>CM052445.1:17033387-17058473 GCA_028533085.1 Varecia variegata
AAAAAAGTCAAGGGTAAACTGAGAGCCAATGCAGCCATTTTGGTCAGGTGCAAGCTTACGTTACACAGAGGCCAGTTTATAAAGGGAAAAGAATGAAACTCACATGAGGACAGAGATATGATTAGAGAGAGAAAGAAGAGAGTTACTGCTTGGGATCCTGATAGTATCTGAGCCAGGCCTAGCCCATTTATCTTTAAAATAAATCTAATATTTCCTTTATGTAATCAGAATGAGGCTCAATCTTTACAGCCAAAAAGAAACTATTCTTATCAGTGACATCTGTGCCTCTGGCAGAAGGGACAAATTCGATGTTGAATCAAGTTTAGCTATGAAATTTGGTTTTAAATCATGAAGAATTTTTAAGATTTCAGATGCTACTTCCTTATTCAGTCTTGGCTATTGTCGGACAATCAACGTTACTTCCATTTATCCAAGGCATAGCTGTCTGTATATAAGTTTTGTCTTACCTTGGGTGAGATTTCCTTAAAATACTATCACCATGATAGTTTGTGCTTTGACTTTCATAAAACAAAACAACCACTATGCAAAACCTACTTGTGTCCTCTGTGGTTGAACTGAAGCAAAGGGGGAGGTTGTGAAATTAAGCCAAGGATGTGACCATGTGTCTGATGACTAAGATGGAACCCATGTAGGAGTTGAGTCAGTAATAACATGCCTCTTGGTGCCGCTCAAGTTGCCTGCAAACCCCCACGCTTTTTAGCAAATATTATTTTGAATGTCAGAGTGCACAGAGCTGTTCTCTAGAGTTGGGCTAAATTTGACTCTGTGGGAGAATAAACCTAGAATTCCAAATGTGGCGATCCCAACAGAGTGTGTGATGCAAGACCAATTTCCCACTTGTGCCGGGTGGGTTTGTTCAAATCTCACACAGAAATGAGAGATGCCAGACGGGGTGTTGACTTGCCCCAAACATAAGGTAGTAATTTAGGTTTTATTTTAAATAGGCATTAGAGTCTGGGTAATCCAAAATTTTAATTTAGGAAGGAGCCTGGGAGAATGGCAGAATACAGGCGGCCATCTGAGGAAGGGTCTGGAGTGAGGGATGAGGCCTCATGTACTTCAGTCCAGTTCTTTCTTACTTTGTAGTGAACTAAAGGCAACTCTAAATTTGTGTCTCAACATGGTTCTGTAGAAACACCTAAAGGAGATTCTGGGTGCTGGGATTTGAAGTAGTAGTTTTTTTCTTTAAAGTGCAGACAATAGAGTAAACTTTAATGATTAAAGCATTATAAGTGACTGCAGTGTTTAAACACTGACCCAGTTTCAGCAGTGACCTAATCAGAGTGGCCTGGGAGAAGGGGGGCTTGGGGAGCAGCGTGGAAGAAATAGGTCAGAAGGATTTTTCCCAGCTCTTCTCAGGCAGACACAATGAGACTTGACATTCTTTATGTAAAGCCCAGTGGCTGTATGAAGAGTTTTCTCCTGATATACTCCTCTGTGCAACTTACTCTTGGTTCAAGCTGGTGCTTGTGATGTTGAGTCATTCCCTGGGTTTGAAGAGAATGTACTGTGTATTTGTTCAACAAGTATTTATTGAGCACCTACTATATTCCAGGTGCTGTGTGGATGGCTGAGAATACAGCAGTGAATAAAACAAAGTCTCTGTCCTCATAGAACTTATTTTCCAGTAGAGAAAAGCCTGAGTTCAAATCCTGACTCCATCAGTTATCAGCTTGGTGAGTTACTTAACTTTGGGTAAGTTAACCTTTTTGTGCCTCTGTAGAACAGAGTGACAAAATTATACTTACCCTATAAGGTTGTTAGGAAGGTTAGATTGAGGCAAGGCATGGAAAGAGCTTACAGCAGTGAATGTGAGGATAAATATGAACAATTCCATGTCAAAGCAAGTGAATGAGCTTTTGTTGTTGTCCGAGGACAGGGAGGAACCATGGAAAAATTCATGCAGAATTCTGGTTAGTCTTGAGCATGTAAGCAAGCAAGACCTTCTACTGAATGTGGCTATTGGGTGTGGGGTTCAAATCTTGGGAAAAGCCAAGAGATCCAGAAACTCTCAGTTAAGTGCACATTAGCCTTTGAAACAGAAGCTTAAGTGGAATTGTAGTATAAAAATTGATTGACCAATCTTTCCTCAGGGCTTTAGCTCTCACAGTTATATTCTTATGCCAAGATAGAACCTGTGTGGAATTAGAAGGTAGTATTGAAACTTCAGTTCCTTTTAGGGAAGGAAATGTTACCCTTGCTCCAGTGGAAGACTTGTTATGTGAGTTTGCTGGTGGGCTCACTGGGATTCTTAGACATTGACACCACACTTTGTTTTGTGTGGGGTATACTGATTTGGTAAGTCAGTTTTTATATGAAATCTTGAGAATTCTGTGATTTCTAATCCTGATGTTAATGTAAATCAGGCTGTTTGAGCTGACCTGTCACCCAACTGCCTCCCAGATCAATTTCTTTATGTATAAAACTAAGAAAGCTGAAAGAACAACCTTTGGTTAAAACAGTCAGACCCTAGGAACCAGTCCTCCATAAACTTGTGCCCACGTGGCTACGATACTTGCAATATTGCAGATATCAAAGCACATGTATCTTGCTTCAACGTGACACTTACTCATACCTGGAGTAGATGCTGATGGGCAATGTTGGTTCTATGTCTGTAGACATAACACTCTTTAAATAGAAAGCCATTTGTTCATCCCACATGCTTCTAGTTTTTATGGTCTGCTCCTTTGAAATTTCCAAATATGGTTCTGGAGAAAATGGGTACATATTCTTTCTTTTTGGAGCAAAGGCTTTTTGGAACAAGGGCTGTGTTACCGATGAAAATGTTATATTTGGTCTCATGGCAATTCCTTTATGGCTTTCTTGACCCGGTGTCATCCAGGGAGTGTCAAAAACCACATGGTGCTTCTGAGACCTACAATTCTTGCATTTAGGTCTCTGATTTAGCTGACAGATGTTAAAACACAGACATAGCCAGATAACTCCCCAGTGACAACACAGATGCAAAAAGTGAAAAGTGCAGTTATTCCAGCTTGGGGAGGGATTATATTGATGCTCAAAATTTTCACTACTGATAGCCCTTAAAATATCTTTTTTGTTTTTTGGTAGCCTAATATGGCTTAGGTTAGAGGAAACTGAGTCTCTTTCCTTCTGGTTGATTCAATTTCCCATCCATACCCCTAAGAAAATGTGCAAATCTGGAGCTCAGGAGACCATGGGAATATTAGCAATAACAACGGGCTCAAGTCTTTTTTATGGCTAACAGGGCTCTGACGGAGCAACTTTTGGCTCTGAAGAGAAAAAAAACAAAAGAGATCTGAGATCTGGAGGGAACTGTTGTTGGTGCTTACCCAGTCATTTACGGATCAAGAAATATGAAGCCCAAAGTGACGTTCTCTCACAGAAGCGAGCAGCAGAACCAGGAGTAGGATGAGGTCTCCTAATTCTCAGTTGAGTCTTTCCCCCTTGGGTCCTGCCCCAACATGCTCCCCTTACACGTCTCTGAGGTTTGCCCTTGAGATTGGTGTTGGGGATGGTGGAGGCTGTGGTCGGGGCTCTGATCCTCTTTTTGTCTTGGATGTGCCTTACCTCAGCCCATTTCCTTTTGGCAAATGCTTGCCACAAACATGGTTAGATTCTTGCACCATCAGAGAAAGTTCAGGCCTGTGAGTAGATAAGTGAAGAAACTGAGGTTCCAGGAGAGGGCCTGACTTGCTCAGGTCTCCACGGCTAGTCAGGAGATCAACTAACAAATATTTATGGAGCACTTAGGATGCACCAGGCCTGTGAAACATGCTGGGAGATTTGACCAGGAATAAGACAGATGGAGTTCTTACCAGAAACAAGACAGAAAACAAACAAGTGTGGAGTCCTCTTGGAGAACTTGATCTGGTCTGACAGAAACAGGAGCAGACGTGAATCTTCTGTCCCCTCTGTCATGACGCTTTTTCTTTTTAGGCCTTGCTTACCTGAACATGGGTGGAGAAGCTAGGGAAGGATATCTTTGAGGAGATCTTCCTTCTTACCCTATTTAGATAATTTGGGTTAATTTTTTAAAAATTTCTCCTTCGTATAAGGTAGTTCTGGTGTTTTTCAGACCTTTTCTGTCAGTACCCTCTTATTCACTACACTGAAGAATCTGTTTAAATTTTGGCCTCACCATAGGCCTCTCTCAAAGCAACTGAGGTAGGGGTGTGCAGGTTCTTAGTTCTCCTGGGGTACTTGTGACCCAGTATACCCCTGAGGGAAAGCTGCTGTCTCCATGGCTTCTAGTTGCCTCTAGAAAGAAATCTAAACTCCCACTCATGAATTTGTGGCATTTTCCAATTGTCTGACTTTGCCCAGCTGCCATCATGAGTCCTGGTAAGCTGCTCCCTTCCTGACGTGCAGATCTCTTTTCTCACGTTGTATTTCTCAAACTTTGGAACTTTTCTAGATGAAGCTGTTTTTGTTGCTGGAAGGGAGTTTAGCATGTCTTTCTCTGAGCCATGTCCCTCCATCCCTTGTGCTCAAAGCCCACCTCTTCCCCACCAACCCTGCCCACTCCCCCTGCAGCCCCCACTACCGTTGTCTACCAGCTGCAACTGGTTTTGTGTATGGTTATGTATTCAAAACAAGTTGTGTTCCTGTCTCTTTTCATTATGTGCATCCTCTCTTCTCCTCTGGATTTCAAGTGTCCTCAGAAGGGGGTTGAGGCTCCCATTTCCTGTAGGATTAAGATCACCCAGAGCACAGTTGGCTGATGGCTGGGCAGACTGAACCCTGCTGTTCAAAGGCAGATGAGAGAGCTGGGGTGGGGGGACCCAAGCCTCGAGCCCAGGGGTCCACAGCAGTTGTCTGAGGCAGGACTCTGGGCTGCAACACTGATTTGCTGTGTGACTTTAGCCTGGGTTTCAGTTTCCTTGTCTGTCATTGTGTGTGAAAGCACAGTGCCTTCTCATTTCAGGATCTAGTGGTGTGATGTCTGGGAGGGTGCCCTGGGGAATCTAATGTATGAAAACTATGTCATCATGTCCTGCTCTCAGACCCTGCTGAGGATGTGTAGGGCCAGGAAATATTCTTCAGGCTTTTTTTGAGTTGGGTCTGGATCCTGAACCACTAGGTTCCAATCCTGGTCCTTGCCAGAGGGATGGATGATGCTGGGTGACCCAAGGGACAGAACCAACATGGCTGTGGGCACTGGAAAGATAGGAAGCTCTCAGGTAAGGAAACAATGTCTTGAAAAAGTTTTACATTTGATAATATATATATTATATATATATATATAAATAAAATAGTTGATGCACATATATGCATGTGTGCTCTTGCATGTGTATGTGTATGTGTGTATACATATAAATATAAAAGCATCAATGTTGATATATATCATAGGAAAAACCAAAACTTGGTGGGATTTCATTTTACTTATTATAGGGTCTATACCCTAAAATTACTTGCAATTTTAACTGCAAATGGGCAGTGGGCATAATACTGTCTCCAGTGCTCAGGGCCTCTGGAGCCCTGAAATCATTGATCTGGGAACCCTTCCTCCAAACCAGAGTGCCAGGGTTTTGCTTGCCATCCTTTCTGATCTATCCCCACCTTCTCCTTGTTTTTCATGTTGGTGAAGATGCATAAATGTCTTAGGTCAAGCCCAGCTTCCATGGCACTGGGACAGAATGCAGCTGTGTACATTGTACGCACTCAGGAAAGGGTAATGCTAGAAGCCTTGGGAAAGGAATACTTGTCCCCTCCATATGACTGAAGTCCTGAAGTGCGGCCAGGGAGGGTGTCTTCAAGTCATTCCTGATATATTCTTTGTCCACATCAGAGTAAATTACCACTTCCTTTTATGGGCATTTAAAAGGCCAAAGGCAGTGATCCACTCTGTGTATATACCTCAAGGAATTGAATGCAGGGTCTCAAGGAGATATTTGTACCCCTGTGTTCATAGCAGCATTATTCACAAATGCTAAGAATTGGAAGCAACTCAAAGTGTCCATTGATTGATGAATGGATAAACAAAATATGGTATATGCATATGATGGAATATCATTCAGCCTTAAAAAGGAAGGACATTCTGCCACATGCTACAACATGGATGAACCTGGAGGACATTAGGCTAAGCGAATAAGCCAGACATAAAAAGATAAATACTGTAATGTTTCCACTTATCTGAGATACCTAGAGTAGCCAAATTCATAGAAACAGAAAGAAGAATGGTGATTGCCTGGGGTCTGGGGGAGGAGGGAATGGGGAGTCATTGCTTAATGGGTGTGGAGTTTCAGCTTTGCAAGATAAAAAGAGTTCTGGAGATTGGTTGCACAATAGTGTGAATGTACTTAACCCTACTAAACTGTACATTTTAAAATGGTTAAGATGGTAAATTTTATTTTATATGCATCTTGCCACAATTAAAAACAAATAAACAAATACTAATACCCAGGCTGCACCACAGACCAATTAAATCAGAATCTTTGTGGGTAAACTGCAGATATCCATATTTTTTCAATTTCCTCAGATAAAGCCAGGGTGGAGAACCACTGGACCAGAGGCAGGTAATCCAGTCTTGAGGTGGCTGCTATAATCCAGGAGGTGAAATGACAAGAATGGAGTCACAGGGAATAAAACAAATCAGATGGTTTGAAGGGAGAACAGTCAGTGTTCAGTGACAGATTAGATATGGGGAAGAAGACAAAGAATGGATCAAAGAGGTGCCCAAGGTCCTAGACTAAATTGTGGGTTTGTGGCAAAACTGAATGTTTATGAGGATGTGTTTGGGGAGGTGTTTGGGAGTGATGGTTTATTTGACTTGGTGGTAATGCACTCAGGTAGAAATTTCTTAGAGGCAGCTGGAAATTTTCATACTCAAAATTATTCATCCATTTCCTCCCTAGAAGCCAAAGTTCCATTTTATATTAGAAATGAACTTATTTTATTTTACATTTGTTCATTTGTTTATTTTATCTTTCAATATTTAATTGACAAAGATTGAATATATTCATGGCATACAATGTGAGGATTTTATGTATGTATACTATATGTAATGATTACCTCAATCAAATTAATTAGCACATCCATCACCACCATACTGTATATTAGATCCCCAGAACTTGTTCATCTTATAACTGAAAGTTTGTACCCTTTGATCAACATCCCACATCCCCACCCCATTCCCCACCCCCTGGCAACCACTGTTCTACTCTGTTTCTATGATTTTGACTTTCTTAGAGTCCACATATAAGTGAGATCATATAATATTTGTCTTTCTGTGTCTGGCTTATTTCACTTAGCATAATGTCCTTCAAATTCATCCATGTTGTAGCAAATGATAGAATTTCCTTCTTTTTTTATGGCTGAATGATATTTCATTGTGTATATGTACACACCACCTTTTCTTTACCCATTCATCTGTTGATGGCCACTTAGGTTGATTCCATATCTTGGCTATTGTGAATAGTTCTGCAATAACATGAGCAACTCTTTGAGTTACTGATTTCAAAGGCCAAAGGAAGAAAAATGGCCCAGTGGGCATTATATCTTCAGGAGCCAAGAAAATACCTAGTTTCAGTACTCCTTTTGGCAAAAGTGTGAAGTTGGAGAGTTTTATCTGTGGCGGTCCTTCTCTTGCTGTCTCCTTCCTGCCTCTAAATGTTCTTTAGGCCTCCTCTTCCTCGGGACCCCACTTAAGTCAGGTTGCCCTTTTCTTCCTCTCTTTCTAGAAAGCCCAAAGTAAACAAATTCACACTAAGGCGATAGAAACTCCCCACACTATTTCTTCTTAACAGCATTCACATTTTTAAAACAAACTGAATGAAGAGATCAATATTTAATATAAAAGAATAAAACCCAAATGATGATATTTCAGGAAGGAGAAATTTTGGATAAGATTGCTATTCTCTGGTCTCTGGACAGTACCTCTGTTTAGAACCGGGTGGGAGATTCAGTAATTCGCATGGACCCAGGGAGGCAAATGGGCATTGGTAGGAGGTTACTGAGTCACATACGTGGTTTAGCCATCTAGATGATGGGAAAAAAAAAATCAGTGTGACATTAAACATATCACCTTCCTGTATCACTGAATCATGTTTTCTGAGGAGAGCAGAGTCATGGCCTTCTACTTTACCCTGCAGTATTTAGTAGACCAAGGATTTAAGGAAGGTCTCAGAAGCTTCTCCCACCCCCCAGTGAACTTTCAGATGCCTTCATCACAGTGCCCAAAATTGCATGCTGTGACTTGAAGCCATTGTCATGTTTATTTTGGACAATTTAAGCAGGAAAGCCCAGGCTACTCCTGGAAATGAGGATAAGAAGAGTCAGGCAAAGCTCTTGAAAAATCACATGGAGTGTTGAGCTTTATCTTTCCAGTTCAGTGTCTGGCATGTTTAGGTACTGAATAGACACTTGTTGAATGAATGGAGGCATAGTAGAAATAGCTTCTGTGTGATGAATTTTATGGTTGTAGTTTTGTTGTGCTGTGCGTGGGTGGCGCATTGAAGGAAAACCCCGAAGACCTGGATTCCAGTCCCAGTTTTGTCACTCCCTAGTTCTGTGACATTGGCCCCAACACTATGACTTCTCAGGAGCTCACTTCCCACTTGTAAAATGGGGACAGTAAAACTGTCCTCCTGCACATGCTCATTGTTTGCATTAAATGTGATAAGGGGCATGAAAGAAGTTGAAAACTCTAAGACATTCTGCAAATATAGAGTGTACAATCATTTTGAAAGCTCTTGGCTTTGTAGAGGATTGTGTGAATTAATGTGTATTGATCAAGACATTTGTCTTGCTAGGTAAAAACTGAAAGTAAAACTCACACACTTAAGATGTGAAAATAAACTCAGCAACTTGAATAACACTAATTTCGAGAAGTAGTATATTAATTTCAAGTAGAAAATTTAAAAAATAGTAAAACTGAGGTATGAAAATTATTCAACACTGATGCCTCTGACCTACTTCTGACGTCCAGTGTTTTTACAATTCTCCGTAAGAAATTTATATCAGGGTTAAAATCCATCAGTATCTGTGAACAAATACAGAGTTCCTGCCATGTGCCAGACACTGTTAGGCTCCAGGGATCAGGGATATGTTTCCACTGCTGTTCTTAGCTCAAACTGTTGGTTTATTTGGCCAGTGGCTGCTAGCATTCCCTGGGGTGTGTGTATATGTGTGTGTGTGCATGTGTGTGACTTATCACGACAAGTTTCATTAGCTTGGCAAAGAGCCGTATACACTTATTTTCATGATAAATACTTTTTTTTTTTTGCTGTATTAACAACCTTACTGGGTACAAAATTTTCAGAAACTGTGTACATATTTTTCCACCTCAAATCCTAGTCTTAAGTATGTTTTTCAATAGCCATTGGACATAAGTTTAATATTAGCTGGATGGATAAAGTATTGGTTACTATATTCTCTTCAAAATAAACATAACCTTGTTATAACACAGCAAACTAAACTGACCTCTTATTTGAATGGCTAAAATGAATTATGAATAAACATTTTGTAGTAGTTTATATAGTTTGGCTTCTCTATGGTATATTAAAGGATTTGTTTAAATGTTGACTGTAAATTTGGTAAAAGTGACAAAGCACCTTGCACTTTTCGACCATATTCATTTTCCCCCCAAATATGGCTAAAGCTTTATCCATCATAATCAGAGTTAGAAAAAGCAAATGGCACCTCTTTTTTTAAATCAGTATGTCCTTGTGCAGTAATTTTCTATATTACAATTTTCAAGTGCTACAGTCTTGGCAAAGGTAATAATAAAACTTAGGTACATTTCAACAAAGAGGGAGAAAATATACTATGACAGTATTCGTATATTATATACATCTGCTACTTATGTACTTAAAACAACTAAATAGGAAAATCTTACTCATCTAGGTAGAAAAACAGGGTAGAGATTACAACTTGGGGACTTCTTGATATTTTGTCTGTGTGCAGTTTGTCAAAAGGCAATTTATCTAAAGCTGGAAAAGGATATGGTTTGGCTGACTAAACTGTGGAGTGATACCAGTGATATGTAACGATAAAAATGCTTAGGGGAATTTTCGGGGCGCTCAAGTCAAGTGTACAGTACTGTGTGGGTGTAAAAAGCAGAGTTCTTTCTCTTTGCCTCTTTTTTTTTTTTGCACAGTTTTCAAAACTGTGAAAGTTGCTGACATTTTATACCACATGCCGGACCATTAAATCACAATTTACGTGGTCACTTGTAAAGACGCCTGGTGGTGGAGTGCAAAGTTGTTTGTGTACACTTTGACATGCTTCTCTGTCGGATGCCTCTCCTCTTTTAAAATTGCACTGGATACTTTTGTTTTCGAATCCATGGCTCTCTAATCTGAGAGCAATTTGGATAAGACTCTGGAACTGATTTATTTTCATAGGTGCTCCCTGAGGGGAGGTTTGAAGGATAATTCAGAAAAGTGAGTCTCCCAATCCTCAGTGAAAGTTCTCTTTCTAACCAGCTTGCTACAATGCCTGAAATTCTGACATGAGGGATTTGTTCCTTCTCACCACTGGGATTTGGAAGTCTCTAGGATATTTTAGTGGGCCTAGTTATTTAAATTCACTTTCAGTGCCCTTTTTGGTAAAATGGGGCTACCGATACTTATGAAAGAGGGTTTTTGTGGAGATAGAATGAGGTGATGTCTGCTAGATATATGATGGTATATGCTAAATAGTGATAGTTGTTGCAATCTTTCTTTTTGTTAGGAGGAAGGGGAGGAGGAATAGTTCATTAACATGGAGGGGAATTTGTTTCCCTTCTCAACTACACCCTGGAAGAATACAGAATTGATGCTAGATGGGAAGGCTTTGTCTTTCATCACTTAAGAGGGTTTCTTAGAGGGGCTCAGCAAGAGAAACGAGATGTAGAAAGGGGCTGGGAAGAACTACATGCTAATGTGTTTCATTTGCAAGGTGCTTTAATTTTCCTAAGCACCAACTCATCTGCTCACTTGTTTTCACAATATGTGGGTAAAGTTGGCAGGGTAGGTATGCCTTTCTACAGGTGAGGAAGCTGGAGTGCAGACAGGTAAAGGAACTCACCACAAGTCAGTGGCACAATTGGGATTAGGACCCACGTCTCAGATTTGGAGCACAGCACCCTTTCTATTAGGTGACATTCTTGGAGTCACATGATCTCCTTCACAGGTTTGCCTTTAGGCCCTGGGTCCCTATTGTTCAGCCTGCTGTTGGCATCCTACAAAATAGCAGGGATGAGAAATATTGTAGACTTGTAGTTCCAAGGACCACCTTAAGCTGGAGGTGGTTGGAGTTACAGCACCTAAATCAGGTGAGTTTTCACTTCATGGTCTTGGATGGAGGTTTCTTCCTGGGCCTGGACTAGAAAGAATCACTGGCCAGGAAGGTCAGACTCCAGCCCAGAGTCTTTGCTAACACCATCTCTGCACTATATTTTCGGGCCCAGTGACTGCACTGAAAGGAATGAAAAGGATTTGCCAATTATGTTGAGAAATACCAGGAAAATGTGATGCCTTTCTCCTGTTTTCGTTCTTCCCTCCCTCCTTTTTTCATTTTATTGATACAGAATAATCCCAGGAGATCAGAGAAGGGTTTTATAGATGTTAAACCTTTGTGTTATGATTTTAATTACAAAGCTGTTGGGGGCATTAGATTTCCTAATGTTTTGGGGTAGCTGCAAAATTTAATTTTAGGTAGAAAAGGGTTAACTAGGGGCAATGTAATTCCCAAATCATCAGTGGCAAATCATATAACCATATGGGAAAAATCCAATAATGTTAAAGGTAACTCTCTGGGAAAGTAAAAATAGTACATAGGTTTTTGGCCAGTAATAAGGATTTGGAACATTTCTTTATGCATAGAGAATTCTCTGGTAGACAAATTGGATTCATGTCAGTCATTACAGATCCACATGGGGTATTTATGGTTTATTAATTAATTTAGCTCTACATTTTTCTATAAAGAATAGTTAAGGTGGTTTAGGTAAGAACAAAGATACACTAAGACCAAAACAGGTGAACTTAAGACAAAAACTAGAAAGAAGAAAGGAAGAAGGAGGGGATGAGAGTGCAGCAATGACAACTCCTGGCTGAGGAAAGCCTGAGCCAGCAAATATAAGTCCTTGAGCTTCCTGTGGCCGGAGGGAAGATGGTGCCAGAACGACTTGGGTAGCTGTCATTGTCCTGTTTGGTAGTAGAATGCCGTTGTCATTTGTTCATTTATTCACTCATTTATTTATTATTAAATTCAGTGAAACTTATTTGATCTTTCTTGTTTAGCCATGGCACTATGCTAAACACTGGAAATACAGCAGTGAACATAATCTAGAAATCCTAGAAATTCATGGAGCTTATAGTTTTCTTGGGAAGACATGTAGACAAATTATTACAATATGCTGAATTCTACAAGATGTTCAGAGAGGTATGGGAGCATCTGAAAGGTGTACCTAACCCAGACTGAAAGTTAGGGTGGTTTCTATTATCCAGTGAAATATTTTAAACAACCCCATCTTCCCAGTAACATAAATACATCGTTATAGGATTTCAAGATTACTTTTCAAAAGGAGAATCTAATTTATTGGCACATAACTTTAATTAATTACACCAAAGTCAGCAAGTACATTCTGAGTGCCAAGTACTCTGCTAGTCCTTATTTGATCATTTATGGATAGAAATAGGATCTATGTTAATGGCTATTTTCCTTAGTATTTTATTTCCATGCTGGTTCTGGGTTCTTTTCCTGTCTCTTCAAATACCTTTAGTATGAGAGGTTGGCCTAGTTACACATGAGGTTTACCCTAGTCTTGAATGATAAAATAGGATCAGATAATTAACCAGAATATTAATGCTCCAGTGCTCTTTGGAGAACTAATTCAAGTTTTTAATGAAATTTGAAATGTAGAATGTGATGATAACAAAACTGGAAAACTTTGTTTTGAAAAACATTATTATGTGCTACATATAAAATATTTCTGCTGAACCATCAAAAGAGTTCTGGATTTTATCACATAGAGAATTCATCTAAGTTGGAGGCGGGGTTAGGGTAGCTAAGAGTGTGACTAAGGTCAAGTTCTGGTTCTGCCACTTACTAACCATGTGAACTTGGGTAGCCTATGTAACAGCTTGTGCCTTAATTTCACCATCTATCACACAAGGATAGTAATAGTTATCTTATAGAGTTGTTATAAGGTCTATCTGAATGCACCTAAAGTACTCAGCCCAGTACCTGGCACATTGCAAGAGTTCAATAAATGTTAGCTGTTCTTAATATTAGGGGGGGAATGTAGAATTTTGATAGTTGAGAAAAAGTATCTTAGTTCACCATAATATTTGAATTGAAATCTACAAAAAGACATGCCTTTTAAGAGGAAGTAGGACCAACAAGGACAATTGGCCGCAGTCTTTTAATCTAAAGAGTCCATGGAGTCAGTATGAATGGAGAAAAAAGGTTGTGTAGCTAACATCTACCCAATTCCTGTAATTTTCATTATGTCCAAGAAGTCAGAGAAGCCCTGGATTCTGCAGAGATGCGATTTTTGGAAGAGGAAGGACTTACTGAGGTGTTGGGAGGCAGTACGGGTGGAGGTTAAGAGCAGAGATTCCAGAGCCAGCCTGAACCCCATCTACAAAGCTTCATAGCTGTGTGACCCTGGGCAAGTTGCCTAACCTCTCTGTACTACAATTTCCCCATCCATAAAAAGAGGATAATAAGAGCATCTACCTCATTGGTGGTTGTGAGGATTAAATGAAGTAATTTAAGTAAAGTGCCCAGAACAGTGATGGCTCATGGTTCTCAGTAAAATTAGCTACTATTTATTTTACTAGCATGTAAGCTCCTGGAGAGTCCGTATTTTTCACTTATTTTCTTTTTTTCACACATGCATCTCCAGCACTTGACAAGTGCCTCACCTGGTAGTTGCTCAATAAATATTTGTTGAATGAAAAAAATACATCAAAACTCTCTTAGCCAAATATGGAGTTTAAAACGCTGGACTAAAATGTTGAAAATTATTGAAGCTGTGTGATGGTGCATGGGAGTCTGTTAGACTATTCTCTCTACTTTTGTGTATGATTGAGAAGTTTTATGATAAATGCTTAAAAAAGGGCAAAAACACTAGACAGGTATAATCATTGGAAATAATCAGGTATTTAAAAATTTTTTTTTGTTTCTCTTTTTGTTATAGCTTAAAAAAGTGAGAAGACATTTTATATTACTAAACACTCCCACTAAAACTGTGGTCCCCCAAAATCATTTGTTTCTCTCTGAGGGACTCTGATGGCAAGCAAGAATTTCAAAATAAACACAAACAACCTGAACTAATCTGTAGCATTCTTCCTTATTGTCATCCTATCGTCACGCACTGGTAGGCATCTTGGAGAGGAATGTGTCCACCTCCCTCAGAGGAACCGTCATCATCCCCCCTCCTTGCCAGCACGTTGGCTGTCCCCTTCTCCTCCTTCAGGCCAGAGGCAATGACCCCTGAATCCACTTCTCTGCAGATTTCTGAATTCTGACTCAGTCATATCTCTCAATCCTGCTTTCTTGTCTTCCTTCGAACTTCACTTTCTGACCCTCTTGGCTTCTCTTCTTGACTCTCCCTTCCTGCCCTATTCAGGTGTGAAAACTGGTCTCAGTCCTGACATGGCTCTGGAGGAAGCAGCCTCTGTGAGCTGTCCCTGAATCCTCCTGTGACAGCTCTGACAAGAGGGCTTTGCTGGGTATGGAGCCCTGTCTGGTCCCCCAGGGTTGCTAGTCACTGCTTTACTCCTGGCCCCTGCCCTTTGGGGTGCACGATCTAATAAGCAGTTTAAGGAAACCCACATCAATACTGCTCAATTAGGCCTGTGGAAAGAGGCCTCCCCAGTCACGGTCATTGCACTTTCGGGGTGGGAAGTGTGGAAACCCTGGAGAGCATTTGTGTTCGCACGGGGATTTAAAAATGTCATACAGTTGATTTTGCTTATTCACAGTAGTTATGCTCTCTAAGTCACCATGAACACTGACTGAATTAGTGGATCCTGAACCTTGCTCCTAGGGTAAATAACAGGCTTAGGTTCCTGCCAGTTTCTCATAAACAGTTCCTCCACTGATCAATACATAATCTTGTTTTATGTGTGTTTCTATTTAAAGACACCTTAGTAAATATATATTGTTGATTCATTAACATTGAACTCATGACCAGCAGCACTACAACTCATGCCTGAATGAAGCTTATCTAACACACATATTTTCTCTGTAAGGCACATCTCAGCCTTCTTGTACTTGGGAACGCTAGTCAGCACTTCAGGACTATGCTTAGGGGCCATTTTAAACAGTGAAATCAGCAACAAAAAGCACAAAAATGCAAAAAACGTAGCATGGCAAAAAGGACACTTGTTTATACTATGAGTGCTAAAACAAGAAGGCAGTGTATTGCCTTCAGCTGGGAATGTGTGCATCGGGTGACTCAAAATTTCTGCTGCTCTGCACATGTCTGCAAATGACCACAAAAGTGCTGTATTGATTTGGGGGTTACAAATAAATTTGAGTAAGCAGGGGAATACAGAATCCACGAATAGTGAGGATTGACTATTATATCTCTCCATTAAGCTCGCATGGTATGTTATTATGTTTAATAAAACAAAAACATGCAATTTTCAACATGTGTGTTACAAAATATTGTATATCCTGATGTATGGTTCTTAATTCCACATCTTTGATCTAGGAGATCTAAGACGATAAAATTAGATTTTAAGATGAGCTACAACAATTTAAAATACATGATCTCTTAAGCTTTAAACCTTTAAGCTATAGATATTTATCTGTTTCTATATACTTTATATATATCATATCACATTTTATCATATGTATAAGCATATAATCTTAAAGCTTCCTTTATTGCAGTGGAAAAAGTTAAACTGAGACAATTTTTAGTGATTATCTGAAATATCATGTTTATATCTAAAGCATATATTAAAATCTAAACACTATAAATCTGACCTAAAATATTTTTTATTTCCTCGTTCACATTGGTGAAGAATTATGAGGAGATATCTATTGTTATTAACACATCATAAAAATTATTTCCAAATTTATGTCTCTAATCTCTTCAAAGGGCAAAAACCTTTCATGTTTAAAATATTATCAATTATAAATATTGTAAATATTGTCTTAGTTTTAAGTGCAAAATTAACCATTCTGAGGGTAGTGATCATATAGATACATTGTTAGGAGCTTTCTCTGAGAAGCAAAGGAGAATTTTGTCTTTCTGGATTAGCAAAACCAGAGATTGGGAAATGGAACTTTCAGAATAGGAAGGCACCCTTTAACTCTTTGCAGCCCGAGTTTGCCTGGATGTGTTTCTGTTTCCCCAGTCTTGGGAGTCAGCCTTCTATAACTTATTGTTATGGGCTGATTATATCATTGTCACTTCATCTTCATGAGTGCAGCAGGATGGTAGAATTTGGGGGATGATTGGATGTTTTCAATGCATGTTGGTCACAAGAAGAGCACTTTTCTTAGGATCCACTGGTGCTTGATGCACTGGTAGAAAAAGCTATCCAGGAAGATGAACTTGAGTAGTACATAATCCTTTCTCACCAGTGATCCAAAATTTTCTTAAATTTGCTGACAAGGCAAATAAAACATTAAATGTCTATCATGTGCTAAGGGAGAGGTGTTATAAAACACACAACAACTACAGTCATTTGCTGCATAATGTTTCAGTGAAGGATGGACTACATATACGAGTGTGGAACCATAAGATAATAATGGAGCTGAAAAATTCCTATTGCCCAGTGTTGTTGTAACTGTCATTGTGTTGTAGCACAATGCATTACTCACGTTTGTGGTGATGCTGGTGTAAACAAGCCTATTTGCTGCCATTCGTATAAAAGTACAGCACATGTAATTATGTACAATACATATTTGATAATAACAAATGACTGTGTTACTGGTTTATGTATTTACTATTCTGTTCTTTTTATTGTTATTTTAGAGTGTATTCCTTCTAATTATAAAAAGAAAGTTAACTGTAAAACAGCCTCAGGCAGGTCCTTCAGTAGGTTTCCCAGACAAAGACATTGTTATCATAGGAGATGACAGCTCCGTGGGTGTTACTGCCCCTAAAGACCTTCTAGTGGGACAAGATATGGAGGTGGAAGACAGTGATATTGATGATCCTGACCCTGTGTAGGCCTAGTCTAATGCATGTGTTTTTGTCTTAGTTTTTAACAAAAAAGTTTAAAAAGTAAAAAAATTTAAAAATAGAAAAAAACCTTATAGAATAAGGATATAAAGAAAGAAACTTTTTTACAGCTTTACAATGTGTTTGTGTTTTAAGCTGTTATTATAAGAGAGTCAAAAAGTTAAAAAATATATAAAGCAAAAATGTCATAGTAAGCTAAGGTTAATTTATTATTGAAGAAAAATATTTTTAAAATTAATTTAGTGTAACCTAACTGTGCAAGTGTTTATAAAGTCTATAGTAGTATACAGTAAGGCCTATAAAGTATAGACCTATAGACCTATAGACAGTAAGGCCTATAAAGTATACAGTAGTGTACAGTAATGTCCAAGGCCTTCACAGTCACTCACCACTCACTGACTCACCCAGAGCAACTTCCAGTCCTGCAAGCTCCATTCATGCTAAGTACCCTATACAGGTGTACCATTTTTTATCTTTATAGTGTATTTTTACTGTATCTTTTCTATGTTTAGATGTATTTAGATACACAAATACTTACCATTGTGCTACAACTGAGTACAGTAACATGCTATACAGGCTCATAGCCTAGGAGCAAGGGGTGAAGAACCTGTGGCCTTGGGGCCACACGTGGCCTTCTGGATCCTTGAGTGCAGGCTTTTGACTGAATCCAAATTTTACAGAACAATAAAGGGGTTTGTTCTGTGAAGTTTGGATTTGGTCGAGGGGCCACACTTGGAGATCTGGAGGGGCCACATGTGGCCACGGTTCCCCACTGGCACATGACAATGAAATTGCCTACTAATGCATTTCTGAGAGTATATCAAAGTTATCAAGCAACATGTGACTGCAGCTCAACATACCGTAGATAGACCTGCTTCAGACATGGATGCCTTTTGCCCGTTTTCTTTGACCTGGCATGACTATGTTCAAAGAAGTGTTTTTTAGGGATACAATTGGGAACTCTCTCACTGAAATATGGCATTCATGTGAACAGGTATTTACTAATGGTGAATGAGAAAGTGATGTGTGGAACCTTAAACTCAAGGTGTGTGGTTCTCAAAGCTTAACACAGTCACCATGGACCAAAGAAACACAGGGAACGCTGGCGCAAGGCAAGGAAGAATGAAAACAAGATGAAGATTAGATTGGAGAGTCCAATTTTCTCCCAACAGAGTCATTTGGCATGTTGCAGACGTTAATCAGAGCACATGATTTCTCAGTTGGGTGCTGGGCATGTAACTGCTGGGAGCTGGACCATAATCCCTGAGAGATACATCTTCTCTCAGCCCCCACTGTGTGGTCAGGCTCACTGCTCGCAGATTCCACTGAAAATAGCCTTTCTTTTGCACACTTCAAAATTCTTTCCAAACAAGTGTTTCCTTTTAACATTCCCAAAGCAGATTGACTTTTTGAGTTTCGTGTTGCTTCTAACTCTGTCAACGTCAGAGGCCTCAAATTAATTCCAACATCCCCTTGCTGTTTTTGCTTAAGCAGTCCTGATGGTGTTGCACTCACTTTGGGTTCAATCTGTTTATGCTTATTGGAAGGCCCATTAAACCAGCATTTCTGCAACTCGGTCCCATTTGTCGTGATCCAGGAAATGCTTGTGATTAGCATGGGAGTCTTGATAGTGGTCTTTATCACCTTTACTCCATACGACTGTTATGAAAATTTGTATCCAGTTAAAATAAGAAAGGAGTCACATGAGAGAAGGGAGCAATTGAATATTATTAGAGCCTTGAGGAAGGAAGGAAGGCCACAGGGTGAAAACCATTGCATATTAAGTAGCTTAGCTTAATAGAAGCCAAAGGAAACAGCAGCAACTGTTATAGAAAATTCTTTTGACCTGCCTTCCACCCACTCTCTCCTGCTGCTGTTGGTGACATGTGGACAGATATTCCCCTGCACACATGCCTGCCCTGACTTCTGAGTTGGCTTCACCCCTTGGACATCAGGTTCTAGGTCATCTTTGTGATTTCTCGGGTGAATGCTCATGCCTGATGCCCGATTGCATGCCTTCCTTATTAGCCTGTGGAAGAAGACCTTGGGGGGGGGCCTCCCCTGACCACCCAGGATAAGGCAGTACCTACCTTCTCACCTTCCCTCTTGTCACACTCTATTACATCATCTCATTTTATTTCTCTGCCTAGCACTTACTAATCTCTTGTGTATTCATTAGTTGACTTGTTTATCATCTGTCTTCCCCAACCAGAATGTAAGTCTATGAAGGAGAGGCTCTGTCTTGTTTAGTGTGAGCTCCAGGGCCTAGAACTGTTCTTGGCATGGAGTAGCCCCCCAGGAAATATTTGTTTACTGACTGACTATGAAATGGTGGAAGAGCTTTGCACCATGTGTTGTGAGCATATGCACAGCACCCAGCAAAATGACTGGTGCGTAGCAGGTGTTCAGAGTGACCCTCCCTCTCCCATGCTCACTATAAAAAGCATCCTCAGTTATAGGCCCAGGGGTAATGGGATCATTGTATTGTTGATTCAACTTTTCACTGGCTTCTTAGCTCTGTTTCTAACTTAGTTTTGGCCTTTGGGACAGGCCAGAAGGGTGCAATGAAAACAAACACACCAGACTACTGGAAGCTGGGATCTTGGGTTGCAGCCTTGGTTTCAGTTCTGACTCACTGTGTGAGCTGTGGGCAACTCATTTAACCTCTCTGATTCTGTTTCTTCATCCATCAACTAAAGAAGTTGGTTAAATGATGCTTAAGATCACTTGTAGTTCTTGGATTTTGTAATGGCACCTCTTTACCTTTCTTTAAATGTAAGCACAGACCACTCTCTTCATGTGAGAATAAACATCCTTACAAAGTGTCCTGCAACCCTTAGAGAAATGCTGCTGCAAACTTTCAAAGTACAGTATGGCTATGCATATGCATCACTCTCCTTTTTGTTTCATTGAAGATCTCAGGACACTTGCTTATTTGCCATGTACTTCAGGAGTCTTTGTACTTGAAGTGGATTTAATAACCGTCCTTTATATTTACATAGAATTTTTCATATGAGGATATCAAAATTTATTTGCAACGTGTCATTAAGTACTATTGTTTTTTAAAAAAATGAAAAGATGACTTGCTGGAAATTAAAAGAATCATTCTGTTGATGCTATACAATGGAAGTCCAGTGTCACAAAATACTTATTTTTTATCAATACATGCATAACAGAATTCTATTATAAGCACCTGATTATTACATGAGTGAAGATGTCACTTGCCAAAATCTCTGGATCCCAGAAATGACTGGATCTGCTGAGTATCCTTCCTCAGGCTTGCATTTGCTCTTTAACTGACTACAGTTTGAATCTTCTTCCTTAGTTGGCTGAATGTGCTTTTGCTTTACAGTGGGTGTTGTCATCTAAAATCGAAACCAATGATCACTTGTTAATCTTTGTTTGATTTGATAGATCCATGGTAGGTTTTTCTGTGCCCTCTTACTACGTCCCACTTGGCACTTGGGCTGGGTCACACACGCTTTTCTCTTTACCTGGAATGTCGTTCTCAACTGCATCTGACTGGCAAATTCATGCTCATTTTTGAAGATATGGCTCAACATCTCACCCTCTTTGAAGCCTTTCTGATCCACTCTCCCTATGCTGAAAACAACTAGGTTCTCTTCTTTGTGCAAACATTATGACAGTATGTACCAGACTAAGAGTATATATTGCATATGAGAATTCAATGTGGATAATGACTTTGTTTTTTTAATTTTTATATTCTTAAGCATAGCCTAGTATTCTCAATAAATGTTTGTTGAATGAATGAATAAATGAAAATGCAGTGATTTAATTTCTGGGCCCAACACCTAAGTTCTAAAAAAGTTTTGATCTGTGCATATGAAATGCTCTTTGAAATGGCTTTCTGGGTAGTAATAGGATTGGAAGGTGAGTTTAGAAGATGCCATGTATCTTGTGGCAATGTCTGTAGTTAAACATAGTCTGAATCAGGTTGCATTTTAGTTTAAATTAACTCATCCAATTAAGAGATATTGATTGGATTAACCTGCCAGCAAGTGATTAGAACTGGTATTATGATGCCTGGTTTCTTCTCTATCATAACGAATGTGAAATTTCACTAAATGAAGTGAAATTTGTGCAGCCTCCCCTGGATTAATTGAATTGACAAAACTTCAAATAAATTTTTAAAAATATGTTTCTCAGGCCGGGCGTGGTGGCTCACGCCTGTAATCCTAGCACTCTGGGAGGCAGAGGCTGGCGGATCGTTTGAGCTCAGGAGTTCGTGACCAGCCTGAGCAAGAGCGAGACTCCGTCTCTACTAAAAATAGAAAGAAATTATATGTACAGCTAAAAATATATATAGAAAAAATTAGCCGGGCATGGTGGCGCATGCCTGTAGTCCCAACTACTTGGGAGGCTGAGGCAGTAGGGTCGCTTAAGCCCAGGAGTTTGAGGTTGCTGTGAGCTAGGCTGACGCCACGGCACTCACTCTAGCCCGGGCAACAGAGTGAGACTCTGTCTCAAAAAAAAAAAAAAAAAAAAGTTTCTCATCATTTTTTACTAATTTATAATTTTTAATTGAAAAATGATTTATTATCAGTATTAAAAAAGACAATAAAGAATAAAATTACTGATAAATCTGTCATCCTAAACAACAGATATTTTTGAGTTAAATATAACTTTCACATGCATACGTATTTTTATATAGTTGTAATCTTGGTATGTTTTTCATTTTTCTATAGACTCTTTTTTTTTTTTTTTTTGAGACAGGGTCTCACTCTGTAGCCCAGGCTGGAGTGCAGTGGCATCATCATAGCTCACTGCAACTTCAAACTCCTGGGCTCAAGCCATCCTCCTGCCTTAGCCTCCCAGTCGCTGGGACTACAGGTGTGCACCACCATGTCCGGCTAATTTTTCTATTTTTTGTAGAGACAGATCTCACTGTTGCTCAGGCTGGTCTCGAACTCCTGGCCTCAAGCAATCCTCCTGCCTTGGCCTCCCAAGGATTACAGGAGTGAGCCACTGTGCCCAGCCTCTATAGGCTTTTGCTGTAATGATCATTTAAAATGCATTACAGGAATATTTACCAAAAGATATTTTATGGAATGCCATTTATTGGGATTTTAATTGACATTATTGGGGAAAAGAAAACATCTCTTGGAAAATTGTAAGTTTGGAAAATTGTAAAAGTAAACAAATTCTTTACTATAGGATTTCTCAAAGCCTATAATAATATTAATATGCTTTTAAGAAAGATGAGGATATGACATATTTTCTCCAAATTAATTTTTACATGAAACTTTTTTTTTAACACAATAAAAACTGTTCCACTGACAAGTGTTTAGAACATACTTTGGGAATCAGTGATGAGTAGAATTCTGTGGTGTTGTTATAAACTAATTTAATAACCCATTCTTCTACTTGGACAAGGATGTTCAGTCACACTTAGGTTAAAGCCGAGATCCTTAACATGGCCTGCGGATCACTGTATGGTCTGGTGGTTCCTCATGACTTTATCTCCCACCACTCCTCTTAACACTCTGGTTTCCTCCAGTTTCTAGAACTCACTAGGCTCTCCCCCATTTCAGGCAGGGCTTTTGCACATGCTACTTTTTGCCTGTTATAGATAACAGTACATTTATCATATTTTCTTTCATTGACTTCTTTCCTAATTTACTACCCATTTTCATGAGACATAATTAGTAACATAGAGAGATACAGTACTCTTGGTTTCATCATTGGCCAGCACTGTGCTGCATGGTATTTCCCTGTCTTTCCAGCAATACCCACTCACGGTTCACTAGTATGGATGTTACCCTAAACAAAATCGAAAGAGAAAGGCACATAATATGTCACAATGCCAAATGTCAGTGACTTTCAGACCAGTTATTCTAGTCTCTCAGTGGATAAGATTGATTGAGGGTCAGCCAGCTTTCTTCTTTCAGGCATTTTCAGGATATAGGCTTCATGTTGTTACACATTGTTGCTCACGAGGATTTTGCTCAGTGTGACAAGGAAGTGGCAATTTTCTTGCTCTCTTGCACACTCTTGAAGGCCTATGGTGCTCTAAAGGAAGTGAGGATGACTGTTGACCTAGTTAAAGTAGTTTCCCAAGAACACAAAATAAGACCGGGATACACACATCCTCTTCTGTATTTTTGCACTTAGTCATTAATTTTATCAGCAAATAGAATGAAAGTATAGAAGGAATATTTATCAAAAATTTAAGTTACCCCAAATCATTGGATGAGGTTTTGGTCCAACCCATTGATTTTACTGACGAAAAATGGCAGATCCAGGGCTGGGGCCACTGCACCACTTCAGAAGGAGGCATTCATACACACTGTGGTACGCATGGGGCCCCCTCGAGTTGTGCAATGTGGAAGCCCTATTCAGATACATTAAGAGACTTGCCCAGGGTCATTTTTGTAGGTGTGGACTGCCGCTCTTACAGGTTTGATGATTGAATCAAGAATTAAAATTTTGGAGAGGCTAGAGAGAGATGATCTGGTATCCATGTAAAGCCAAAAGTGTAAACTCAATTTAGGTTTTGAAATACATTGCCTCAATCCAGGTTGGGGAAGAACTGGCTTGAGGAGTTAGTTGGACACAGCACCGTTCGTGTTAGGCAACCTGAAGTCTGTGGCTGTGAAATGGTCTATTGGAATCCTAGGCTAATGTAATAGAACTAGAGCATCCCAAATCCCTGTTTGGTCAGAACACAACTGAAATATTGCATTCAGTTCTAGGAGTCGTATTTTTAAAATGGACATCAACAAATCTTTGATCCCCAGGGTCATGTGCATGACACTTAGTAGTAACTCAATGAATATTTATTCAGTTAGCTTGTTGTTGAACTACATATGCTGCATGTAAAGAACCTGGCACATAGTAGGTGCTCAGAAATGTTAGTTTTTATTCTCTTTTCACAAAGAGAGCAGATTGCTACAGGTTCTTGCCAACATACTGACTAAAGAACCTGTGAAGATGGTGGGAATTACTCTGAACCTTTGAGTCTTGTGACACTGAGAGCCTGATTTTCTGCTTTTACTGTGTTTGTTGTGATTCCTTATAGACATATAGTGTTTGTTATTATTAAGACATATGGTAATAACATTCACCAGGTGTCGGGCAGATAGGAGGGGATGGGTATATTCACACCTAATGGGTGCAGTGCAGGGTGGGGGGATTGACAGACTTGAAGCTCTGACTTGGGTGGGGCAAAGGCAATATATGTAATCTAAACATTTGTACCCCTTGTAAAATGCTGAAAAAAAATTTAAAAAAAAGACCTTATTGGAATTGTAGAAATGTCAAATAGTGAGTCCTTTCTTCCTTCCTTTCTTCCTCATTATTGAGGGTCCTGGCAATATGCTAGACTCTAGGAATGCAAAAATTAGTAATTTATGATTACTCTTAAGGGATTTACTGTTAAAGGAAGCAGATAAATACATTATGATATAGTGTGATGGTTGCAACAATAGAAGCATGTGGACTGCACAGATATAGCAATTTGATTCAACAAATACTGGCTTTGAGACATTCTATGTACCAGACACTGTGCTCAACTCTGGGGATACAGCTGAACACAAGACAGACATTTCTCTTGGGAGATAGACAAATAATTACATATGTGTTAAGTATTCCATGAGAGAGTTGGAAGTAGAGAAAGGCTTCCCTGAAGACATAATGTTTGGGCTGAGGCTGAATACAGTATAGAAGTTGGCCAAGCATGAAGAGGGGGAAGAAAATCCCAGGCAAATGTCACCTGATGATCTGAGTGTTGTCAGGGTTTCCCTGAAATCTAAGTGTTCTTTTGCAAAGGTCATGTGAGAGGATCACTTCAAATTGCTCTCATATATGCTGGAAAGAGAAATAACATACAGTTAGCGTGTACAGTTAGTAAACTCAGAAAGGTATGTTTGTTTGTCAGTGTTGGCACAACTTACAGGCAGAAGAGAAGGTCTTAGTTTTTGTGAATTAAAAGGGTT
>CM052445.1:17058573-17082559 GCA_028533085.1 Varecia variegata
AAAAAAAAAAAAAAAAAAAAAAAAAAAAAAAAAAAAAAAATAAAAGGGTTTGGGGCAAATCTTCCACTCTTACATGAAGGTAGCAATTTCTCTCAAGAGTGTTAGGGTATAAAACTTAGTTGGTGCTTCCAGCGCAAGGGAGCAAGATTTCTCACACTGATATTAGGAGATATATATATGTAAAAAAGTCTATTTTATCGTCTTAGAAGGAGAGAGAGAATGAGAGAGTGAGACAAAGAGGAAAGAGAGAGAGAGCAGGGAGATGGCTAGCATCCCAAAGAAAGAGAAGGGCTGGGGGTGCCAGCCCTGAGGCCAAGTGGCTTGCTGATTTTAAGGGGGATAAAGAGAAAAAAAAAATAGTGACTCTGTCAGTTGATAACAAAAGCAGCAGCAGGATGTCAAAGTCCAAGAGTTGCTTTCCCCGCCTTTCTGTGGAGATGGGATTATTGCAGGAGATGTGACTCTGCCCTCGAGATATGGTTGAGGCTGTAGCTCATTCTCCTGCTGTTTTATTCAGGAACTCTGTAAAAGTAGATTCTCAAAAAACAATTTTAAAATGAAAGATTTACATCTCCTTTCCATCCGTTCAGCACTTTTCAGAAGTTGTGCCAAACAGAACAACTGCAGGGTGCTTGTTAGTGAGAGAACTCGTAGGATTGATCTTTAACTGTTACTAGGAAATTGCGGGATTAGATATTTTCCTGTTAATTTTGTAAGGCTGCCCCTTTCAAAGGGCCTTTTATAAAATTCACCTATTCTAAGAAGATATGACTTATAACACCTTAGCAAGAGTGAGAGTAACAGATTACTTTTTGAAGATAGAGAGAGACAGGGCAAAGGCCTTGCTGGGGGCGGGGAGTGAATAGGAACCAAAGGAGAATGAAGGGGAGGCCATAGGAGAGGACAGCAAATTTCTCCTGACCCAAACTATCTCGGGCTGGCCTTGAGGAATGGGTTTAAAGAAAATACGGAACACATAAACGATTTGTGTGAATGCTCTGAATGTAGAAATAGTCTTCAAGGAAGTAAGAGTGAAAACTCTGCCTTGCAGAGCCCATTCAGTGAGACTTCTCTGGTGACCCCACTTGGATGGGGTTAATCACCTTTTCTTCTCACTTCTTTGCATTCATCTCAACTTTTGCAGATATTACACACTGTCTTATCTGTTTGTTTGCGTGTCCTTGTCTCATATTCTTCCTTGAACCACTTGAGATTGGACTTATTCTCTGAGGATTCTCAGCACTGAGCTCAGTACCTGGGATTTGGTACTTTTCTGGGTGAATTAACAAACACTTTTGAGGGAATGGAAGAGAGAAGAATGATTTAGATAAAGTTGGACAGAAGATGAAAATGCTGTAGAGAACAGATAAGGAAAGAAATGTCAAGTAAAAAGAGCTATGATAGTACTGAAAGGGGGCCTGACTACGCACTTTGGGCCATCAGAGGAGGTCCCTGAGGCAGTGCTATTAAAGCGAGATCTGAAGGATGAATAGGCATGAACTAAATTGGGAGGGGGAACCCAAAGAAGCAACCCAGGCAGGCTCCTGGATAATGATGGGAGGGATTTAAAAAATAGCTAAAAGGTAAAATCAATAGGACTTTATTATTCCTTCAACAAATGGCATATTCCATACATCCCTCTAGCTCTGGAGACACAGTGGTGAATGAGAGATTCCAACATTCAAAGGATTTACATTTTATCGGAGGGAGACAGATAACAAACAAATAAGCAAACAGATCACTTGTTGATGATGCCAGAGGGAATTGAAAAGGATGTCTTCCAGGTTTCTAGATTGGATAGCTGTAGTGTCATTCATGAAGGGGGGAAATGCTGATGTCCAGGCAGAGCATCGGTTCAGTTTAAGACTTGCTATTTGAACTGTCTTTGAGATGAACATGTGGATCCCAAGTAGTCAGTTGTATATGTGGGCTTGAGTTTCAGAGTTGTCTGGGCCTGAGATACACATCTGGGAGTTGGTAATATTAATATATACGTGGTAAGTAAAGCCACAGGAGTGGCTAGAGCTACTCTTATGACCACGCAAGCCATGAACTGTACAACTCAGGGGGAGCCATTTACATAGATTGTGATCTCAATAGTGTCTCCTGGAGTTATGCAGAGTGATGGCCATGGATGTGGACAAGATGATCTAGGGAAGGAATAATGGAGTGAGAAGAAAAGAGAACTTTTAGGGCCAAATCTTCAATAACTTCAACAGTTAATGGCCAGGCTAAGAGGAAAGAGCTATTAAGGGAGAGTGCCAAGGAGTAGCAGACAGCTGGGAGAAAAACCAGGAGTGTAATGGCAGTGAAACCAAAGGAAGAGAGAGCTTCAAGTGGGTAGCAGTTAACAGGGTCAACTGCTGCTGAGAAATCTAGCAAGATGGAGACTGGACACATGCCATCTCGGCTCATTGGTGGCCTCAGTAGGAGCTGTTTTGCAGGAATAGTAAGGGTGGGGTACTATGGCCAGATTGGAATGGGTTGAGGAATGAGTGGGAGGTGGAGAAATATAAACAACTGATGCATCCTATACATGACATTAAAAAATGTCCTTATCCAGCCAGGCAGGATGAGCCCCAAGTTGAGGTGATTCAGCTCAAGAGGAAGTGGTAACTTTGCAAGAACCCCAATTTGGAGTTGTTGGGCTTTGAAATGATTAGGGTTCTGAAGAATAGGTTTTCTTCTTGCTCTTCCTCTGCCATTTTATTCTGTGGAATATGACATTGATTAGAATGTCAATGTTTGAGGTGATGACAAGAGAGTGGTTTGGAAAAGGGGCTGGAATTTCCAGCACACACATTGAGTTGATTCTACTGTTATATTTGAATAGCACTAATAAATTAGGAAAACATGGTGCAGACCACACACAACTTTTGGAAAGTCCTTTACTGATGTAAGGGTTATATTCTTCAAATGCTTTTGTTTAAATACACCCTATTATCCTTGCCCAGCCTATCCATTGCCCTTTAAGGGGTCCCAATCTTGTGATTGCTCCCAGGTTATGATGTTTCTCAGCCTCTCCAGTGTAAACACTTATGGGAACTAATGTTCCTTAGGTGAGAGGATTAGTTTGTGGGAAGAGTCTAGAGAGCTCAGTGGCTTTGGGACACACTTGGGACTGGAGGTCCCCCCCTTGCCCTTGTCCTTATGGAGTCTGTGGATTGTCTCCACTCGTCAGTATGGGATTGCCATCCAAGGACCTGTTCTCAAAATCAACAGCATGGAGCCATCTTCCAGAATGCTCTTTAGAAAGATATCCAAGAATTGGAATTTATGCAAGTTTTAGAAAAGGGTCTTTCAAGTCTATTTTTAGGTTATTTCCCAAGAAATTAGAAAGTCTCTTATAGAAGAAAATTGTTTTGCCCTTCCTATTTGTGATATCCCATTGTGAAAATTCAATGCATGTCACAATGTAATTCACTAGAGGAAAACATGCTATCAATAGCATTTCCAAGTGAAGAGCCTGGCACTAATTACTGCCCTCTCCTTAATACCTTTGTCTGCCAGCTAACATGTTTTAACCATATGCAGCATAGTTGTGACACTGAACTGTAACCTCTCATTCACACAAAACTTGTGTGTACTCAGGAATTCACCGCTAAACACATCTAAGCAATGTTAAAAGAGTGGGCATATATTCACTCTTCTAATAGAACTCTGCACACACAGAGTTGATGACTTGAAAAAATGAAGAATATATAATATACACGGTAATGTGAAACAAAAAAGTCAACTGAAAGGCAATATTGTACTGTTCAAAAGGAGAGTTAGAGTCAATAGAATCTTTAGTTTCACACACAGGTTCACTGGGGGCAGTTCTACCCAGGTAGCAATCTCTCAGTTTGGAATGAATTAGTGTTTGGAAAAGCCATGCAGGGGGACCCCTTCTTATTCTGTGGGAGGAACTCAGAAGCTAAAGAGATAGAGATAGGTCTTGTTTCGAAAGAATCTTATTAACAATATGCCTAATAGAATGAAGGTAGTGAAAAAATATGTATTTATTTTTCAGTCTCTGAACATTTCCATCTATTTTAGACTGTGTGTTCCTATCTGTGTTCTCTATTGGAAGATGGAAATCTCTCAAGAATAAGCATCATTCTTTCAAGGAAAGTACCACAGCAACCAGCACGAGGGACTCTAGTTCTTGTTCTCACTGTTACTTTCTTTCTTTTTTTATTTCAGCTTATTATGGGGGTATAAAAGTTCAGGTTATGTATATTGCCCATGCTCCCCCCATCCCCCCGAGTCAGACCTTCAAGCGTGTCCACTCCCCAGACAGTGCGCATTGCACTCATTATGTAGGTATACACCCATCACCTCCCCCCAGCCCCCACATCTGTCCGACACCCAATTGGTATTCCCAAAGTGCACTTTCCCAAAGAGCACTATTCCCAAAAGTGCACTTAGGTAATGATCAGGGAAACCAATTTGCTGGTGAGTACATGTGGTGCTTATTTTTCCATTATTGGGATACTTCAATTAGTAGAATGGGTGCCAACTCTCTCCAGGAGAACACAAGAGATTCTATATCACCATTATTTCTTATAGCCGAGTAATACTCCATGGTATACATATACCACATTTTACTAATCCACTCATGTATTGATGGGCATTTGGGTTGTTTCCACATCTTTGCAATTGTGAATTGTGCTGCTATAAACATTCGGGTGCAGATGTCTTTTTTATAGAATGAATTTTGTTCTTTTGGGTAGATGCCCAATAATGGGATTGCTGGATCGAATAGTAGGTCTACTCGAATCTGTGTAAGGTATCTCCATATTGCTTTCCACAGGGGTTGCACTAGTTTGCAGTCCCACCAGCAGTGTATGAGTGTTCACGTCTCTCTGCATCCACGCCAACATGTATTGTTTTGGGACTTTTTGATGAAGGCCATTCTCACTTTGAATGGTCAGATGTCAAGAATTGCAGGAGTTTCCAGGCAGGAAACCTTGGCCTGCTAAGTCTGTGAACTATTGCAGGTTGCAGTAGTTGCTGTAATACTTTGGGGATGACATCCTAATCTGTGACTCCATTTGAACTCCCAGGCACTGCAAGGAATTCACTGACCTGCACAGTTAGAACTATCAAGAGATTTTTTTTTTTTAGCAGTGTTGCATGCATAGAGTTGAGAAGTTGAAGAGACAAAGAGGGAAGGCTTATTCAACATTTTAAAAATTTATTATTTTTTTTCTGACTTTAAAAGTGATACTTGTTGATTACAGACAACTTGGAAAAGACCCATTTAATATTAAAAGAAAAATGTTCCATTTATGGAGACTGTGTTGTTGATGATGTGCATGTGTTCTTGGGGACTTGACTTCATGTCAGGAGAGGACAACAGTGCCTCACAGCACCACTGCCCTCTTAGCTTTGCACCTCTGCTCCAGTTTTCTTTCCTTTCACAACATGATAAACAAAACCACATGTTATTTGTGTGGTCAAGTTAAAGGAAAGAATATTTCACCAAAATAGAAGAACTACAAGTGAAATATAATAAACCCAGCCTTAGGGTTTTTCTTTGCTCACTGTGAAGTTTCTTGTAGCAAGCTTGAAGTAGCAACTGTGAGCCGGTGGTCATAGCCTACGCTGTTTTCTCTGTGGGCTGCCCCCAAGGCTGGCTTTCAACCCACTGGTGAAAATTTATCCCAAACAACAGGAGTTTTGATTTTCCAAGCTCCTTTTCAACCCCAGCTTGGCTTTATTGATGTTGAGTATATTTATTCATTGTGTTTGCACTGGTCTTGGAGCTGTCTGTGTGAATAGACCTGACTATGTTTTTGAATTCTACATTATTCATTCTCCACGATTTCTCTTGACAGCCATTTTCCCTTCCAAAATCTACTTTATAGAATGCAGGTGTACTTACCAACATCACCTGTCTTCAGCTACGTTGAACTCTCTTGTTTTACACACACACACACACACACACACACATCTTTGCTCTAATCAAGGATTTCATTTTAAAATTCAAATGTCGCCTTTAGAAGGTGGCTTTTTAAGTACGTTAGGGGTTTTCTAATAAGTGTCTAAAAGAAAGACACCCTTGGAATGGTGCAGAGGATACATCTTTGAGATTGGGGTAGGAAAATCAGCATTGAGGCAGAGGAGATAGAAAAGGGAAGTAGTAGCATGCGAAAAGCCAACCTCCATTCATTTAGACCAGCGCTCAGATCAAGAAACAGACCATCACCAGCACCCCGGGAACCCCCCTGCATGCCTCCTTCTTATCAGTAACTCATCAGAAGTAACCATTATCCTGATTTCTAATACCATAGGTTGGTTTCAAGGCTAGGCAGGGTTTTTCTGTGATATTAGTAACAAAGAACCCCAGTTTTCAGTGGTTTATACTCACTCTGTTTCCGATGCTGGGATTGGGACTCTGCACACTGTATTTCTGCTTTCCCTGTGGGGTCTATGTCAGGCTCTGCCTATAGGGGGCACTGGAGGGAACCTACAGGTTGGAGGAGAAGAAGGGACTTGCTTCCTCCTATCTGCTTCCTGTTCCTGTGAGCATTATCCCAGTAATGCTTCTTTATTGTGGCCGTGGTAGTTACTTGCTACTGCAGCAACTGAAACCGGTTTGCGGTTTTTCCCGAACTTGCAGGACCAGCCTCACTGTGTCCTCGCAGAAACGTCAGCACTAGCTGAGCAGCACCACTTCCTTAGAGGTCTGGGTGTCAACCTCATGGGGCCTTTCTTCAAACTTGGTGGTGCCAGCCCCAAATGGTCAATGTTCCCTCTTCTGAAGTCTGACTTTCAGCCCACAGGGCTCCTCCAAATGCTTCCTTGGTTCACTCAGACTTACCTCCTTGATACCTAAGAGTTATCTTTTTACCCTAATTTATAAACTCAGCTTTGTGCCTAGTTAACACATTTTTTTTTTATGTGAAATGATCTCTATTCAAATAGCTGGTAAGATTTCTTCCTTCTAAGTGATAGAAAGGTTTAGATCTCTTTTACCTTTTCTGCTTTCACTATGCAGATACATACTTCTCATACCCCTATCATCCTAATATAGTTAGACTGTATATTTATTCAGCTCAAATATTGAGCACTAACTATGGACTAGACCCAGTTCTAAGCACTTGGGATATATCAGTGAACAAAAAAACAAAGATACATGCACATGTGGAATTTACATTCTAGATATTGTTTTAGATCAATAGTCCACATAAATGCTATTTACAACTGAACAGCACAATGATTATATTTCTTCTCTGGAATGACTTTGTTTTCTCTGGAGTTAATTGTCTTGCCTTGTTTTATTTGTTTGTTTGCTTGTTCTCTATGTACTGATAACTAAATCATCTCCCAAGAATACTCCCAGTTGTATAAATCTTGTCTCCTTATGCTCACAAACATAAGAGTTCTCTCTCTCAATTTTATTTTCTTGAAGAAGTTTCTTCTGGAACCTACTACCTGCTCTGGTCTGGGAAGGGTCTGTTTCATAGTTGCCTTGTAAATCTTCATTCACCATTGTTTTGGAGATTTCCTTTTAACCTCTCTTGTATTGTGTAACTTGTTTTCTAGAGCTCATGTTTTTATCTTTCTTGGTTTATTCCCTCATTTTGATGGTGCACATTCTTTGATAGCTTTCTAAGAAAGAATGCATGGGAGAAAAAATTTTTGAGATATTTTAACTTAAATGTTTCAAAGTGTAAATTTTGTTTTGTTTTTAGAGACAGGGTCTTGCTCTGTCACCCAGGCTAGAGTCCAGTGGCATGATCATAACTGACTGCAATGTCAAACTCCTGGGCTCAAGTGATCCTCCTGCCTCAGCCTCCTGAGTAGTTAGGACTATCGGCATGCCCACCATGCCCTGTGGGGTCTTGCAGTGTTGCCCAGATTGGTCTTGAACTCTTGGCCTCAAGTGATCCTCCCTCCTCAGCCTCACAAAGCACTGGGTTAACAGGCCTGAGCCACTGTGCCCAATCTCAAGGCTCTTATTTTCCGTCAGTTACCAAGTCAATGCTCCATTGTTTTCTTGCCTGAAGTTTCTTTGTTGAGAAGTTTGGTGCCCTTTTGGCTCGTTCCTTTTTATGAAAATTTTTTTTCTTTCTATACATTTTCAGGATCTTCTCTTTGTCTTCAATGTTCTAAATATTGTCACAATTATATGCTTTGGTGTGGGTATTCTTTCATCCATTGTTTTGGATACTCAGTGGGCTCTTTCAGTCAGGAAACTCATGTCCTTCATTTCTAGGAAATTTTCTTGAATTATGTTGCTGATGATTTCTCTTGTTTTTCTCTGTTTTATTTTCCTTGATTTTATGTATATTGGGCTTCCTAGATTGCTTTCCAATTTTCTTATGTTTTCTTTCTTATTTTCCACCTGGTTTTATTTATTTATTTATTTATTTTTTGGAGACAAGAGTTTCACTCTGTCACCCTGGGTAGAATGCAGTGGCATCATTGTAGCTCACTGCAACCTCAAACTTCTGGGCTCAAGCAATCCTCCTGCCTCAGCCTCCTGAGTAGCTGGGACTATAGGCACACACCATGATGCCCAGCTAATTTTTCTATTTTTAGTAGAGACAGGGGTCTCACTCTTGCTCAGCTGGTCTTGAACTCCTGAGCTCAAGCAGTACTCCTGCCTTGGCCTTCCAGAGTGCTAGGATTACAGGCGTGAGCCACTCACCTGGCCCCACCTGGTTCTTCTTCTTTTTTCCTTGTAAGTGCAGTATTCTCTCTTATCCCTCTGAGGTTATTGCTGATAGTTTTTTAAAGATTTCTTTTTCTTGCATAGTCTGTTTCCTCCAAGGTGCTTTTCTCTTTCTGTTTACTTATCTTTCATGAAAGAAGTTCTCCTTAAACGTCTTGTATCTTTAGTTGCTTGTTAATATGGAAAAATGGGACATAAAAAGCATTGGAAATCCTCGTGTGTGTGTGTATGTGGGTACAAATTGAAGGTGATTCAGCTGGACTGTTCTGTTAGGTAAATTTTTGATGCTGTTAACTTTGGTTTTTTCTCTTAGGCTGGCTGGATTCCTAGAGAGGGCTCTTCCAACCTACTGTGTAAGCCTGACAGTTTTGGCAGCTGAGTGAGAGATGAAGCCTGGGACTTTCAACATCTTGTATTTTACTTCATCTCCCTGTTTTCAACATGGTTCACCCACATGCAATGGTTCCTGGTGTCTCACAATCCAGAGGCCTTCTTTTTCCCCTCTCTAGGGAATAAAACCTTTGTCATCTATATAGAGGAGGGTGGTAATCTGAAGACTTTTAAGCAAACCTATTTTAGTCTAGCATTCTTTCCTATTTCCTGAGATACCTGAGGTTCTGAGGAATAAATCGGGTTGCTTCTGGGCTTTTCCCAGTTGCCAGATAAGGACTCAGCTTTGTTCTGTGATGTCAGTTACCACTTTTTCATCAGCTTTCTAGCTTCCTTTTTTTTTTTTTTTGCTATTGTCACCTCTCCCATCTTCACATTTGTCCTTATGGGCTTACACCTTTAAGAAAATCTCTGTATTGTTATTTCAGTAGGGTTTTGGGAGGGAGAAGAATCTGAAGTGTGAGTCTAGTTCATCATTTTTAACAGAAAGACTTTTACAGAGGTTTTATTTATGTTCCCTTTGTTTGCTAGGCTGACACTATGCTGTGCCCTCTAACACTGGGGCATTGATGTTGGGCCAAACTCATGCAAATGTTTTCACCTTAGGATGAATTACTTTCAACTGGTTTCTCACTTCAGTCCTTCAAACCCATATGTACTAGTTGAATCACTCCACTTATCTTTCAGACATACCCCTACAAGTTTGAATTCTAACCATAGACACAGCTCAGGCTTAAATGGGAACCCCTTTCCCTCATCATAGCTTTCTCTTTCACTATAGGAGTCGGAGATGGGCTGTTCAAATTGGTCCTGGTGTTACACTGTTGGTTCATTAATAGAACTATGTTTTCCCTAGTGCAAGCATTAAAATCCTAGTTATAGAGCACTGTACAGATGTGGCATATTTTGGGGCTCACTAGTAGAAACCTGGTTGGAGTTAGTCTGATTTTCTAGAATATTTGTTTCAAAAGATACCTTGCTATGGTAGAAGCATAGAGGCATTGCACTCAATACTGAGTTATATACTACAGCTTTAAATATAGTTATTTTTCTGAATTGTATTTTTAAAGGAATCAACAAGATGGGAACATTTTTACCTTGGATGGCTAGTCATACAAAACAGTATTAAGAAAACAAATAAAATAACATCTAGAGAGCTCTGTATAAAAATTATTATCATCAGCTCCAGTATTTACAGCCTGCAGAACTTTTGGTCCATTATATGACATTAAGTTGCTAAAAAGATATTCAGAGAGGTTTCATCTTAATGTTTTCATATGTACATCAAAAGAACATGAATACATCCAAGATGTTAGTCTGTTTTGTTGAATTTCACAGCTTCGCATCCCAAGTCACGAAGCTGTCACAGAGTTGTGCTGGGTGTACCAGTGCCGAATGCCAGCATATGCATATGCTGGCACATATGCTAAACCGGGAGTCAAGACTCCAGCACTCAGATGCATGCATCCTAGACTTTTCTTATCTAAATTCAGAGCCAAGGAGGCCTTTGCAGGCAGACTTTCCCTAAACTTCCTTTCTGGCGTGACTCGAGAGTAATCATTTAGTCACAGGTTAACAGCAGTGTCTGTGTAATTAAGACACGAGACTTGATAGATTTTCATAGTCTAAGGCTACAGTCTTTATTGTCGGAGTGATAAACCATGGACATAGCCATTGTGGTGGGCAAGATTTTTGTCTGCCTGACATCTCTGTGGGTACCATTCTTTCCTAATTCTTGGGCATGGGGGTCCTGATGGAGCTGACTGCAACCTTTGGATCAGAGGCAGGCCTATGACCCAAGTCTGGACCATCAAACTACCCATGAACTTGACTGCAGTGATGGGTCAGGAGTGGACACCTGACTTGGCTGGCTTGTCTGAGTCTGCCCTGGAGCTCTTGCTGGACAGTTTGTTCTTTTTGCTGCACCTATTAGCTGTATGGACAGTATGTCTAAAGCTGTCAGTGGCCATCTTTGGTACCATGGGGAGAGACTGTCTGAGAAAGAAGGTGGAAGCAGAAAACCAAGGGATGGAGGAAAAGAGGCAGATTCCTGATGATATTATTTGTTCCCCAGGAATATCTCAAAGCAGGACTGCCCCTGGACTTTCTCATTATAAGATTCCAATAAATCTTCCTTTTGAAAAAGCTGTTTTAATTGGATTCTATACCTGCAATTGAAAGAGTACTGACTACTATGGTTATATTGGTCGTCATCAACTGTAATTTTTCTGTGAGCTGTGTACATTGGTCAGATTTTAGATGGCAATCGAGTTGAATTATCCAACTGGGCTATCTGTATTGATGAACTTAACTAGATACATGCTAAACCTCCATTTGTACAGTGTGAACTCCTGTGAACCAGCAGTAAAGAACTGGCATTGTAGCTGCAAATGGTCCAGTTTGACAAATTGTCTACCTCTCAGGGCCTAGAGTCCTCACCCTGTAAAATGATTATGGATTTACTCATTTCATAGAGACACCACAATGAGTATTTCATATAAGTCCTTTAGGACTCTTGACTACATGTAACTGTAGCAGCAAAAGTGATTTTGCTGCCATTATAAGATGCCTGTTAACCTCTCCATTGATCAGAATGTAGTAAGAATTTTCTCAAACTTTATATAACTAAACAGATTGATCTATATTTGTTTTTTTTTTCTTTTTTACTCCTGAACAGCTAGAAGAGAAGATTGATCTAAATAGATTTTTTTTTCAGCCTTAAAGTCTGAAAAAAATTCAGATTGGTTTATTTTTTTGTGTGCTCAGGTTGTAAATATGGCTTATTTATGGGATGTTGAAAACACTAGAGTTTTAGTGTGGCAATTCTTAAAATATTTAAAGGAAATAGTTTTAAAAATAATGCCAATAATTAATGATGTAACATAACCCATTGTTAATGGGAGTTGTTGGGGTCTCCCAAGAGTATGCATATGAACAAAACAAATTATTTTAGATATTAATTGACTTGCCAAATTATCTTCCAATCTCTTATTCTGTGTAATGCATACTAGAGATCTTCACTGTCTACCTTAAGTTGGTCCTCTCTCCTTTCACCTTATTTTTCTTTTTTAAAAACAGCTTTATTGAGATAGAATTCATGTGTCATAAAATTCACCCACTTACAATATACACTTCAATGGTTTTCACTCCTTTTTTATTATGCAGAAAATAAACTGTACTGTTTATTTCCTTCCCTGCACTTATCAAAATGTGTAGTTACCTATTTACCTATTTATTGTTTATGCAACATGATCCCAATTTTGTGAGGAAAAAATAATGTGTGCATTGGAAAGACAAAGACTAAAAGAAATGTAGGATTATGGTGAGTTTTATTTTGTTTCCTGAATTTTTTCATGTTTTCTAACATTTCTCTGGTGTGCATAATTTTTTAATCAGAAAATGTATGTTACTTTAAAAATAGTCTTTAAGTGCAGACATATGGGCAATTCCTAGAAATATAATAGTAAGCAAAAAAAAAAAGGTTTCAAAAGAGCACAAACAGCATGACATACTTTTATAGTATCAAAACCAACCAGAATGAAAATATAATTTTTGTGAATGAATATAAATGCAGTAAAACTATACAAAAAAAAAAAGCAAGAAACTGCTGAACATGGAATTTAGAATGAGCTATTTCACGTGGAGCCAGGGGATGGGATGGACCCTTCCCCAGTTGTTCAGAGTTTTCAACATTTTCCCTGGTGTGGGCAAAGCTACCCAAGCTCATTTATTGACAGGCCAATCAACCACATCCACAGTCAACTTGTACTAAGGGTGATAATTACAAAGAGGGAGAGAAAAGGAGATAATTGTAGGTTCATAGAGAAGTACCTTTTCTTGTGGTTAGATCTGTGTGTGAAGTGAAGAATTTTAAGTCAGAAAGTGGCTCCACATTTCTCGGGGCTCCTGATGTCTGCTCAGCTCTATTTGCACAGCATTTCATGATGTGAGATGTGTCTTCACATCTTGTCTCTGCTGCTCATTTGAGACACATACTTTAGATGAAAAGATTTGTGAAGAAAAGTAGAAAGACAACAAGTGCCCTTTAATAAGTCCTTCCAAATATAGAACCAGGTGTCTGGAATGGTCCTCAGAAAACTCCCCACTCAGCGCTGCTCACTATACAGACATCAGACATGGCCCTGAGTGAATGTCTCACAGGCCCCCCAGAGCTCTGTCAAGACCGAGGTCCGCTGGCTCCCTTTCCAGCCTGTTTTCCACTACACCACAGTTTGTGATATGTTCTACATGTAGGGAAATACGTTTTATAAACCTCCTAATTATCATTTATTTCATGACTTTTACACTGCCTAATTAAAAAAATTAAAATAATTTACCAAATTATAAAACCCTAAAATATAGAAAAAAGATAAAGAGGTCAGAGGCCACCTGGAGGTAAGAACCTGGGATGAATTGGTTTCTGTGAAGGAGCATACGTGTATCCCAGTCTCCAAGGCAAAGTACATGTAATAGTTTGGGAGTATCTTCACATGTGTGTCAAAAAATAGCGAAAGCACACAGAAACACAAACATTGTAAAGACTCACTTCATTTAACAGAAATATTACCGAAAAGTTGTCTAGATGTCAAAACAAATCCTGTGTTGTATTAGATATATTATCTAGGGTCTGCTGACTTTGAGAGAAGTCATGTTTAATTTCCTGAAAACTTTGCAGTTCGAGGACCCAGGGTGCTGGGGGCATCTGACAGGGAAGTCCCTGTCATGCATGGGGGAGGCTGCAAGGGGAAAGAAGAAGTGCTAAGAGCAAAGCCCCCTTCCTTTTATAGGCTAGTGCTAGTGGAACTGGTTCCATACCTCTCTTCCCTGTTACTGAGACTCACCTGCAAACCTGGAAGAGAAAGACTTAAAGGGAGAAAACACGTAGCTGGAGTTACTAGGTAAAACTATGAGATGTACTGGTAAGTGGTGGAAACTGTGGTGTTTGGTTATAAAGAGTTGTATTGAAGTTATATCTGCTGTCATTGTTAGCCTTTGCCTGTTTTCTGTCTTCTCTAGTGAGCCACACTAGTATAGGACAACAGGGCAGTGCTAGAACTGGTTTGCTCTCTGATAGCAGTAGTCTGAATCCTGCGAATCATCAGGCCTCTTCCCTGCTTAATAACACGAACCATTCTGATAAAACTTTTTGACCTGGTGGTGTTCGTAGATGGTATTAGCATCTTTGTTTAATTCTCAAGATAAACTTTACATCTTAATAGGGTTCTTTGAGGGTCTTATTCCAAAGGAGAGTGTGATATGGAAATTTCAGGCTGTTTCAGAATAATAGAGGAAGTAGTTTGTGGGGAAGGGACTTTCAAACCACAACAAGTAGTTCTCAGCTTTCTTCTTTGCAGAAAGCATTCTTGGGGAGGGGTGTTGATGGTGCATGTTCTTGCATAAGGTGGTCTTTAGTACTCAGAACACACGAATTCTCTTTACTTCTAGGTCTGTGCTCTTTGCTAACCATAACTTTGGGTGAATGAAACCTTTTTTGTACATTTTCAGAAATCTCCAAGTTTTGGATTATGCCAAGGTGTCAGCATTTTTTTTTTTACAGGCTGAAGCTGAGCTGAGGTTGGAAAGTAGCCCTGAAATAATATCATTATCTCTGTTAACACCAGGTCATCAGTCTCTGGACCCACTGGTCACAGCTGTGTGGATCCTGGAGAAGATCCACCTCTTAGAATGGTTTGGTTGCTCTGCTTGGGCATTCCCTGAGTCCTACCCAGTGGTTCTTCAGTGCGTCTGAGGTGTGCTCCCATAAGAGGCCCTGGACGGCAGAAATTATATTTGCAGCCAGAGAGTTTATAATTTGCTACATATGGCCAGTCTTTTTTTAGCAGCTCTCCTTCTTCCTTTTGCGTTTTGCTACACCCACTCCTACTTACTGTTGGCTGCCCTCCTGGTACCTTCCCAACACGAGTGACTGACATGAGTAGGCAGATTTCTGTAGGCTCTGACAGAGAAAGAGAGCCCCCAATTGCATTACTTGCCTCCTGCTTTATTTTAATTATTATTATTATTTTTTACATTACTGTTCTCTTAACACTTAGGGATTAAACATTAAATAGAAGTCAAGGATACAGTCATGGGGCCAGGGAGAGGAATCTGCATTCCTTGACGGCTATAGGGTGGGGCAGGGGAGAGGGCTGCCGTGGTTCCACAGAGGGAGGCTAGAATGCTGACTCAGCCACTGGCTGGTTATGTGGTCTTGGACAAGTTACCTGGCATCTCCAAGCTTCAGTTATCTTTATCTTGTCTGTTAAGTGGACTTGCAAGGTTGTTATGATAATCAAATGGGATAATGGATATGAAAGTATTGTCACAAAAAAGGCACTTCATAAATATTATTTTCTCTTTCCTTTCATTATGAGGGAATGAGGGGGAAAAAAAGCCAAAGACCTGAAAATCTCCATGTTCTATTAATAATGGCTTCCATTTTTCTTTCCAATAATATTTTTATAATGCTTTAAACTATGTGGGTAATTGTTTCAACATTTAATTTTTCCACTGAATTATTTAATTACATTTATGACAGCCACATTTTTATTTTGAATGTGTCAGTGGAACTATTAATTTATTCTAATGGATTTACAACATAGCCAAATATTTTTTTCACCATTAACTTTGTGGTAATAGGAAACTATGCTGCCTGCCATAGATTTATCTTGCTTTAATCATATTTTAACCAAATTGAATCCTTTAAAAGTCTGGATAAGAGTCTCCGTAGAGCAGTGGTCCCCAACCTTTTTGGCACAAGGGACCAGTTTCAAGGAAGACAATTTTTCCACAGACCAGGGGTCAGGAGTGGCGAACGATGGGGAGCGGCTGCAAACACAGATGAAACTTCACTGGCTTGCCTGCCACTCACCTGTTGTTGGGCCCGGTCCCTAACAGGTCACGGGCCGGTACCAGTCCACAGCCCAGGGGTTGGGGACTACAGCCTTAGAGGAAAGGAGTAAGAAGATTTTCTCTGAAAAATGTATTCAAGCCTCATAGTTTATCAGTCCTGATGAATTCCACTTCTTCTCTCAAGTATTGACAGAGAAACCTTGGTGAGCATTTTTTGGGGGGTGAGGGTAGGGTGGGGAGGAATGCATAGTGGTGGAGGAGAATTAATGAGGTTAGAGATTTTTCTTTTCCCAAAGAAAACGGTTATCCTGCACATCTGGAGAATAGTACAATCATTTATTTGGTTCCCAGATGCGTTTTCAGCTGACAGTTCTATGAAGACCCTCTGCCTGCCGAGTCTTCATTGCCTTCAAAGGGATTTCTTTCTTCCTCAGAGTGGTAATAATGTTCACTGCTACAGCCTCTCCTGATTAATGCTTCAAGATTAGTTGGCCAGTCCTGACTGGCAGACAGGCGCTGAATTCCCGCTTAGTAGTCTCAGGTTTTAAACATTCAAAATGGCTGTAAATAAAACACATGCCTTTCAACATCCTTATTTTACTGTCAGCTCATAGCTTGGGAATTTAGGTTGACCTTTCAGTTATAACTTGGGTTTGAAATAAACAGTGAAAGCTTCCTAACAGTTATTGCTGTGATTTGGCTATTATTAAATTTAAAAAAATTTCATTTATTTATTGGGGAGGAGGGATGGGGCTTGATCATGAACAATGGTTGCAAAAGAGAATTCTAAGCACAGGTAGTGGCAAATTAAAAATACTTTAGCAATTAGAGTTTTCCACTTAGTGGGTTAAAACTGAAAAAAAGTTATTCCCAACTGCTGCTTATATTATAGAATAAGAACAGATTGATAGATCTTGCACAAACAGTATCTGACTCTGGGACAATCTTCACCCTTCTCATTCTTAGTAATAATAAGACAAGGCAATAACCTTTTAAATTTGTGTGTAATCAATATAAATCAATCACTCCATGAAAAATTTACAAAAGCTACTAAGTAAACACATGAAGAGCTATAAGAACCCTAACCTGTGCTTTTAAACACATAATTTAGATCTACCTAGCCTATAAATTAAACATTCCCAGAAGAAACAGCTGTAGCTACGTTTGGAGCTTTGTATAGGACCATTTATGTCAGGATGAGATAAAGACTGACATTCAAAGGCTGTTAACCAACAATTTGTCTCCCTTTCTCTGGACCTTACCAAATAAGAATGTTTTTTAAAAAAAATTAAAATTTTTTTTGAGACAGGTTCTCTGACTGTTGCCTGCTCTTGAGTGCAGTGGTGTTCTCATAGCTCACTGCAACCTCAAACTCCAGGGCTCAAGCGATCCTCCTGCCTTAGCCTCCTACGTAGCTGGGACTACAGGCATGTGCCACCATGCCTGATTTGTTTTTCTATATTTTGTAGAGACAGGGTCTTGCTATTGCTCAGGCTGGTCTCAAACTCTTGACCTCCTAAATTGTTAGGATTACAGGTGTGAGCTACCACATGGCCAAAAAAATTAATATTAATTTTAATTGACAAATCATGATTGTATACACTTATGGGGTATATTGTGATGTTTTGATATATGCATATAATATGGAATAACTAAATCAAGCTAATTAACATATCTATCACTTCACTTATTATTTTTTGTGCTGAGACATTTGAAATTTACTCTTTTTGTGATTTTGAGATATATTATTACTATTGAGTATAGTCACCCAAGTGAGTGATAGATCTCAAAACTGATTCTTCCTGTCTAACTGAAACTTTGTACCCTTCGACTAACAACTCCTGGTCACCACTTCCCCTCCAGGCTCAGGCCCCAATCTCTGGTAACAATCATCTAATAAGAATGATTTGACACTTAAAATTTGAAGACATAATTTGAATGACATAAACTCTAGATAATTATTGTTTTCTCACAAATGTATCATTGCTTTACATATATGATTTAAAATGCTTTGTCATATTCTTTAATCTAGTTATATGGACACACAGATATTTATGTAATGGGACTGTAACTTAATGAAAATTAAGGGCAAATATGATTTTATTTATAGAAATTTGCTTTCCCCTAATAACATTGAATTATATCTCTACATATTTCCTTCCCTCCCAACTAGAATGGGACCATGAGGGAAAAAACCCTCAAAACTCTGGCCTTCTAAGGTCTTGAAGATCAAAGTTGCCATATTGTAGGAGGGTCTCCTCCCCACTCATTCAGGAGGGAATCTTCCAGCTAAGGCCCAGGATGCCCTTATCTTTAGAATACCCTTCTTTGGTTCTGCCCTGAGGCCACATCTGGGGCACCCTGGAGTGTGTCCTGGTCAGACTCCTGGCTTCCTCAAGCCTGCAGGGCAAACTCCCAGGGAATCCATGGTGAAACCACAGCCTGGGAGCTGAGACTGCACCCAAAATGCAAAATAGTCTTCTCAGATCATATTATGTCTGCACACCTGTGAGCTTAGGGACAGAACAAAATAAAAAGCGAGCTCGAAGGTAGTTTTCATCAAACTAAAGCTTCCAGAATGTATTGTATGTCAGTCTGAGCTATCAAAGTGATTGGAGCCGCTAAAACAATTTATGTCTTCATAGGAGTGTTTTTGAAGAACAAAAATTCCAAAGGCATTGCCGAAGGCAGTCTAGTGAGTCTAATGAATCTCTTGACAAACTGTAAAACACTGCAGGCAGTCAGTGCAAGTGTATAAAACACAGCTCCTTTTTTGAGTTATATCTGGCTCTTTTAAAAAACACGATTTTGGGGGGCAAGGGGGGGAGGATCAAAATGTTTTCCCACCGTGTTTCTGTGAGAGAGCAGAGAAGAAATGTCTGCCAAGATGCCTTTGGATGGAAGAAAAGGAGGTGTGCAGTTAAGAACATAGGGGAGCAACTGGCTGGAGGGAAGGGAAATTTAGTCAGGGATGGAAATTAAGCCTTCCCTCTGTGGGGAATTTATTTTGTTTTTTTAATCTTTGTATGACTTTCTCCTATGTACCTACCGATTTCCAAAAATGATTTGAGAAGGGTTGTTCTCATCCAGGCCAGTCTTGGAGTAGGGGTGCCCAGCAGGGTCGCAGAGTCTAGGCCCTCTCATCTGCCCTGAGGCCGGATAAACTGGGGTGAGTGATGGGTCCAGGCCTGAGGCGGGGGCTGGGAGGGGGAGAAGGATGGCGCTGCCTGCTGGGGCTAAAGGCACCCACCTGCTGGCCCCATAGAGGTGGGGTGTGTGTGTGTGTGTGTGTGTGTGTGTGTGTTTGTTGGGTCGCACAAGGTAGGGTGGTTGGTGGGAACCAACTCTTTCATCCTCTTCCTCCAGACATCCTCTTGGTGCTGTAGGCTGCCATTTGACAATGCCTCACCTTTGTTTGTTCTTCCGCCCTATGGAACACCTCCACCTTCTGCTTATAGTGCTGCTCTCTCTGGTTACAAGTTTGGTTCCATTGAATAAGATTGGCTTTAATGTTCACTTACATGAGATTGTGCCTGTATGTGCCTGGGTGTGTGTATGTGTGTGGTGAGGGCAAACGTATATGTTTGCATTTGTGTTGAGAGAGAGTCACCTAGTGATTCCCTCTGTGTTCTACACCCCTGAGGGAAGATCCTGACTGTTTCCTAGCTTAAATTTAGCAGGGGGGTAATATGGGCCCTCTGTGCATTTAGATAGGGTCAAACAGGTGTCGTTTTCCCTTTTATTAATATAACTTGCCACTAACCTTTCATTAGGAGGTGGAATAAAATCATGAGACTATATTCATTCCTTCATTACTCAGAAGAGGAAACGTAAGAAATCACTAGCATTAATTTGTATACCACGTTGCACTCAGTAGAGAGCTTTGAAGATCTTGAAGCTTGAAGGAATAACTCTAATGGTGGAAAAGTTAGGCTAGGTGGAGAGTGTTCAGCATCCTTCAATCATATATAGTAGTTATCACCTCCTGATCCCAAGAAACTGGTATAGCTTTTTGAAATAATGATTATCATGTTGAATTTGAATTGCCCATAGCTATTCAGATAAATATGTGGATAGATAGTTAGAAATACAGTTGTGGAACTTAGGAGTTAGGCGAGGGCCAGAGATGGGAAATTGGGGAGTCATTGGTCTGTGGGTGATAGTGAAGTAGTGAATATATGTAAGTTCACAGAAGGAGAAATGGGAAGAGAAGCTTCCCAGGATGAGCTGGGACAGAAGTGTGAGCTGTACTGATGGAAGGGCTATGTTCCTGGTGACCTGTGATCTTGTGAGACTGATAGCACATATACAAGGACTAATTGCATAACACTGCAAGAGAAAGGACCAAGTTTCGTGGAGGGTTTGATAGTATGTATAAGCGTTAACTGAAAATAAATTTACCAGACTTTTGCTTTCGTGCAAACATGAAAGTTCATAGAATTCAACCCAGCAGAGATTTACTAACTGTCAAGTACTGTGTTCCGTGCCAACAGAGAAAAATCACAGATGCATTAGATCAGTTCTTACTCCCAAGAAGTGAGAGAGACAGATCTGCAAGCACCTAACTGTAATATGATGCTGAATGAAATAGGGTGATAACAGCTGGAGGCAGTGGGAACTCAACAGAATGAACAATTCATTTCAAAGTGGGGCTTTGAATTGGAAGCCTTCCAAAAATGGAAGGCTAATTGAGACTCCAGTAGGCAAAGAAGTGAGGAGGGACAATCTGAGAGTGAGGACCCCTCTCATGCCCACACAGGAGGCACCACAGACTTGCTGGTCTAACAGTGAGTATTACAGAGATATCTGGTTATTCTTCATGTGCAATCTCTCTACAGCCCAGACCCTACATGAGAAAACAAAAGCCTCCAAAATACAACTCCCTCTCTCCAACCAGCAGTTGATGGTGCCTTCCAACAGGAACCTTCCCATGATACTTTCAAGCAATAAAAATGGTACCTTACAGTTCCTTAAGCATGTCAGAGAGAACCACCAGGACATAGAATGCAACACACAAACAAACAATTCCTATTGAAATATAGTGGGAATTACTTTAATAGCACTGAGAAAATTCCAGCAAGATGGAGTCTACTTAAAAGATAAAAATTATTGCTTTAGTAGCTGAAAAAGCACAAAGCAATAACTGACTGAAGCTGACCAGTTTGGTGGGAGTTTATTCCGGAGGCCACACCCATCTGTTCTTGAAGGAAAGAACAAAAACGAAAAATGAGGGCACTGCTTTCCTCACACTTGTGTCTTTTCCTGGCATGTACAGTGTCATCAGTGCATTTGTTGAGGTCTTCATGTTTGAAAGGTGGATGCTGAAGTTTAGCCCTCACATCATACTGTTATTATATGAGTTTTGTTTTAAAAGAGTCTCTCAATCTTTTACAGGGTTCTCCCCTCTTTGTGTCACATTTTAATTAATACACTGGCTAAATTAGAAGTCAACCTGGTCAAGATCTTGTTTCTCTTGCATGCCGTCTCCCCAAAAGTTAAGTGCTAATCCATTTGCTGACATACAAAAGAAGCAATCAGAATATGATATGTAGAGTATCTTTTCCTCTCTGAAGACTTCCTTGGCTATCTTAGACTTAATAGTTACCTTCTTGGCTGGGTGCGGTGGCTCACGCCTGTAATCCTAGCACTCTGGGAAGTCAAGGTGGGCGGATTGTTTGAACTCAGGAGTTCGAGACCAGCCTGAGCAAGAGCGAGACCCTGTCTCACTAAAAATAGAAAGAAATTATCTGGCCAACTAAAATATATATATAGAAAAAATTAGCCGGGCATGGTGGCGCATGCTTGTAGTCCCAGCTACTTGGGAAGCTGAGGCAGTAGGATTGCTTGAGCCCAGGAGTTTGAGGTTGCTGTGAGCTAGGCTGACGCCATGGCACTCTATCCAGGGCAACAGAGTGAGACTCTGTCTCAAAAAAAAAAAAAAATAGTTACCTTCTTTTTGCTACTTTTGTACTTCCTAATTACAGCTATTATATATCATGTTGGACAATACGAATTCAATTATTGATGCTTTGACTGTGAGTGAGCTGAGGGTAGGGGCTGTCTTGTTCAGTAGTTCCAGCACCCAGCATGGTGATAGGTACATACTATAAGCTCCGTGATTACTCATAGGAATGTGGGAGTATCATATTATAGAAATCATAGCATCCTAAACATCCTATTTGGATTCTCTAAAGCCATTCTTCTCTATAGTCATCAAATTGCTGGAGAAAATTTGTGAATACAAATTATGTTCCTGAACACATCCTATTTCAGATAAGAGAATGCCATATATGGCTTGGAGGAGCCATCATATAGTGGTGAAAATTAATGTTCTAGATACTACTGGGTCCTATCCCTGGCTTTGTATTACAAACTTCATAGCTGAGAGCAGTTTGTTTACCTCTCTAGGTGCTGTGTTGCCATCTTTAAAATCATACCATTGGATCAAATCAGTATTGCAACCTGCTTGGGGTACAGTCAATGAAGACTAAGTGGGATTATTATTTTCTGTGATTTGGGCTTTTATGAGTTATTCATTAATGCAGTCTAACCACCACATCCCTCTTTTTTTTTTTTTTTAAAGCAAGCATGCCATATTACTGTATTTTAGTAAGCCTCTGATTAATTAGAATTTATAGATTATTCAAATTGAACTGCTATTCATATTCTACAACTTTGCAACTTCCTTTTGGGACCTAATAGGTCTTTGCAATAGCCCAGTTAAATTTAATCCTGTTATTAATAGTTTTAGCTTAGCATTTCACTAATAAGTTGTAGTACATTTGAATCTTGATTCTATATTCTATGGTATTAGTTATCCAGTTCACTTTGAAGTCATCCATAGATCTGATAAATGTGCCTTCTATATATTCATCTAAATCATTAACTTGAAATATTACCTAGAAAAGATCGAAGGGCAGACCTCTGTAGTGCTTTGTCAGAGACTTTCCTCTGGGTTGATAAGTGATTAATTAACAGCCTGGTTATGCTTGTTTATAACTATAGTCATGTGTTGTCTAATGATGGGGATCTGTTCTGAGAAATGCGTCATTAGGTGATTTTGTCACTGTGCAAACATCATAGAGCATGCTTAACACAAACCTAGATGGTATCGCCTACTATACACCTAGGTTATATGGTATAGCTTGTTGGACAATATGTTTCTGTACTGAATACTGTAGGCAATTGTAACATAATGATAAGTATTTGTGTATTTCAATATATCTAACCATAGAAAAGGTACAGTAAAAATATGGTATAAAAGCTAAAAAATGGTACACCTGTTTAGGGCACTTAGCATGAATGGAGCTTGCAGGATTGGAAATTGCTCTGGGTGAGTCAGTGAGTGAGTGGAGAGTGAATGTGAAGGCCTAGGACACTACTGTACACTACTGTAGACTTTATAAACACTGTGTACACAGCCTACACTAAATTTATGATATTTTTTCTTCAATAATAAATTAACCTTAGCTTACTGTACATTTTTACTTTATAAACTTTTAATTTGGCCGGGCACAGTGGCTCATGCCTGTAGTCCTAGAGCTCCGGGAGGCTGAAGAGGGCGGATTGCTTGAACTCAGGAGTTGGAGACCACCCTGAGCAAGAGCAAGACTCTGTCTCTACTAAAAATACAAAAATTAGCTGGGCATCTTGGTGCGTGTGTGTAGTCCCAGTTATTCAGGAGGCTGAGGCAGGAGGATCGCTGGAGCCCAGGAGTTTGAGGTTGCAGTGAGCTATTTTGACGCCACTGCACTCTACCTGGGGTGACAGAGCAAGGCTCTATTTCAAAAAGAAAAAAAAAAACCTTTTAATTTTTTTTCCACTTTTGACTCTTTTGTAATAACATTTAGCTTAAAACACAAACACATTGTACAGCTCAATGAAATATTTTCTTTCTTTATATCTTTATAAGTTTTTTCCTATTTAAAAAATATTGCAGGGGACTTTAACACGCCGCTAACAGCACTGGATAGATCCTCCAAACAGAAAATAAACAAAGAAACAATGGACTTAAATAGAATGCTACAACAAACAGGCCTGACTGACATCTACAGGACATTTTACCCAAAATTCTCTGAA
>CM052445.1:17083059-17198185 GCA_028533085.1 Varecia variegata
TGAAGTTCTGACTTGGGGGGGACGGGGGTGGGGGCGGGGATGGGTGTATACCTACAGGAGGAGTGCGATGTGCACTGTCTGGGGAATGGACACGCTTGAGGCTCGGACTCGGGGGATTGGGAGGGACATGGGCAATATATCTATGCAGAACTTTTGTACCCCCATAATAAGCTGAAATAAAAAAAAAAAAAAAAAAAATTTTAAATTCACCTTTTCAACTTTTTTTTAAAAACTAAGACACAAACACACACATTAACCTAGGCCTACACAGGGTCAGGATCATCAATATCACTGTCTTCCCCCTCCACATCTTGTCCCACTGGAAGGTCTTCAGGGGCAGTAACACCCATGGAGCTGTCATCTCCTATGACAACAATACTTTCCTCTGGATACCTCCTGAATGACCTGCCTGAGGCTCTTCTTGTTAGGACATTAGTTAAGACAGCTAAGATGTCACTAGGCAAGAGAAATTTTTCGGCTCCATTATAATTTTATGGGACCACTGTATGTGCCGTCTGTCATTGACTAAAATGTTGTTATATGCGCATGACTGTAGTTATAAATTGATTCTGCTGAACTAGCTATCATTCAGTCATATGCTTTACAAAGATTCCAATTCTACCTGGCCCAAGAATTTCAGGGTACTCACTGGATTGGATTGATTATACTTTGTACTACCTGAAAATCCAAAATATTTCTCAGTGTGGACTTGCTCTACAGGAGTAATCAAGACATCTGAGGGGGCTCTGGAACCCCTCCCATCCCCAATAGAGGTTCTGCAAGTTTGAAGCTACCTGGGTAAGACATAGTTCTTGAAATTTGTGTGTGTAGGGCCTTGAAAAGCTCAGCTGTCCGATTCTGTCCTGTAATCTTAGAACAAAACTGGCTTTAGGGCAAATTAGAAAGTAGACCCAAATTACTTCATTCCAGTTTTGGGCAGCTTTCCCTTCTCCTGTGACATGTCTTCTTGCTATTGGAGGTGGCTTTGTTCTTCCTGGTTTCTCCCATATTTCCTCCTCTGTCCCTCTGTAGTCAGGTCACATCCTCTTCGTGGAACTTCGCCCTTCTTATCAAGAGTTTGTGTCTGGTTTTTCACTCCTTGGTGACCATTGCATGCTGCTAGGTAATGGGATGGAGGTGTCTGCTTGCACGAGTATGTGCATGCACACACACACAGACACACGCACATACATACAGACAGGCAAACACACACGCTGAGTCACTGATAAGCTGGGGGAACCTCTGGTGCCCTAATTCCACACAACTCTCAGGAGGTTACCTTTCTGGCCAGTGCCCGCACCACCCTCCTTGGCCCATCTTTCTGTTATGGATGAAGAAAGAACAGGCTGGCCTGGTGGTGTGTGACTGTGCAGTCACATAGGGCCCTGTGGTCAGAAGGGCTTGCACTGTTTTAATGCTCTGCTGTCATTGTCTTGAAATCGCTAATTCCTTTTGAACAAGGGACGCTACGTTTAATTTCGCACTGGGCACCACACATTACATAAAGTGTTCTGAGGAAGGGTTACATGTGCTGCATGATGAACCCGTGCCCATATCTGGGGAATCTGTTCTACATGCTAGCAAATGCTCAAAGAATTTATTTCACATTCATTTTCTAGCTGCTCGTTTTCCAACAAACTATCTTTTAAAGCTATTAACAAGTGTTTTCTAAGAAAACCGTTTCACTCAAGTATTCATCCTAATGGGACTATTTGTTTTACTATCCTGAGGTCACAGTAGTCTCCAATCCTAATTTTATTTAATTTTAATGTCCATATGTTCTCTAATTTTTAAAAGCTCCAACCAGAACAAGTCTATGCATCAGATGAGAAAAGATGCAAAAAATATTTGAGAGTCAACCAATATTTAATATCTACTGTGTGCTGAACCCTGTTCTTCTAGGGGCCTGGGATAGAAAGAGGATATGATAGCATCCCTAACCTTGTACAGCCTGCATTCTAGTGGGTAGAGACAAGCAGTAAGCCTGCTGGCTTCTCGAAGTAATATACCAGGAAGCACATAAGGGAGTAAGAGAATTTCAGGTACAGGTAAGGGCTGAGCAGAAGGTTAAATGTGGTCATGGGGTGGAGAGTGACTGGTGTAGCTTTAGCTTGATGGTCTCAACAGTTCTTTCTGAGGAGGTGACTTCTGAGTTGAGACCTAAATGATTTTCTAGGTAAATGTAAAGTTTTGGTAGGGCTTTAAAATATTAGCCATAGCTCACACACTGTTCTCTGTTTCAGTGAACCATGACATGTGTTTAAAAGATGATCAAAGAGAAATGGGAAGATGTCCCAATTCAAACAAACCTCCCGAACTCAGTGGGTGGAGTCTCAGGCTGGTTTCATGCCAGGGCATTTCCCTGTCCCTGGCAAGTTGCACCTTTTATTCACTTTGTCGTCAAGGCAACGGGCTTTGTTTATGTGCCTGTAGGGGTGGAGCACTTTACTGAGAGTTGTTAGTAGTTTTAGAGAAAGTAGAAGCTACAGAACCTACCCTTCCAATGTGCTGAAGGAGGCAGGACAGAACCAAGGAAAGGCAGATAAAACCACAAACCACAGAAACACATGCATCACCAACTACAGCTGTACGTGCCCCAGGGCCAAAAGGGATGTTAGTGCCACTGCGACCAGATGTGATCAATGTCCACAGGCACTGATTTTTCCTACACCGCTTCAAGCTAACCTTCACCACACTGTCTTCATTTCAAAACCCCATTCCTTTCCTCTCTTTTGCTTTATTTTGAGAAGACAACATCAGAAAACAATTATATATTCCTACCGAAGGATTGAGGGCTTGGTGAGCATTGGCTATAACACTTAATTGATACCATTTAATTGATAATTATTCATAGAGTCCTGTAATTATTTAATTACATCCCTAACTGAGCGCATCATTTTAGCTCAATGCTCCTGCTCTGACCTCATCATTTCTATTCCTCCTCTTTGCAAATCCTGTTGGTTACTCATTTGTGGTTCCTACATATTTAAAGCAACTTTTATTAATACTTCCCCCATTTTTGACCTTTTCCCCTACCCTCGTAACTAAGTCTTTGTATTATATTCCATCTGTTTGAAGTATGTGGTGTGCTTTCTGTTTTCTTGACTGTGTGATGAATGTCAACAACCTTCCTTTCTTTCCTTCTTTCTTTCTTTCTTTCTCTCTCTCTCTCTCTCTTTCTTTCTCTCTTTCTTTCTTTCTCTTTCTCTATTGTGATAAATGGTTACAAATCATACTTCTAGGTTAATATAGCACTAAAATTTAAACACATTGTAAATATTCTTGAAGGCTTATAACACTCTTCATCCTCTAGCCTTTATCATCCAGACTGGATCTTATCTTTTTCCTTTCTAGTTTTCCCTTTTTCCCCCATGAAGATTGTATATATATATATATATATATATGGTATACAACACGTTTTTTTTGATATACATATGCACAGTGAAATTATTACTACAGTCAAGCAAATTAGCGTATCCCTCTCTTCACATAGTTACCTTCCCCCTCGCCTTTTTTTTTTAGTTGTAAGGAAACCTGAATCTACTGTCTTAGCAAATTTCCAGTATACAGCACAGTATTACTAACTATAGTCACCATGCTGTACATTAGATCTCTCATACATTAGATCTTCTCATATGATGTTGTAGGATATTTCTGCTTTCTCTGGTAATATCCTACCTGATTGCATCCACCTCTACTGGTTGATTATCTTCTTTTGACTTTTTTTTTTTTTTTTTGAGACAATGTCTTGCTTTGTCTCCCAGGGTAGAGTGTCTTGGTGGCATCATAGCTCACTGCAACCTTAAACTCCTGCCTCAGCCTCCCAAGTGGCTGGGACTACAGGCATGAACCAACCATGCCTGGTTAATTTTGCTATTTTTTGTGGGGACAGAGTCTCACTCTTGCTCAGGCTGGTCTTGAACTCCTGGCTTCAAGCAATCCTCCCATCTCAGCCTCCCAAAGTGCTAGGATTACAGGCATGAACCTTGTATCTGGCCTTGACTAATTTTTTTAGTGTCTTTTTTGTTTTCCTCAATTTTTCCTTTAACTTAAACCAGGCCTTCTCAGGTGAGAACACTTGCTGTTGTCCTAATGGGATTCTAGGCCTGGACATAGTGTTGGAGATGAAGCTTGGTCCAAACTTCCCTTGTACAGATGAATGCATGAGGACTCAGAAGACTGAGTTGTTCCTGTTCCCAGAGCTAAGCTCGCGACAGGACCAGGGCTGGGGTCCAGCTCTCCTGTGTGTCTTGTCTGTGCTTCTTCCCTGCATTGCATATTTCTTCTTGTGCCTGGTAGAGCTCATATGAAATTTTGTCACCTTAAGTGGAAGACCTTTTTATGATGAAAAATGCCCTTTAGCATAAGTGATTCCAGTAGGCAGGTACTTGGACAATGCTGAGTAGATGTAGAAGCAAAATTATAGGTCTTCCTATAAGCTCCAAATTATTAAACTTTTGTGTGGAGATAATAGAGTTTGAGGATTAGAGACAAGAAAGAAGAGAGAAGAATCGGCCTTTATTGGGCAGCCATGTTACCATAATAGTTTTCTTCTTGTTTGACCTGATTCGATAGTGAAATAAGCTTTGGTGAGACATACGAACCATTTGCAAATGGTTGCAGAACTCCAGCTCTCCAAGCTGCTGGATTATTTTTTTTTTCTGTGTAGTTTTTTGCAACTTTGTGACAGAAGTATAAGGAAGTAGAAGTTAGTTTTTGTTTCTGAAAAAAAAAAAAGAGTAGTTTCATTCATATGTGCACACATTTAAGAAACATCGTGTGGAGAAGCTGACTGAGACACTTGGCACCAAACTGCTAAGCATGTTAAGTGAATTAAATGAGTGGATGCATCCATTTTATAGTAGGTGCTGGAAAATGGACTCTGTCAACAATACTGTATATTCAAGGATGGAAACAGGAGGATAAACGAGTTGCAGTGTGTATCCTGAACAAAAGAAGATTTTCATTCTGAAGAAATAGTATAGAGCAAAAACAGGAGTTTTATTTATATTGTCCTTGATGGAGGACCGTGACTAGTAGAGCCAGCTATGTGTCAGTGACTTATAGAATTGATCTTTAAGTTGCACAACACCATCATTATCTTGCTCTGGCCTCAAAAAAATTATCAGCAGTGAGACAATTATCTCTGATAGTAACTAGGACTTCAGGTTTTCCTTCCCCACCAGCCCATGGTGATATAAACATTTTGAAAAGAAAAAAAAAAACTAGAGGTAGCTTTTTGTCAGTTAAAAAAAAAAAATAGATCCCCCCCATCACCTTTATTTCTTCAAGGACAGGTTTCCACTTCTTTTTGTTTCCTAGAATCAGGATGATGCATGGTACTTCACAGATGTGTTTCTGCAAAAAATGAATAAGAAAGAGCTGTTCTTGATTCAACCTTCCAATTCCTGGGAGCAATTGATTAAGTTAGATGTGGATTATAGGAAGACCCACACAAGGAGTCGTTTTTCTGATCCTTGTATTGCATGTATCTGTGCTTGTTAATGTGTTTCATTGGATGTACGTGTGTTTAACATAGGATTTAATTTGTGTGGAATTCCAAACTTAAACCTTGAATGTTACATGTGAATAAACCTTCATCCTTCAAATCATACCAAATTATTTACAAATCTTAGTTTTACTCTCTTTGGCATTATAGCTGGATTATTCTCCCTGAAATGCAGATCTGACTTTGCTTCTTTCCTGATTATGGTTCTGTTGAGGCTGGTCCCAAGCTCCTAAGCATTAGTGTCTGATCCGTTGGTGCATTGCCTTCTCTCTGTGTTCCAGCCTTGCTTCCTGCCCTCCCTGCTTGGCACCTGATGTTGCCTACTCTAGTGATCCCTTCATATTCTGTGCTGCTCTGCATTTCACAGCAATCCCCTCTCTCTGGAATATCATTCCTGTGTTTCTCTACTTGGATTAATCTTACTGGATAAGCCATCATTCTCTCCAGAAAGTCCTCCCTTAAACTAGGTGAGACTAAGGGCCCCTTCTCTAGACTGGCTTCTGGCTTGCTGCTGATTATATTACACTTCTGTTTAGGTGTAAGTTGACCTTTTAGACTATCAGCATCTTCTAGAAGGAGACTATGCCTTATTCATCTTTGCATGTGTTGTGTGCAGTGCCAAACACACTATGTGCATAATAAGTGTTTGCCAGTAACTTCTAAATATTAGGCGTTCAACTCAACTAATATTTCAGTTACTTCCTATTTAGTAGTAAGGCTGAACTGAAAAACCACAAGAAAGTTTCATAATGATAGGTGGTAAATAGCAGTTATGTCAGGAAGTAAGAAACAGATTATTACTTTTCTCCTACTGGTAGGGTCACACTATTTTTAATGAGATTAGATAAACCCACCACTTGTGTAAAGTCTATATATCCATACAGCAGGTGGATCAAGGATTACAGATAACACTGAGAATCAAGGGCTATAAGAATGGGGAAAGGCCCTTAGATGCCTTCCAACCGTACGTGATACAAAAATCCTTTCCACAATAGTTCTGATAAATAGTCATGTGATTTCTAGCTAAATACCTCCTGTAACTGTCCCTCTTTATCTCACCAAGAAGCTCATTCCATTTTGGGGCCACTTTAATTTTCAGAAAGCTTTTTATGCTGATTAAAATCTATTTCCTAAAACATTTATCCATTGGTCCTTATTCTTCCTCTTGAAGAGGAGGAGGGCACAATAAATCTAATTTCTCTTCCTTCTTAAACCTTGCAGATATCAGTACATCAAGTGTCCCATAAGACTTTTGTCCAGGTGCAGTTTTCTTAAATCCTGTAATTGTTCTTCACAGTTATGGGTTCTGTCCCGCTCACTATCTCAGTCACTCTGCTCTGCTGCACTTCAGTTTGTTCAGAAGTGAGCATGAGGGACCAGGTTTCCTCCTCAGTGCAGATCTGAGCAGGACTCTGGCAGATGTTACACTGAACACAGTACTTTGTTTCCTGAAGCCTGAGATTGCACTAACTTTTTTTGGTAACTATGAAACTTTGCTGACCCACATGGGACTTTCAATCAATAGGAACCTCTAGGATTGTCCCCCTCATCCTGCTGCTAAGCCTTTCTGGGATCTGGTTATATTTCTTATGCCTTCTGAATGATGCTACACAAAAACTTTCAGTAAACATCAACTAACTATGGATAATACATGTAATCCCAACCCAGAATGCAATAGTGCTCAAGCCTGAAGGACTAGGAAGTACTTTCTGATAGTTCTTATTTTATTTATTAATATTTATTTTTCTTTGGGCATGAAGACAATGAGATTATAGTCATCAAACCATTTAAAGACTTAATATTTCCAAAATTTGTCTATTTATATCAGTATTGTTCTTTAAAACAGAGACCTTGCAAGATTATATGCCTAGTCCAACAATGCTGTCTTTTTTGAGTGCTCGGAAAATAAACACTTTTGTGTATCTACTATGAGCTTAGTGCTCAAATCGTTTTTTAAACTACTTTTGAATTGCGTTTAGAGCCAGTGAATGAACAGTGCAGAAACACTATTCTCACTATTTTCAATCACATTTTTTCTTTTTTTGAGTCTGAGGTTCTAGTTTAGCAGACTTGGCTCCATATGACCTCTGACCATCTCCCAAAATCAAATATATCCTCAGTGATGGCTATTCCCCTCCCCTGTTGAGTATATTAATAAGTGTCCCTGTGCAGGTCCCTTGAACAATCTGACCACTGGGGTAGCCTAACAGCTTTACCAGTGTCTTGCTTGCACCCTCTCTCTATTTAAAAACAAGACTCCGGCTGGGCGCGGTGGCTCATGCCTATAACCCTAGCACTCTGGGAGACGAGGTGGGAGGATTGCTTGAGCTCAGGAGTTTGAGACCAGCCTGAGCAAGAGCAAGACCCTGTCTCTACTAAAAATAGAAAAAATTAGCTGGGCATGATGGTGCATGCCTGTGGTCCCAGCTACTCGGGAGGCTGAGGCACTCAAGCTCAGGAGTTTGAGGTTGCAGTGAGCTATGATGACATCACTGCACTCTACCCAGGGTGATTGAGGGAGACTCTGTCTCAAAAAAAAAAAAATTAAATTAAATTAAATTATTAAAAATAAATGAAATAAAATAAAAACAAGATTCCTAGAAATTCTGTCTGGAGGCCCCAGCTCCTGCCAAAAAAAGATTTGTTTCCTCCTCATTCCTAGACCAATTACCAAATAAAGCACTCTATAGAGAATCCAGATGAAATATTTCTCTACCCAGTTGGTAAGAAAAGTAATTAAACCAACCTGCTGTGCTGAGCGGGCCGGCATCGATGTAACACTTAGTTACAGCAACTGCAATAGACACAGCCTCAGCCGAAAGCCCCTGTCATTCAGATCTGTGCATTTCACAACCTCTGTCCCTAGCAACGCTAGCAAAGGGCCCCACCTTAGATTCAGAAAGGAAACTCACAGCCCTTGTGGGTATGGTTTGAGGAAAAATTTAAAAAAAATTTAAAAAGGCACACATTCAGTGTGCCTGTTACTATGGCTGTAGGTACAAGGTTGTTTGCAGAGTTTAGGTAAATAAGATTAAGGGCCTACCTAACTGGATCTAGGGTTTGCTTGCTCTCAGAAGTTGCCAGACATGAGCAGCACTTTTGTTTGACCAGGGGTTATTTTGCTCTTATCAGCCATCTCCTTCCCACCTTTGTTAGCACCATCAAGTTTAGGAAGTATGTGACTTCTAATAAAAATCACTAGGCGTTTTGTAACCTGCAGTCCTCATTCAGGGCAATCCAGATCACTCTATTTTATTTCTATTTGCCAGATTTTGCTGAAATTCTGGAAAACCAAATAATATTTTTTTTGTCTTTGAAAAATAAAGCGACACATATTTTGTTTCAAATGGCAGACCGAACAAATTAGGTATAACTCATTGTCCTATGTCATTGCATAAAATATAGTTTAAAAAATCTGCTTAATTCTTCTCAGATTATTTGGAAACAAACAAGGAAGAAGAAATGTTAAGCTGTCTGGCTGAAACAAGGAATGTATTGCATTTAGTCAATAATAATAATAATTGTGGGGCTGATGACAGTAATGATACCATAGATTTCGTTAGCTGGGAAAATTGGCACAGTTCCATAGAGCAGCAGTACTTAGTTTGTGTAACATAATTTAAAAAAATGGCAAAGCAAGAATGTTTATGATTTTAAAAAGGGTAATACTCATGCCATGCATGCACATAGCACTGTGAAATTTGTAACGCATTTTCACATTTCAAAAAGAGATTTCGCAGAGAAAGAAGCAGGGTTCAGATGGTTTTAAGTGGCAGGACCTGGATTTGCTGTTCTGTGTGCCATCAATTTTCAATTCAACAAAACTCACTTGGTTAATCCAAGTCTTCCTGATTTGATAGATTTATAAAGCCGTGTATTGAGTTCATTTATGGCATGTAGACTCTTGAACCTCTTGGTGACAAAAATATTTGCAATGGAGATGATACATTAAAATTTTTTTCAGATGTATTTTCATTTATTGTAGATCTTGGTATCTTGGGGCTTCTCACTTACTGAAACAATGGGCTCCATAGACCAATAAAAGAGGCGTTTCTGAATCTTTGTAGCCTACCAAACATCTGGTGTGGAGGACTCAGATCATATAGTTTTTTCCAGAAATGTTCAGAAGATTTCTGTCTGCCTCTGTAGGCTGAGCCAAGGGTCTTGCTGGATGGAAGGAAGACATGATGTTGAAGGAAATAAACAAAGTTTGTCCTTCTATTCTGGGAGGATTATGGGAATAAGAAGAAGGTCAAGTGTCAGGGTCCTTGTTTTTCTTCTCTTAGGGCTCAACTTAGGATAGGGAAAGGGTATGGGTTTAGAAAGTAGTGTCTGTACTGGTATGGGGGACCTGAAAAAACCTTTGCTCCTTTGGGCTACTGTAGTGAAGACTGAGCCCTCAAGGAAAATCGCAGCTGTAGGCTTGGTGCCATGGCCAGCGTGGTGTGTGTGCAAATGCAGGTGCTGGCAAGAGCCTAGGTCTGCAATTCTGGGCCCCTGAAGCCTATGCATGGTACGTGGAGGACTATGCTACTTCATGCCCCAAGGGGGAGATGCTGAGGGTCCTGGTGAACCAGCAGAGGCCTTCATACATGACAGAGTTCATTTTGGGTGAGGACTAAAAGATGAGAATGAATAGCTTGGGTCATGGGTTTGGTAGGTGCCAGCATATGACTTCAGATGGCCAGGCAGGTCCATTTTTACCTCTGTGGTCAGTGGTTCAGGGAGAGGCTCAGTCTTGCCCCTCTGCAGCAGAGACCCAGTGAGAATCCAGATGATCCCATGTGGCTCTGAGGACCTCCTTTCCTCCTCTATAACACTGTTACCAATGAGCATCCCTGCCCCCTCCAACCAGCCACCATCTTGGATTAGAGGATGGAGAGGGACTTTACCCAACTAGATCAAGCACCTAACTAAAAGTACTGCTGTAATTGTTGCATCAGATCAAGGTTGCTGGATTGTAAAGGCATTTCATTTTTTCCATCTTTGCTCTAGAGGATGGGGGTTTGTGAGGGTGACCAGATGGATTACAGAGAGAAAGTAGAAATTTCTATATTTTATCAAAACTAAGATGCAATTGATTGTCAGAACCAATATTTATCAATTACTGAGAAAGAGAAAGACTACTGTATCTTTAGGTTCACCTAAAGAAATATAACTAGTAGGAGCGATGTATTAAAAGATTTATTGCAAGAAGTTGGCTTATGTGATTGTGGGGGCTGGTTAGGCAAGTCCAAAATCCACAGGGCAGGCTGTTAGGGAGGGTAGCTAGGAACTTCTGGGCATGAGTCCATAGGCAAAATTCCTTCTTCATCAGAAAGTCTGAGCTCTGCTCTTAGGGGCTTTCAACAGATCAAATCAGGTCCACCCAAAATTATTAAATATCTAGAACAATCTCCCTTACTTTAAGTCAAGTGATGACTGGGCGCAGGGTCTCATGCCTGTAATCAATCTTAGCACTCTGGGAGGCCGAGGTGGGAGGATTGCTTGAGCTCAGGAGTTCAAGACCAGCCTGAGCAAGAGCGACACCCCATCTCTACCAAAAATAGAAAAAATTAGCCAGGCATGGTGGTGCGCACCTGTAGTCCCAGCTACTCGGGAGGCTGAGGCAGGAGGATTGCTTGAGCCCAGGAATTTCAGGTTGCTGTGAACTAGGCTGATGCCATGGCACTCTAGCCCAGGCAACAGAGCGAGACTCTGTCTAAAAAAAAAAGAAAAAAAAAAAGCAACTGATTATGGACTTTAATCACATCTACACATACCCTTAATGCAACACTTAGTGTTTGATTGAATAGCTGGAGACTGTAGCATAGCCAAGTTGACACATAAAACTGACCATCACAGCTACCAATTAAACGATGACAAGTGATGGTAGGACATAACTCAATTTTAAAGGTGTTAAAATGTAAAATAAAAAAGTACATTTTACAGTTTATGAAATATGGTACATTTTCTGGGTATAGTGTGAGTAAATTTGGAGCTCTGTTACTTAATTCTATTTAGTAATTCTGGATATTTGTAGTGATTTTGTAATCTTGTTATGATTTGTAATTCTAGAGTTTAGTAGTAATTTCTACTACCCATTTGCAGAGAGAGAGCTAGAGATACAAAGAAAGGGAAGTCATTTCTTGAGGGATAGAATTAGGATCCAGTTTTCCCCTTCACTGTTCTTTCAGTCCAGATCCCTTTATTTTATTAGAACCATGGGCAAAGAAGATGGTGAAATGTGAATTGTGTTTCCCAAGCTGGTGTGCCTGATCACCTGGGGGTGATAAAAAATATAAAAAATGATTTCAAGGAGCCTAATGGAAAGTATGCATTTCATCTGAGGCAAAGCTTCTTGGGCTAAATAAGATATAAATCTGTTTTGCTTTTGGCTGGAGTTCTGTGCAGTCTCTTTGGTCACTTTGTTGTCATATGCTCATCAGCAGCTCTGATCACCAGTTACACAGGTTGCGTGGGTCATTTCCCTGCTTGCTCTCCTGTCCATTCTCCACCTCCCCTCACTCTGCTCTGTATCAAAGGAAACTGCATTTCCCAGGGTTACTGCCAACGACTTCTGAGTAGGATCAGCTAAGGGGAGGCGCCAGAGGAAGCCTAGACAGGGAGAAGCCAGAGAAACGCTCCCTTCTTACTCTGCCCTGGGCTGGGTCTCCTTCAGTGGCTGTGTTTCTGCAGTGGCTCTAACTTATCCTGGACAGTGCCTGCCTCTGTGGTCTCATCCCACCAGGGGGCCTCCACTGTGGTTCTGGTTCCCACTGATGGTCCCAGCTTTCGGGCTGTAATAGTAACATCTCCTCTCATTATTTCTCCAGTCATAGGAATGGAGTGGCTTTCTGCTGTTGCCTCTCAGATCCCTGGGAGCTCTTTCAACGCTCCTATCACCTGCACAATGAATTCCTCATATCAAATCTTCTCATTTGGAATAGCTAGAGTGGTTCCTGTGTTCCTAACTGATACATACAATTTTAAAATATTAGTTACTATGGGTTCCAAGAGGAAACACATGACAAAGTAGGAAAGGGTCCTTGAAAGGAGAAGGGTTGGGAAACCCTGAGCAGTAGAGGCACATATGGTATGTTGAAGGGAACCTTAGCAGCCACCAGAGAAACAGGGCAACTTGCCCATAATCACTCAGCAGTTAGTAAATGAGTAACCAGGACCAGAATGCAGTTGCTTTTGCTTCCTGCCACATAGCACGTAGAGGAATTGGAAGGACGTTTGGAATCAGAGAGATCCAGGTTAAAATTTCAACTCCACTGCTCATTTGCTCTGTGACTTCAGGGAAGCCACTTAATATCTCTGAACCTCAATTTTCTCATCTTTAAAATGGAGATAAACTTCACCAGATTTGTGAAACTGAAAAAGGAGTCACTTGTAAATGTGCTTGGTGGACTACTTGCCCAGAGTAGTCACCAAACATATTGCATTATTACATTTCCTTCCTCCCATTCAGGATCTTTCTATAACACTATCCAGGAGCAATTAAAATTTCCAGAATGATAGTTTTTTTTAAAAAAAAACTTTCTTAAAATTTCTATCTTTCCCTTTTGCTGACTTGCAACAAAAAAAGTAAAAGAGTTAACAAAATGCTTTGATAATATAATTCAATGCTTTATACAACAATTTTGCAATTCCTTAAAAAAGAATAGAATTGATTGCCATTTGAGAGCATGTGAATGTTTGAAGGGAGGGCTAGAATTTGCTGTTCGATGTATAACACATTCTGGGAGCCCAATAAATGCTGATCCAATGAATCCAAGTCTTCCAGACTTATAAGCCATTGATGAGTTAAAACAAGTCTCCTCTCACGTGCTCGGAACACCCTTCTCCACACTATCTTTAGTTGCCATTTTCCCCCTTAAGCATTAGAGTGAGAATTACACCTGGATGGAGTTACATATGCCATGGGCCTGCTCTGTGACAGTTGACGATCAGCAGTCATTCAGGCATGCTTCCCTTCATTTTCCTTATTGCTTCCAGAACAAAAATGGATCCTGTTACCTTTCAGGGGCCTGCTCCTAGGATCTCATGCCCTGGGAGCCCCAAGCCTTCTGGCCCAATTGAAAACCTGAACTGCATGAGAAGATGCCAGCCCCGTGGTGACCAGTGCTCCAGCCCCTGTGCAGTTACATCCTGTTGTAGGGGTCTGAAGAAGCAGTCATTTACCCTCCTAAATGCAGTTCTTCTCTTTTGAGATCCCATTGGATTGGAGAATGCCCGAATGAGCAGGATTCCTTTTGTTTTCATGTTGGCAATACCTGGAGAATAGGGAGCTACCTCTCCTTCTACCTTCCCCCAAATCCCATGCTTTGGAGATTGTGTTGTACTAATGTTTTATTAACTGTCATTGAATATTGGGTGTCCTCATACATTGCACCTTGGTATTCTTGGCTATATATGGAGAGCTTCCTCACTTTGAAGGGAGATTGGATTTAGAAGATTATTGTTTTTCTTGCAATTTCGTTTCAGGCAGTTCCATTGTGTACAACAATGATAAAAAGCAGGCAGAGAGCTGACCTGAGGCTTTCAAGTGGGGCAGAGCTATGGAAACAGATTTTTCCCTGGTTAATGCTATGGTTTAATTTTGTTTAATAAATGAATGGAATAAGCTGAGAAGGGTAGGTTCTGGAGTCTATACTTGTCTGGCCAGGGCGACCAGAAAAGGTAGTAGATATGAGATATGGTCATCATTAGACTACTAATTAGAGGGGTTTAAATTCTTCTGTGCATATTGCTTTAACTCTCTATTTTAAAGTGGTTTTTTTTTTTTTTTTTTTTTTTGCTAGCAGAGTACTAGAAACAAGGGCTTCAGGAATGCAGTTATAAGCATGACCTGGGGTGATGGGACACCTCTATTTATGGCAAATGGCTTTGACTTCTGTGGGATTGGGTCATATTGTTACAGCTGGAAGACTAAGAAGGATTTGAATGATTATATTTTGACTAGAATTCTTCCTACACTTTTAAGAAACAGGGAAGCTTTAGTTACTCTTTCCCAGTCTCTCTTCTTACTGTCTTTCATTCTATCTCTTTTCTGCTTGCCCCCAATTCCCCTCTTGAAGACTGTGTTGCACTAATCTTTTATTAAAAGTTGTTGAATATTGTGTGCCATTTATATCTTGCACCCTGGTATTCTTCGCTGCATATGGAGAACTTCCTCATTTTGAAATGAGTTTGGATTTAGAAGTATTTTTTATATGGTTTTCTTTCAGGCAACTATTCCATTGTATATGACAATAGTGCAAAGAAAGTTGACTGAAGGTTTTAGGATAGGGCTGAGCTATGGAACCAGATTCTTCTTTGGTTAATGCTGTAGGTGTGCCTGACTTCAGTGTTGTCCCAGTAACACAGACGGTGGTTATCAACAGAGAAACAGTAAACAGGAGAGAATGAAGGCGTGGTATGTGATTAAGAACAAGAAGAGAAACATTTGGTGTTCATAATATTTAGATGCCAAGAATGTGTTTAAGCACCTGAACTTTCTAGCATAGTTATTATTTTGGCTTTAAAAAAATGGTTATTGCAGTGCAGTGTACTTTATACTTGGTAGTAGAAATGGAAACTAATATTTGCCAATGTCTACAATATATAAGACACTATACTGGGCACTTCATTTCCATTATCTTATTTCATTGTTTGTTTGTCTGTTTGGAGACAGTCTTGCTCTGTTGCCTGTGATAGAGTGTGGTGGCATCGTGATAGCTCACTGCAACCTCAAACTCCTGGGTTCAAGTAACGCTCCTGCCTCAGCTTCCCAAATAGCTGGGACTACAGATGCACACCACCACGCCTGGCTAATTTTTCTATTTGTTGTAGAGATGGGGCCTTGCTTTAGCTCAGGCTGGCCATTGTCTTATTTAAGCAACGCAACATCACTTTGAGATAAGAATTTATACTAGCCTATGGGACATAGATTAAATGCTTAGCGTACACCACACACACACATACACACACACACACACACTCACACACACATATATACATACATACACAGACAAATACACATCCCCACACCCCTCTTGAAATTTTTCAACTTAAACAACTGGATGGCAGTGAAGTATCCCAATTCTCAGCTTATAAAGGTGTCCAGGGTTTTGGCCTGGCAAAATAAGCCCAGTGTAGCCCGTCTTTCCCACTGATTACAACTATAACTCTGGACAAAATACAAACAGAAGAAAAGAAAACACTGTCTTGAGACTTCAGAAAGTAAAAAGAAAGCAGGTAGATTGTTGAAGAGGGCCAAAACTTGGACAAGTAATCAATAGTGGTGAGTTTCTCATTTTTTCTTCTTCTTTCTTACAACTTTACCTTAAGGGTCTCCATTATGGAACAGTGAGGGAGATGGCAGTGCGGGCAGATAAAAATCTTAATAGAAACCCAGTCCTTCTGGCTATAGCAACTAAAAAAAGGAGAACTTGGGGGCTGGAAAGTGAGGGGAGAATACTGGGGTGGGAGAACTGTAGAAAGGAATCCCCAGTTCTGTGTAGAATCTGCACAAGTCTCAGGCTCATTCTTAAAGTAAAATGAGAGTAATAGACTCAACTAGCATAGCACAGGCTTTGACAACTAAACTGAGGTTTGAACCACTGCCCACAGATTGCAAGATAGAGCTTGCAGTCTCAGCCCAAACAGTTGATTGCTGCAAAAACAAGAACATCAACATTCTCCAGAGGATTATAATAGGACTCAATGCCCATAGAACATTATTTACAGTGCCTGGATATAATTCAAAAGTTATATGACATATAAAAACCCCCAGAAAAGTGTGTTTACATGTTTACCCCAATGGAAAAAATAATGAAGATATGCCAAAATCACGGTGACCTAGATGTTCATGGAATCATCATACACAGACTTTAAAGCAGCTACTATAACTGTGTACCCTGAAGTAAGGAGAAAACTCTTGAGATGTGTGAGGAGGAAGAAGCTCTCATCACAGAAACAGAGAGCCAAATGGATACTTTAGAATGGAAAAAGAATAAAATGGAAGATTTAGAACTAAAAAACACAACATCTGGATGGGCTGAATAGCAAAATAGAAATGATAGACAAAAGAGCCAGTGAACTCAAGAATAGATCAATAGAGGCTATCCAATCTGAAGAACAGAGAAAACATATTGAAAAATATGAACAGAACCTCAGGGACCTGTGGCCTAATATCAGTAAGTATCACTGGAGTCCCAGAAGGAAAGGAGAAAGAGAATAGGATAGAAAACAAATATTTGAAGAAATCATGGCCACTATATTTCTCAAATTTGGTGGAAGACATAATTTACAGATCCAAGAAGCTCAATGTACCCCAAACAGGATAAAATCAAAGAATACTGTTCCTGGTACTCATGAAAATAAAACTTATAAAAACTAATGATAAATTTAAAAATCTTGAAAGAAGTTGGAGCAAAAAGGTACATTGCATACAGGGGAATGACACCTCAAATGACTGTAGATTTCTCGTCAGAAGCCATGGAAGGCCAGAAGACAGTAGGACATCTTAAAAGTGCTGAAAGAAGAGAACTGTTCACTCAGAATTCTACATCCCATGAATGTACCTGTCCTTCAGGAATGAAAACAAAATAAAGACATTCTCAGAAAAAGAGAATTTAGGATAATTTGTTGCCAGGAGATCCGTATTACAAGAAATGCTAAAGTAAATTCTTTAACCTGAAGGGAAATGATAGTAGAGGAAGCCTGGATCTTCAGGAATGAAGGAAGAGCAACAGGAATGGTAAATATTTTTTCCTCTATTTATGTATGACCAATGAAAACAAAAATTACATTTCTGAAGGGATTTTTAATATATGTAGATACAATGCATATGACAACGATACCATAAAGGTCAATCGAGGAGGTAAAAGGTCATATGTGGTTGCAAGACTTCCACATTTTACATAAAGTGGTAGCATAGTAGCTCTGTGTAGAATATGAAGCTCAGGTATATCTGTGTTGTAATCACTAGATAAATCACTAGCAACAGCAACAACAAACACAATAAAAAACTCTAAGACAGACAAAGAAAACAAAACAAAAAGATATAGCTAAAAAGCCAAAGATAAATTAAAATGGAATACTAAATCCTATTCAAATAATCCAAAAGAAGGCAAAAAATTAAAAAAGGAGTGAAGATAAGAGAAGTACAACAACAGCAACATCAAAAACAAAAACAGAGGAGACAAACAGAAAAAAAATAAAAAAAGATCTAAAGATCTAGAAGATCTAAATTCAACCATAGCAGTAGTTACATTAAATGTAAATGGTCTTAGCACTCCATTAAAAGGCAAAGCTTGACAGAGTGCATAAAAAAGCAAGACCCTACTATTAATATATGCTGCCTCTAAGAAATACGCTTTAAATATAAATACTCAAAAAGGACAAAAGTAAATAAATGGAAAAAGATATACCATATAAACAGTAAGAATGAGAAGGTTGGATTGGCTATTTTAATATCAGATAAAATGGACTTCAAGATAAAGAGTATTTCTAGAGACAAAGGGGGCACTTCATAATGATAAAAGGGTCATTTCATTAGGAAGACATTTCAATTATATGTGTATATACATCCAAGAAGAGAGACTCAAAATACATGCAGTAAAGATTACCCAAATGATAGAGAAATAGAAATTCCACAATTGTGGTATAAGATTTTAATTTCCTTTCTCAGCATCTGATGGAACAATGAGACAACAAATCAGTAAAGATACAATTTTAACAACACTATCAACCTCCTTGATTTAATTGACATTTTTTGAACACTATATCCAACAACTGCATAATACATATTTCTTTCAAGTGCATATAACATTCACCAAGATGAAGCAATAATGGTCAAAACAACAGGTGCACTGAGCCATAAAACAAATGTCAAAACTTAAAAGGAGCAAAATCACACAAAGTATATTCTCTGACCACACTAAATTAGAAATTAAATTAGAATTAAATTAGAAATCAAGAACAAGATATCTAGGAAAACCTCAAGTATCATGAATTCAATAGCATATTTCTTTTCTTTCATTTCAGTAGATTAAGGGGGGTACAAGTGGTTTTTTGTTACATGGATGACTTTTATAGTGGCAAAATGAGGGCTTTTAGTGCACCTATCACCCGAATAGTATACATTGCACCTGATAGGTAATTTTTGATCCCTCACCCTCCTCCCAACCTCCCCCCTTCTGAGTCTCCAAAGTACCTTATACCACTCTGTATGACCATGTATACCTATCATTCTGCTCCCACTTATAAATGAGTACATGCAGTATTTGTTTTTCCATTCCTGAGGCACTTAGGATAATGGGTTCAGTTCAATCCAAGTTGCTGTGAAAGACATTATTTCATTCTTTTTTATGGCTGATTAGTACTCCATGGTGTGTGTGTGTGTGTGTGTGTGTGTGTATCCAAGTTGCTGTGAAAGATATTATTTCATTTTTTTTATGGCTGATTAGTACTCCATGGGGTGTGTGTGTATGTGTGTGTGTGTGTGTGTATCTCACATTTTTTTTATCCACTCATCAGTTGACGGGTACTTAGGTTGATTCCATATCTTTGCAGTTGTGAATTGTGCTGTGATCAACATATAAGTACATGTATCTTTTTGATATAATGACTTTTTTTGCTTTGAGTAGCTACCCAGTAGTATGATTGCTGGACTCAATGGTAGGTCTACTTTTAGTTCTTTGAGGAACCCATACTGTTGTTCATAGGGGTTGTACTAATTTATCTTCCCACCTACGGTGTATAAGTGTTCCCTTTTCACCACATCCATGCCAACATGTATTGTTTTTTGACTTTTTAATAATGGCCATTCTGATAGGGGAAAGGTGTTATTTCACAGTGGTTTTAATTTGCATTTCCCTGACAATTAGTGATATTGAGCATTTTTTCATATGTTTTTTGGCCATTTGTATATTTTCTTTTGAAAAATGTCTGTTCTTGTCTTTTGCCCACTTTTTAATGGGGTTATTTGTTTTATCTTACTGATTTGAGTTCCTGAATAGCATATTTTTAAATATTTCATAAGTCAAAGATGAAATGACAAGAGAAATTAGAAAATATTTTAACTGAATGATAATGCAAATATAGAAATTTTGTGAGAAAGCTAATGAGTACTTAGGGTAAAAACTATGGCTTTCAATGCTTATGTTAGAAAGAAAAAATATTTAAAATCAATGACCTAAGGCCCCACTTTAAGAAACTAAAAACAGAAGAACAAAGTAACCCTAAAGTAGTAAAAGAAAATCAATAATAAAGATCAGAAATCAAAGATATGGAGCCAAGTGGGGCTTCCATAATTTGCTGATGGTACAACCATTTTTGTCGTGCCATTTGTAAAACAGTTTGGCAGTTTCTGAAAAAGTTAAACACACACCTACCATATGATCCAGCCATTCCACTCCTGGGTATTTATCCCCCCAAAAGAAAGCATATATTCATACAAAAATCTGTACATGAATGTTCATAGTAGCTTTATTTTTAACAGTACCAATTTAGAAACAACTCAAATGTCCATGAACAGATGAATAGATAAATAAACTGTGATTCCTATAATGGATTACTACTCAGCGATACAAAGAAATTAACTGTAGATGCACATAACAACATGGATTAATCTCAAAATCATTTTGGTGAATGAAAGAAGCCAGGCACAAAAGAATGCATACTGTATGATTCCATTTATATAAAATTGTAGAAAATGTAAGCTAATCTACAGTGACAGAGTTGATCAATGATTGCCTGGAAATGGGGGTAGAGGGGAGGATGGATTACAAATAGACATGAAGAAACTTTTGGGGTGATGAAATATTTGTTATCTTTGTAGTGATTTCTCAAGTATATATACTTGCCTAATCTAAATAAATTGTACACTTTAAATGTGTGCAGTGTACTGTAATGCAATCATACCTCAATAAAGCTTAGAAAAAGCTATTGGGGAGATAGTTAGCAAAATATAAGCAGAAATAACCTTGCTATTCTAGATCCTGTATTCTTTGAACACATGAATTTTAATTCCTTCTATATCTTCCATGTGAAGTTTAAGATCTTTAAAACAACCACATGCAGATGTTGAGATAGAGAGGTCATCTAGGCCAGAGATATAGTATTGGCAGTCAGGTAGGAAATAGTCTTTAAAATCTCAAGAGGGATATATTTAGCTAAAGAGAGTGTGAAGAAGAAAGTTTAGGACTGAGCTCTGAGGAACACAAGCAATTCAAGGTGGGAAAATAAGGGAGAGCCAGCACAGGAAACTGAGAAGGAACAGCTGATGGGGTTGAAGGAAATCTCGCACATCATATGATCAGGGAAGTCAAGAGAGAAAAGTGCTTCAAAAAGGAAGGAATGGTCAATGATGCCCAACCCTACCCAAAACTCAGTTAAGTAGAGGATACTGTAGTGCCCAAGAACTATGGGAGTTTGAATTTGGAATCAGAAAAAAAAAAAACAATAACACAAGTAGAGCTATGCAAAAACTTGCTTATATATATAACAAATTTTGCCTGACTTATTCCTAAGTTAATAGGTTTCTCACTTCAAGGAGTACCCAATTAAAAACAACCAATAAAAATGAACAATAAGTTAAGAAATATAAAAAAGGCTAGTTTACTATAGACTTTTTTTTATTTTTTATTTTTTGAGACAAGGTCTCTGTTGCCTGGGCTGGAATGCAGTGGCCTCATCATAGCTCACTGCAACTTCCAACTCCTGGGCTCAAGCGATCCTCCTCCCTCACCTTCCTGAGTAGCTGGAACTACAGGTGCACACCACCACACCCAGCTAATTTTTCTATTTTTTGTAGAGGTGGGGGTCTTGCTATGTTGCTCAGGCTGGTCTCAAACTCCTGGCCTCAAGTGATCCTCCTGCTGTGGCCTCCCAAAGTGCTAGGATTACAGGCGTGAGCCACCGTTGTGACCATTTTGATATATCGCTGGGTCTAGAGGTTATTAAATTATATTATTAACTTTTAACTTTTGATAGTCACCATCTTTACTGCCCTTGAAATTTTAATTGTAAGCCATTATTCATCTCATTACTACAGTTTTTAACATCCTGGCCGAAGGATTTCTGAGATTTGAAACCAACCCATATGATCAAACTGTGAAACAATCTTACATCACGAAAGTGGAAAAACCATGGCAAACTCTTGCAACAGTCAAGTAAATGAATTGGTTAGAAATGACTTACAGTGTTGAGTTTTCACCTGGAGTATCTACCATCAGCCATTGATGGGAAACATTTTAATTTAATGTTTTAGGTTAATGTTGAAATTAAAATAGTGGTGTGATTCCATTTTGATTTGTATAGAAAAGGGTTTAATAGTAATTCAGTGTAAACAACCCTGCCAGAGATCTTCATTTATCAATTCTTGAGGGATTCAACGAGGGCTTTAGGGCATGAAAAGCATAAAGAAAACTTGGCAAGAACCAGAGCTGAGAAAGGCAAGACACTAGCCTGCCAGGAGGGTGTTTTTCTCCCGTTCCCTCACAGAAGGAGGACATGCATGTGAGGGAAATAATCATGGAAGCAAAAGTTGCCAAAGAAAGTTGCGAAAAGAAACATGACCGAGGAATTTGAAGCAATGACAGTTAATTATCTAGACAGATGGACTCTAACTAGATGAATATACAAAGCTATCCTGTCTGAGAAGTAGGATGTATCTGCTGAGAGACAGCTGGGAATGAACTAAGCTTCGGCCTACAGTCTTTTTGCTGACATTTGCCATCATATTGTCAGTGATGCATAAGAAATGCTCTCCTGTAATCATACGGTCTCACAGCTGTGGTCTCCATCCAAAGCGTGACAGTGCTCTGTCCTCTACTTTAAGATTGTAACCTCCTGAGCATACAGGCCCATTTTGGCCATCATAGAGGGAAAGCTGGCTGTACAGTCGTTCCTAAGGTGCAGCACCATCCGAGATGGGAGCCCACGGAGTAACAAACGTCAGTGGAAGTTAGGGTGAGGAGGTGGCACTGCCAGCAAGTGTTGCAAGGATCTGGCGGACCTGCGTAGAAACCCCTCACCTTTCACCATCTTAAGGCAAAGGGAGACTGCCGTGTCCTCCCTCATGCGTAGATTCTGCTTGTCCTTTGTGGTTTCCTTTTCTCTGTGCAGTTGCCTTCAATCATATTTATTTTAACTAGTTTCACACCCCTTGAACAAAGGAAAATGCAAAGTGGTAGTAGAGTGGAGAAATAGGGGAAACTGAGGTGAAGGAAGGGGGTTATTTTCTTCATCCTGCCCTGGATCCAGACCCCTCTTAGCGGGATCCCTTCTGGACAGTTCTGGGCACCTTGAAGTCCATCCACTTTAGGCCACAATAAGTGGGTGAAAGACTTCAGCCACTAGAGACACAAAGGTAATGGCCACTCTTTACGCTGCCACCTTTTACTTTTTAGTTGGGAAACTGGGAGACATGTACAGCTAACTTCATGTAGGTAAGAGCCTGTGAGGGTGAGAAAGAACACTGGGCTGTGAGTCAGGAGATTTGAGCTCACTGTTTACTAACAGAATGATTCTGGGCCGGTTACTTAAGTCTCTGTGTCAGCTTCTCATGTTTAAAGTGGGAAAAATAGTACTCACCCTGTCTCTTTAAAGGATCATCCTAAGGATCTAAAGATGATGTACATGCAAGTCCCTATAGGACTATAAAAGTTTATTAAAAAGTTAAGTATAAAGGCTCGTAAGGAGTTGCATTTAATTCAGAATAGTTTAAATTAAAGATATGAAACTGTTTAGGGGAGTTTCACCTTGAAATCCCATGGTGACTCTCACATAGTATGAAGAAGGAGAGTCTATGGGTGTCCCCTCCAAAGAGAACTCAGTGTCATGGAGGCATCCAGGCAATGGAAGGTTAAGGGATGATGCCAAACAGGTAAAGAGAGAAAGATTGTTTTGACTGCAGAAACTAGAATGTGTGTAGTGAAGGAAAAAAACCAGAGACTGAACTTTGGAAAGAGATCCATAAAGGTTTGTGATCCTCATCTAGGGCAGAACTTCTCAATGGGTGGGCCATGAATGTATTACAGTTATGAAATTTTGGTCTGAATTAGTAACTTTGGTGAAGAGCACAGCTCCAGCTGGGTACCCCAAATCTCTGCCTTCAAGTATTGACAAGTCTGTTCCTGTGGTGTTGATATGCCATTGGAGTGGCAGCCATGCTGTCTTCAGGAGCACTGCACTAACAACTGGTGTGCCCTCTCCAAATTAGAATTTCAATATTATTTTGAAACTCTTTACATGAAAAAATGTTGGTTTTGAAACACCAGCAACATCTATGTTATCAGCTAACATTTCAATTTAAAAGAAGGGTTTAGATTCTTTAAATACAGCTTTAATAGTTGTGAATTTTTTGACTGCTTATAAGAATGTTTAGGAAATTTTAATCACTTGCCTGTGCAATGTTTCTTTTTGGTGGTGACTAAGAATTTTAAAGCTGCTGCGCAGGGTGGCTCATGCCTGTAATTCTAGCACTTTGGGAGGCTGAGGCGGGAGGATCACTTGAGGCCAGGAGTTTGAGACAAGCCTGGTCAACAGTGAGACTCTGTCTCTATAAAAAAATTTTTAAAAATTACCCAGGTGTGGTGGCCTATATATGTAGTCCCAGCTACTCAGGAAGCTGAGGCAGGAGGATTGCTTGAGCCCAGGAGTTGGAGGTTGCAGTGAGCTGTAATGATGCCACTGCACTCTAGCCTGGACAACATAGCAAGACCCTGTCTCAAAAAAAAAATTTAAAGAGCATGATTAAAAAAGCGTGAGTCTGAAAGTATACATATAAGATTTTATGCATAAAATAAAACCTTATATGAAAAAAGTTAGTTTCAAAGGAGTAAGCTGAAATTTCTCATTAAAAATCTGAAAAGATCTTATTTGGACGTTTTAAATAATTCAATACTTAATAGCTTCTCCAGTTCTTTTACTTTATTTTTTTCAATCATAAATATATAATATAAGGAAACCATAATGATTCCCCCCAGTTCTCTTCCTGTTTACTCCATCGTGCCATGCAAGTAGTATCATTTTTTCTGAGTGTCATGGCACGACAACATCAGAAAGCAGTAATCTAAAGAAGAGCCTATTGCTTAGTCACTGACTACCTACTTGTCATTGAGTTGCTGGGAAGCTGGCTAGTGCCTTGTCTTCATCAGCTTAACCCATTGCCAAGAGTTCTTTATGCCTCTTCTTTGTATTAAGAGCAAATTTTGCTCTAATGCTCCTAAGTACTTATAAATCAAGGCAGGTGTTAAGGCATCTGGATACTGAGATTATGGATATATCAAATGTGAATTTCTTAATTCACTCCAGCCTCAACTCTACCCCTGGGAAAACAGCCCAAGGCACATGGGCCTTAGAGGTAAAATTTCTCTGTTGATGAAAGACAGAATGTTGCTTACACTAACTGGTTTCTTAGAGGCTTCTCTTGATTTGGTAGGAAATGGGGCTGGCTGCCTTGCATCCAGTACTCCTGGCCCTAAAAGTGATGGCAGTGGCTAGTGGACACACACTTTCCAAAGCCTATTGGGGTGTGGAGCTCCTGCAGTGAAGAAACTCTCCTGCTGTCCTTGGGGCTGGAGAAGGTGAATAGTGGGAATTCTAGGTATCTTTATGCTAGAAGTAAATTGCTTCATGTTTGACTTCAAGTTCTTAGGTCCAATTTTTTAGATTTTAAAATTGGTAAGGGTAAATTTAGTAACTTACTGGTTTTTTTGTTTTTGTTTTTTTTTACAAACATTAAACACTCAACTTTGGATCACACAGTTTGGGCTTTTTATGATGACTTTGGCAATTTATGGCAGGATAGTATAGCGAAAAAGGACATAGCCTTTGGAATTAGGCCTAAGTTCAAGTTTTAACTCTCACCCTTAGTAGCTGGCCTTAACCCTCTCTGAGTAGTCTGTTTCCACACCTGTGTAATGGAAAAAATACTGTCTAACTCATGGATTGTGATGAGAATTAAAATGGGAAGACATGTGGCAAGCACCCAATTTAATACTTGGCATGTAGTTAGTATCCAGTTAGTGATGAGTATTATTTTATTATTACTGTTCTTGTTATTAGCCCATCATTATATTCAAAAGGACATATATTCAGATAAATATTACTAACAGCTTGAGCAAGGGATAGCTCATTTGTAACTTTACTTGTGTGCTCATTTCAGAATCAAAAATTAATTACTTTGTCTCAAAACCAAGTCAGAACTACTTTCTTTCCCCTCTTGCCCTGGGCTGGGAGTGGACAGGGAGGTGGGGGTGCTTCACTAATCTTCTGTCCGTTAAAGACTAAATGAAGAGTTCTTAAAAACCAAAATGCTAACAGTGATTCTCTCTGGTAGTGGGATTTTAGGTGCTTTTCCCTTTCCTCTTTTCACTTTTTTTGTATTATGCTGAAATCTGAAATATCAAACTATTTTCATTTTGTAAACATAAGCCAGAACAACCCGAGACAATGGATTTTACAATGGTAAGATTGCTTTTATTTCTTTGAAAACATACGCCAGCAGCTGGGCACATTCCCCCCCACGCCCGTCCCCTCCTTGCCCCCCACCTGCCTTGTGTCCTAAGTCAGCATGGTCAGTCGTCATGTGGGTCCCCGGCTCCTACCAGGTGGCATCATGGTGCTGGCAAGGCTTTCTAGTTTTCCTCCAGGCAGGAGGGAACATGATCTGCAGGCAACCACTGAAAAGCAGCAGCAAAGTAATACGATTAATGTTGAAAAATAAAACAAAAAACCTAAGTGCAAGCTTAAGAATCTGGGAAGCCAGCTAGAGAAGAGAGGGAGGGAAGTGGGGGAAGCAGGACGGGTAAAAATACAATTACAATAAGAAGGAAATGGAAAATAAATAAAGGAAATTCCTTTACCCCAACTAAGCCCCTTGAGGGAGGTTGGTTGGAGTGGATTGGGGGTGGGGGGCAGCAGGAAGGATAAAATTCATATAGGACTGTATAATTTGCAGGGGATTCCTCTAAAATCAATTCAAGAAGGACAGCCTAGCAGAATTCTTATAGGACTTATTTGGATTTATTACCCTGCCTTGCAGTCTATACTTTCTGAATGTGAGTTTTAGATCATTCGTTTCCAGTTGCACTAAGGTAAATAGCTCAGTGCAGTTGGTGCATTTATGATTATTGTGCAGTGGAGCGCAGCTGATGAATGACTTCCTTTCATTTGTCTTTTGACCAGAAAATGTATGGTTTCCTAGCAATTTGACTTTTAATCTGTAACATTTTTCTTCTCAGTTTTGTTGCAGGTGTAGTACAGCTGGTTCTAATCTGGGGAGGTTCCAATATGGTAGCCACTGGCTATTGAGCACTTGAAACATGGCTAGTCTGAATTGACATGTGCTAAAAGGGCTCATTGGATTTTAAAGATTTAGTATGAAAAAAATGATATAAACTATCTCATTAATAATTTTTATATTGACTTTCATGCTAAAATTATATTTTGGTTATGGTGGGATAAATAAAATATATTATTAAAATTAATTTCATCTGTTTCTTCTTCTTACTTTTTTAATGTGGCTACAAGAATATTTAAAATTACATATGTGGCTCGCATTTGTGGTTGGCATTATATTTCTATTGGATGGTGTTGAATTAAGAACAAGAGTTTAGAAAGTTCAAGTTCTGACTCTTGCCATTTCCTGTGTGTTATGACCTTGGATAAATCATTAAGACACTCTAAGCTTCAACTAGTTAAATGGGGGTAATAATATCTACCTCACAGGGTTGTTATGATTAATTGTGTTATTATTTATGTTATTACTTGAATTAAGTCCTGTGATTCTTGGCACTTGGCAAATGCTAGTTCTCTTCCTTGTGAATTTCATTTACCACTCGTAAGTGTAGCCATTTTGTTTATAATGAATTGTTTGGGATCTGGGTAAAGTAGCCTGTGCTTGTGTGGTACCTTTCATCTAAAAGGTTAAAGTCCTTGACAAATAGGCAGTCACACAAGGTCTGAAAGAGGAAGATGACCATTTTTAGCGGGATGGAGAATGAGTCTGTGGCTGAGCATCGAGCCTGTTGCCTCTGCCGTACCATTCGGGCCAACCACTGTGATTGTTAGACACACTTGGAGGCACTGGTTAAAGTCATGTTAAGCTTCTGAAGTGTCTGAGGTTGTCTTTTAAAGCCCCCAAATAAGTTTCTGATCTTGCTGAAAGGGTAACATTATCAGTTCCAAGTGTTAACAAGTAGATTATTCCTAGAGATATTTTAAAGCAGATAATTGAAAAGCGGGGTCAATGTCATGGCAACCCCTACTTCTCCTCCTATTTACTATTTATGTTCGGCCTCTGGGAACTAAAACTATGTACTTTGGAGTTGATTTGCCTTTTCAAGCACCAAGGTACTATAACCCTTGGTTATAGGTTATCTTCAGGTGACAGTTTATCTTCAGGGATGGCACTCCGTTATGAATGGAACCTCCACCAAGCACCAGTTCACTCTTTGTACTTCTTGCCTGCCTTCTCTGCTTGCAAGGTCTCCTATCCCAAAATGTTACAACCATGAAATGTGAGTTTTTGGTGGTCACAAAGGTGGTTTTTTGCCCAGAAAAGAGAATTGAAGGGATTTGTTTTGGTTTTAAAATTAATATTTACTTTTTAAAATTACAAATTTGAAAATCTAGTTCTTCCTTTAGTTTTTAAATTCAGCTTACAGCTCTTATTTTTCTATTTATGTCAACAAACTTAACAATCACTCTTAAGATGGCCTTTGGATAATGTTTTAATTTACAAACTAAATTATACTCCTCCCTATGTTTAACTTCTTCTGAAAATTAAATATTTTGATTTTTAAAGCACTTCAGTTGTCTGATTTAACAAAACTTTTCTGAAGATTTAAATTTTGCTTGTAAGTCTATGTAATAAATGTACAAATATGCTGATTCTTAAGTTCTTAAATATTCTAATACTGTACAGAATTATAGTAAGACATTTAAAATCACAAGTCTACATCAGTTACTCAATAAACAATTTCAAGTGGGAATTACAAGGATGATTTATTGATCTTTTAGCCAAAATTGCTTAAATACTACATGCTCAGATTCCTTTTAATCCTATTGGGGAAATAACTTTGGAAGTTGGAACAAGACAGACAAATAAGTGAGATATATCCAGAATTCAAAGGGTGTATCATTTAAATACACATTCAAATTTTATGGCCCTAAGACATAGGAAACATGGAAACGTATGAAAAAATACAGGAGTCCTTTGAGATTCTTTAAATGGAAAATATATTTGTATATTTTATGAGGCAACTTCATGGATATTAAAAGGATAATAAAGGAATACTATGAACAACTCTATGTGACAAAATTTAGAGGAAATGAAATTGAAAAACACAAACTATCCAAACTCACAAAAGAGGCAATGGATAGCCTAACTATTCCTATGTCTATTGAAGACATTGAATCAATAATGCATAGCCTCTCAAAAAAGAAAACATCAGGCCCACCTAGTAAATTCTACCAAACACTAAAGGGAGAAATTACACCAATTTTCCATATTCTCTTCCAGAAAAATAGAAGCATAGGAAACATTTCCTAACTCATTCTATGAAATTATCATTGCCCTAATACCAAAACCAGATAATGACATTACAAGAAAGAAAAACTACAGACCAATATCCCTAATGAACAGAGATGCAAAGATCCTCAACAAAATGTTAGCAAAATGAATCCAACAATGTATAAACAAATTATACACAATCAATTGGGATTTATTCCAGATATGCAAGGCTGGTTCACCATATGAAGATCATTCAATATAATCCACTATATCAACAGGCTAACCAAAGAAGAAGAATCATACAATTGTATCATTAGATGCAGAAAAGTCATTTGACAGAATATAACACCCATTCATGGCAAAAATTCAGCAAAATAGGAATATAGAGGAACTTCTTCAGCATGATAAAGAACATCTACAAAAGTCCTGAAACTAAGTAACTTAAAAGGTGAGAGACTGGATGCTGTCCCCTTAAGACTGGAAACAAGACAAGCATATTCTCTCTTACCACTCCCATTTAACATTGTACTGAAGTCCTAGCTAGTGCAATAACTAGCTAGTACAATAACTTAATGAGATAAGAAAGTAAAAGGTATACAGATTAGAAAGGAAGAAATAAAAGTGTATTTATTTATAGATGACATGATTGTCTATGTAGAAAATCCCAAAGAATCAACACAAAACTAAAAGGAACTAAAAGGCAAGTATATCAAGGTTGCAAGATACAAGGTTAATAAACAAAAGTCAACTGCTTTTCTGTATACTCGAATAAACAATTGGACTTTGAAATTAAGAAAGAAACCAAAAACATCGTATGACAGCATCCTCCAAATGAAATACTTAGATAAAAATCTAACAAAGTATGCATAAGATTTATTCGTGGAAAACCACAGAACACTGATGAAAGAAATCAAAGAAGATCTAAATAAATGGCTGAACTGTTAAAATGTCAATTCTTCCCAACTTAATCTATAGTTTCAGTGCAATCCCAATTAAATCCTAGCAAGCTATTTGTAAATATCAACAAATTGATTCTAAAGTTTATATGGAGAAGTAAAAGAACTAGAATAGCAAACATACTACTAAAGAATAACAATGTTGGAGAACCCACAGTGCCCAATTTCAAGGCCTATGATGCAGCTACAATAATCGAGACATCATTGTATTTGAGAAAGAATAGATATGGAGCAGAACAGAGAATCCAGAAATAGACATGCACAAATATAGTAAACTGATCTTTGACAAAGGGTTAAAGGCAATTCAATGGAGAAAGAATAGTTTTTGTCTTTTTAACAAATGGTACTAGAACAATTGGAAGTCCATAGGTAAAAAAATGAACTGAGATACATATCTTAACATTTTTCAATAGGTAAATTTGAATTTGAAATTTTAATTAGTTTATATATGGTATTGGAACATTTAAGGGAACTTAAAGTTTCACCATATTTATAAAGTTAATTTATCAGATATATAAGAATTACTTAAAGTTCATAGGAAAATTTGTTGATTAAATAAAATTGAAGTACTTAAAAATATATTGAATATGTTAAATTTATAAATTTAGTGTTAAATATTTGAACATTAGAGTCAATATTATCCAAAAAGCTCTTAAAAGTGATGCTAAAATTTTCTAGAATTACAAAATAGAATAATATATGTCAGCTGAACTTAAAAATTTAAGGAAAATGAAGTTTCTGTATTCTTTTTTAAATGTACGATGGGTGCACAGAGGATCAGTCAGAATCCTTGGTTCATGACACATTCTCATCATTGGTCTTTGCCTGTTGTTTATTTGGTTGGTAACTTTAATAAATTTAACTCACGTAATATTAATTTATAAAACCAAAGTAAACTCTGAATAGTCTTTTCTTCATTCCCAAACTAACTGTGAGCCCATAAAAAACTCACATATTCATAGGATGGGGGTGAGATGTGTAAAGGGTCTAAAATATGTTTTTGTGTATAAAAAATGACTGTTCAGAAATAGTAACATTTAGCTTATTTATTAAAGGCAGGACACTTGAGCAATAACAAAAAGTTGAAATGGAAAAACGACTCTCCAGATAAGGCTTCTATCATGAAAGGCCAAGGATAGGAAATTTATAATAAAGAATCCAATACTTGGAATTGAATAGATAAATTTAATGGGGTGGTTGGTGACACATAGGAACGCTCAAAATGTTACTGCTAAAGGTTATGGTGAGTTAGAACAGTGAGGGATGAGTTTAGGCCATTCAGTTGAAAATATCTGGTAGGCAATTGTAGATATAATACTAACACTCCTGGAGAAGTTAGGGTTGAGAATGCAATGTGGCAACTACCAGTTTAGAGTCAAGAGCTGAAGCTCTGAGGATGGTGGAGGCTTCCCTGGGGGATATGGGGAGGAATGAATACAGACAAAAGAAAAGTTTGTTTTCTTTTGGGATATTATGATAATAGATATATGTTTTCATCCACAGTTCCTGGCTCATAACTCCCATAGCCTTTGTTACAAAGTCTTTTTTTTTTTTTATTTATTATAGCTTATTATGGGGGTACAACAGTTCTGGTTAAGTATATTGCCCATGCCCCTCCCAGCCCCCCGAGTCTGAGCTTCAAGGGTGTCCATTCCCCCGACAGTGCACATCGCACTCATCATGTAGGTATACACCCGTCCCCTCCCCCACCCCCAACACCCGGAGTCAGATCTTCAAGCATGTCCATTCCCCTGACAGTGCGCATCGCACTCATCATGTAGATATACATAACGTTGGGGCAGTTTAGGCCTTAGGAGCAGGCCTCAGAAAACACAATCTCTCTCTCTCTCTGACCTTCTCCTGTCCTCCTTTTACCTGCCCAAGGCAGGACTATAATCCAACTTTGAGTCAAAAGACCCTCATTCCACATAAGGTCCTGTCCCATAGCCTGGAGGAAGGCATGCTGCACATAGAGGCCAGGAAGACTCTGAACAGACAGGCCTTGCTGGATTTAGACCATGTGCTTTTGGTTCAGTCACATTTACACAGTGGTCAATCATGCCTATATAATGAAGCCGCCGTAAAAACCCAAGAGGTTTGGGTTCCAAGAGCTTTGCCTGGAGGTTCCTGGAGGGTGGCGAGCCCAGGGAGAGCATGGAAGCTCTGTGCTCCTTCCGTATACCTCACCCTACACATCTCTTCATCTGTATCCTTTATAATAAACTGGTAAACGTGTTTCCCTGAGTTTTGTGAGCAGCTCCAGCAAATTAATTGAACCCAAAGAGGGGGTCGTGGGAACCCCAACTTGAAGCCAATCGGTCAGAAGTTCCAGAGGCCCAGATTTGCGATTGTGTCCTGGGGGTGGAGGGCAGTCTTGGCGATGGAGCCCTCAACTTGTGGGATTTGACGCTACCTCTGGGTAGGTAGTGTCAGAATTAAATTGGAGAAGATCCAGCTGTGGAGGATATCCAGCTGGCGTCCGCTGCAGAATTGCTTGCTTGCTTGCTGGTGGGGAGAAATCCCCACATGTACTGGGGTCATAGAAGTCTTCCGTGATGATTGTTGTGGTATGTGAACAGAGAGAAAAACACGGTTTGAGTGTGTTCCACAAACATCTTCCAAATCTTCTACCCTTTGCATTACCTTGCTGCTTTTTTTTCCTCCTCCTTTTGGGATGGGGTGGAGATGTCGCCTCTTGGCTTATAAAATCATCTAGAGACCAACAGCCACCTGGTAGAGGACACAGAGAAGTTCCCTTGAGAACCCCAAAGCTGTTGAAGACAAACTCACAAGACAGCACACCTGTGTAACTATATATATCCAAGAGCAATTACTACAAGATCAGTTTACAGGACCAAGTTTCATCTCTGAGTGGATGCACAGTCCAGACTAGGAAGAGAAAAAGAGGGAGAGAGAAAGCAAGAACCTTCAGGCAGGGAAGAGAAGTCAGAGGGGGACGCCCAGGATCACACATGGGGCATTCCGAGACTGCTGGTGCCTCTGTGTCACTGTTCCTCCTGTGCAAACTTTCCTGTACTGACAAATTGTGTGGTGTGATAACTTCGCTCTTGTGTTTAAAACTCTGCCTGAAAGATTTACAGGGAAAAATTGGCCAATACTCAAAAAACGGCTGTGTCATAGTGACATTCATTCTCAGGGCATTTCTGAAAACACATTTCCTCCACATTTTCAGCTTCCAAATTGTGTAACTTTCCTCTTCTGACTCAGAAAAACCTTCCCAAACTAGACATGTCAGTTTATCGGTTAAAAATGGCATCTTAGTTTGCAAGAGTTGCCATAAGAAAATACCACAGGTGGGGTGACTTAAAGCACAGAAATTTATTTTCTCACAGTTCTGGGGGCTGGAAGTCCAAGATTGAGGTGTCTGCAGGTTTGGTTTCTCCCGAGGCCTCTCCTTGGCGTGCTGATGGCCGCCTTCTTGCTCTGTTCTTACATGACCTTTTTCTCTGTGCATGCACATCCCTGGTATCTCTCCTTCTTCTTGTAAGGACACCAGTCTCCTTGTATTAGGGTCCCATCTTTATGGCCTCATTTAATCTTATTCACCTCTTTCAGGGTCCATCTCTAAATATAGTTACATTGGAGATTTGAGCTTCAGTGTATACACTTTGAGGGGGAAGCAATTCAGTGCATAACAAATGGTAAGCTGAGATTTGTTTACTGTGGGCTCCCTGTCACACAGTGAGTATTTAACAAATATCTGTAGAATGAATGAGGCTGTAACTAGGTAACTCACTTATCACTGTGCCACCATATTTTGTTAATTCTCATAAACCTCAGTCAATCAAATAAATTTCCATTTTTCCAAGAGTTTGTAATGGTGTCTAAGTAACTTAATAAATGGGTTAAAATAAATAAAGCTGTCTTTGACATGGACCCTGGAGGGTCAGATCTTAGTAGATTTCCTTTCCTTTACCTAAGTGTTATACTTGAACTGCAGTGAAGATTTAAGGCTCAGTATTGAAGATTAGATGGTTGTGTAAACTTTCTTCAGGATGATAAGTGCTAAGGGGCAAAGAGATGGAAGCAGTTTAAGTAACTTGCCCAAAGTCTCATCACAAGTGAGTGCCAGAACTGGGATGAGAACTCAGTCCTGTGTGACTCCAGAGTGCTGTTTATTTATTTATTTATTTTTTGTTTGTTTTTTATGTATTTCTTGTTTAGCACATGTAGATAGTGAATGTGAAGATTCAAGGAGAAAAGGCTTTTGGTTCTGATATTTAAGCGATCGAATTCTCTCTTGAGGAAATCTATTCAGGTGCATTGGATAATTGATTATGGGTGGAGTCCAATAGTAGCAGTGTTTATATTTGTGAAATCTACCATACATACCAGTTTTTAGTTTACAGATTAAATAAGCATATCGTTTTCATGCAAAATACAATCTTTGCCAGTGAATCAACATAGTCACCCAAAAACCTTGAACTACACATACACTGAACTAATACTACAATCAAGTAACTTGCCCAAATTAAAGCGTTTAGGGATAAGTTTATCCAGTGGTGACATGCTCAGATCCAAGGACCTGAAATAACCACCATATTTTACAACTAAAAATAAAGCAGTTTGTACAATAATTGGCACTTCCAGTTGACCTGGTCAATACTAGTTAATAATTTTCATAATTCTTTAGGGAGGTGAGTGTTAACTTCATCTTACAGATAGGACTGGAATCCTGAAAGGTTAATAGATTATATCTTTTACCTATCTAAGTACTGTAGTAGGTAAGGTAGTATTGATGGTATTTTACTGAATCTACAAATATTTTTTTCTTAAACAGGACATAATTTGTTTTGTTTAACAGCTTTATTGAGGTATAATTAACATACAATAATTATCTATAGTATACAATTTGATAAGTTTTGACACATGTTTATACTTATTAAAACTATCACCACAATCAAGATCAATCTTCCATTCCCCAAACTTTTCTTGGGCCCTTTTGTAATTCCTCCTTCCCAGGTAACTACTTGTCTTTTTCTGTCACTACATACTAACTTGTGTTTTCTAGAATTTTATATGAATTGGAACATACAATATGTACCCTTTTTAAAAAACTTGTTTTCTTTTTCTCAGAATAATTATTTTGGATTCAGTGATACTGTTTAATGTATAAATCGTTCATTTCTTTTTATTTCTGAGTAGTATTCTAATGTATGGTTATACCGTAATTTGTTTATCCATTCGATGATGGACATTTGGGTTATTTCCAGTTTTTTGATATTACACAAAAATCAGCTATGAACATTTTTATCCAAGACTTTGTAGGGACATATGATTTTTTTTCTCTCGTAGGTAAAAACCCAGGAGTGGAATGGCCAGATTATACAGTAGGTGTATGTGTAACATTTTAGAAATTGTCAAACTGTTTTGCAAAGTGATTGCACCGTTTTACATTCACACCAACAGTGTATGAGAGTCCTGTTGCTCCACTTCCTTGCCATCAATGATCTTTTATATTTTAGCCATTCTAATAGGTGTGACATAGTACTTCACTGTGATTTAATTTGCATTTTGCCGGAGACTAATTATATTGAGCATCTTTACAGGTGCTTATTTGCCAACTCTCTGTCTTTGGTGAGGTGTCTATTCAAATCTTTTGTTTATTTTTATTTATTTATTTATTTATTTTGAGATAGGGTCTTGCTCTGTTGGCCGGGCTAGAATGCAATGGCATCATAATAGTTCACTGCAACCTCGAACTCCTGGGCTCAAGTGATCCTCCTGCTCAGCCTGCCGAGTGGCTGGGACCAGAGGCTGGGACTACGGTGGCATGTGCTGCCATGAGGTTTAATTTTTTTTTTCTTCTTCTTCTCATTGAGTTCTTTATGTTCCTTATCAGACATGTGATTCACAAGTATTTTCTCCCAGTTTGTGGCTTTTTATTCTCTTATTAAAATTTAAAAATTTTGCTCTTCAAAAGTCTATTGAGTTCCAAATTATCAATATTTTTTCTTTCGTGGGTTGTGCATTTGGTGTTGTATCTAAGAAATCTTTGCCTAACTTAGCACCACAAAGATTCTCTAATAGAGGTTTTATAATTTTAGGTGTTCCATTTAGATATATGTTTCATTTTGAGTTAGTTTTTGTATATGATTCAAAGTATGGATCAAAGTTTATATTTTTGCATGTGGACATACAACTGTTGCAGTACCATTTGTGGAAAAGTCTGTCATTGCTCCCCAACTTACTTTTGTGCTTTTGTCAAAAATCAATGATGCATATGTGTATGGACGTATTTATGGCTCTTTTGTTCCGGTGATCCGTTTGTCTATCTTTATGTCAATACCACACTGTATCAATAACTGTAGTTTTATAATAAGTCTTAAAATCAAGGAGTGTAAGTCCTCCAATGTTGTTCTTTATTCCAGGTCTTTTGCATTTGCACGTGAATTTTAGAATTAGATTCTCAATTTCTATAGAAAAGTTTGCTTTGGGCTATTGTAAAAAATTGGACTTTGATTGGGATTGCATTGAATTAGTTTGGAGAGAATTGATATCTTAACAAAATTCAGTCTTCTGAGATTGCTCACAAATCTACCTTATTAGACACAGTGAGAGAGAACAACGCTGCCAAACCCTGTGTGCTATGGAACTCCCACTCTGCCCTCAGTGGGTCCCATGTAGCGTCTGATGTTCAGACTGAGCATGATGTCAGTGTCAAGTCATACAATAAATTCAACACCAACTTAATTCCTTGCCTTCTAAAAAATAAAAATAAATAAATAATCAAGTTCTAATATTTTCTTCCCATACCCCAATGGATCATTTGTTCCCTACTTAGGAGAACACTGATAAAATGCCTTTCTATCTCTAAGATGCTATAGTGGACATAAACATACCATGCTCATGATCAAAATTATATTGCATTCTGTGATTACTGCTTTTGGTTTCCAGGGTGGCAGCCCCTGTGTCTCACCTCATACCTTCCGTTACTTGGGGAAGAGAAGAAATCATAGACAACATCCAGCTGCCTAGCAAGTAGAGCTTGACAGTGTTAGAAACAAGATATAGCTATTATTTTAGCCATACTGCTCTGATTGTTTCTTGTTGGTGAAAGCTGTGGGAAGACATGGCAATGCATATAAACAGGAGAAATTTAGTCATAATTTATGCTTCTTTAGAAAATGCCAGCAGCAAAAATCATTTCCAAAGCACTCAGACCACCTATGACTAATCATAGGATGATCACGTTTACCCTTGTGAAGAGGTAATCAAGCATGTTAAAGACATTCCCCCTTAATTTTGAGCATTTTAAAGCAATATGATGCCATGAGTCAGATTTTCCTAGTGCAGGTGGCCACAGTGTTTCCAAATTTATGATATTTTGGAGGCTACACATTCCTCCGGATGGGCGTTGATGGCCCACACAAAGTGGAATTAGCAAAGCAAGGCCTTGGGCTGCTAGGCAGTTCTTATGCTCATCCCTGGCTGGATCCCTTTCTGGATTGCCATGGCGACTGTTCCAAACCTTTACATTCATCAACATCCAATAAATATTGACTGCAGCCTTCTCTGTAGAAGAAACTGTCCTCTTACCTTCTAGCCATGCTTTCTTCATTTTTAGCAGATAAATTTTCAACTAAACTTCCTCCCTTTACTTCTAAAGGTGTCCATTTCCTCACCTCTTTTTATTGCTGTTCTTCCTATCTCTTGGGAAGAGGCATCCTTTCCAAATTTATCCTCAGCCCCTATCCTCATTCCTGCTGATCTTCCTGTGTCACTAGGAAGTTTGTTTGGATATTCAGCTTCCTTTTATTTTCATCTCTTTAACTGGACCCATCTTTCCAGAATGCAAGTCTGCTAATCCTTCCTGCTGCTTCCACATTCCTACACACTTAAACCCTTCAGTGGTCATCATACTCTTAGGATGTCCTAAGAAAAAACTCTTCTATGTGGCCTCCAAAGCCCTATACAGTCTGGCTCCTTCCTGCCCCTCCATTCTTCCCTTGTACTCATTCCTCCTTGCTCTGCTCTAGACATACTGGATTTTCAGTCCCTCAAGCACATCTTGGGCTTTCTCCTGCCATAGGGCCTTGCACAGGCTCTCTTCTCCTTACTTAGGTCCCACTCGTTTTTGCCATCTTAGCTCAAGCATCATTTCTATAAGGAAACCTTCCCTGACAAGGTCCAATTCTTCTATTACAGACTCCCATGGCTTGGGATGTGTCTTTTTCTTAGACTTTGTCCTAATTGCCATTTTCCTTCTTGTCTGTGTGATTATTTGATTAATGTCTGACTCCCTTACTAAGCTATAAATTCCATGAAGGCAGGGGCTTATCATACTGTGGTGACCATTTAATACCAGAGGCTGGTTTAATGTCTGGTACTTCAGGGATGTTCAGAAAATAATTGTAGGATGACGAGAAGCTGCAGGTCCTGTCTCAGAGCTTACCAATGACTTTCAAATTGTCACTTTTAACACCTTCCCTTTCCCTAATTTTATCCTGTTTGAACTGTGCCGCATTCGACACTGCTAACATACCGTCCTTGAAATTCCTTCTTCTTTTATTTGTACCTTAACTCACTTTTTTCTCTTGTTACTCTTCTCTTTTTCTTCTTCGACACTTTTACTATCTTTTCTTTCTCTCTTTTTATCACTTCATTGTAGATAATAAATAAATATTCATCAGATGAATGAATGAAATATTGGTTTTCCTGAGGGTTCTGTCACTGACCGTTTTTCTCTTTTTCATCTGCCCTCTTTTTCTGGCTGACCTTATCCAATACTGTGGCTTCACCATCATCCATATACTACTGTTCCAGACCTGTATTTTCAACTGATTATGTTCATGGAGTTGTCCTCTAGTAACTTAAATTCAACCCAACTCAAACCAAAATGGTTATTTCCCTTAAATGTTTTCCTTCTCCTTTATCCTACTCTTAGTAAAATTCACCACTACCCAATTTGGATGGCCCAAGCCCAAGACCTAAGATCACCTTTCTTTCTTTTCCACTAATACCAAAATCTGTTGATACAAGTGAAATGTCCCTTTCCAAAATCCCCGCTTACATGTCCATAAGCACTATTGTGTAGTTCTGTAGTTCCCAAACTTTTTTTTAGAAGGAGAACCTTTTAAAGATGAACTCCTACACAGAGAATTATTACAGAAGGTGGATGAAGGGGAGCTTCTCTAGTTGAAGGTGGAGGAAGGTATCTGAGCACACCCTCTTGCTCAGTGAGGTGGCCCCAGAAGATACTGTGGTTTGAAAACCAGCCTATGTGACTGAAACAGCCTTTAAAAAAACTGCTTTTAATTTTTTTTTCCATAGATAAAACAGAATTAATACTTACCCAACAGAGTTATTGTGAAAATTAAATTAAATAGAAGGCCCTTGGCATGTGATACACACTCAGCAAATGACACTTATGATAATTACTATGTCTTATAATCTTTCTTCAAACCAGCTTCCTATTTAGACTTTGCTATTTCTGTTATGTATATCCAGTTAATCACCCAGTCTGGACTTTTTCTTAGCATTGACTCTTTTTAATTCCACCCTCACCTTCTTAGCCCAGACTCTCATGGCCTCATTGCCTGATGACCAAACCATTTCCTAATTGGCCCTCATTTCTCCCATTAATTCCCCCATCATTCCACTGAGTATATTTGACCTGGGGTCAAATATACTCCTAGGCTCTCCACTGACCACAGGAAAAAGCTCAAATGCTTTAGCTTAGTGACTGACATGCTCTGTAACTGGTCCCTACTTTTGTCCCAGCAATTTCTTCTTTTGCTCCCTCATACAGACCCTCTGTTGAAGTCAAACCAGGCTTGTCATTGCTCCCTGAACACACCAGACACATTTCTGCTGCCACTCTGGGTGTTTCCCTCATTTACAGTGGAAGAAGCACTCTGTGTCTCTAAGTCCTAGGCATCACTTAAGGCCTATTACCAAGTTCAGTATGTCCCACTGGCTCCTGGAAGCCTCTGACTGGGTTCACTTTAGTCTGTTTGGAGCTTTCTTAGCTGCACCATGAACTCCAAGCAGTTAAGAACAAATTTATTCATTCATTCATTCACTTAATAGATATTTATGAAACACCTACTATGGGCTAGGCATTGTAATAGGTGCTGGGAATATAACAGTGATTGGGATAAATATGGCCTCTGTTCTCAAGGATGCTGTTTGTATGTAACAGGGATGGCAAATCAAAAAAAGTAATTTTAACACAGTGAAGTATGTGGTGTAGTGGGGAGCAAGGAGCTGTGGGCTATGTAGGAGAAGACCTAATATAGTGCAGACCAGGCGGGGGGTACACCAAGGATGGCTTCCAATAGGAAGAGACAATTGGGCTGGGCCCTAAAGGATGAGTTGGAGGTAAGCAGGTGAAGAAAAGGAAAGACTGTTCCAGGCAGAGGAAACATCACTGTTGGTTGTCCGAAGGCAGGTCAGTTTCTGGAAAGCAGGGGAGCAGGAAGGTGGAGTGGTATGCGTGCCAGATTCATCTTTAGCTTAAAAAGAACCAGGGAAACTGGAGAATCTAGTTCAGCATATAATGCTTTCTCCATCCTTTTCTTGCCCCTTCCTGCCTCATACCCGTTCCTCTCTTGGCTTTGGTCCTCTTTGGGATTCATTCCCCACTTCTAAGCTTGAAGCCAATAATTTGATTTGAAGCAGATGACTTTCAGCAAACCACTGGGAGCCTGCCCCTTCCCCATCTCCGTGTGACAACCCCAAATAATGCACAGCCGTGCAAACCTTGAAACCACCTAAGCCCCACCCAGAGAACTCACAACTTAAAAAAAAAATCCCCCTCAAACAGAGGAATTCTGTGGGTTTGTTTGATCTTTTATGTTGCTCTTTTCAGGATATAACTTTTCTCTTTTCCTCTCAAGCCCAGGCTCTAGGCAGTTATCCAAGAGAGGAGAGGTCTGGAGACCTCGGCCTGTCCCAGGGCACACATCAAGGCAGAGATGAAAATATAGGTGAATGGCCTGGGATGTCTTTATGAACACCACTCAGATGACTTGGCTAGCATCTTTCTCTTACATCAGAATTCAATGGTTTTAACAACACAGTTTGATAAAAACATTTTCTTTCGCAGTCATGTTACAGTTATTAAGATGTAACCTTGGGAACTCTATACATGATTTAATTCCTCTTTGAACTAATTTCTCCTGGTTTTATAGACATATTCTGGGTTTCTTTCCAGTCACAAAAGGAGTTTTAAGAATAATAGTCATATGGATTCTCTGCTTAGCAGAATTCTTTACTTTTTAAGTATCCTTACCTAGAGGTTAGTATTAGACACAAAGTAAAGTAAAAATTAATTTGAGATTGAGTCACTTTCTAGTTTTTTTTTTTTTTTTTTTGAGACAGAGTCTCACTCTGTTGCCTGGGCTAGAGTGAGTGCCATGGCATCAGCCTAGCTCACAGCAACCTCAAACTCCTGGGCTTACGCAATCCTACTGCCTCAGCCTCCCGAGTAGCTGGGACTACAGGCATGCGCCACCATGCCCGGCTAATTTTTTCTATATATGTTTTTAGTTGGCCAGATAATTTCTTTCTATTTTTAGTAGAGACGGGGTCTCGCTTTTGCTCAGGCTGGTCTCGAACTCCTGACCTTATGCGATCCTCTCGCCTTGGCCTCCCAGAGTGCTAGGATTACAGGCGTGAGCCACCGCGCCCGGCCACTTTCTAGTTTTAAAATGAAGCTAATCATACAGGTTTACAAGTTCTTGTCTGAAACTTTTGTGGCCAGATAGGGTTAAGGATTCAAAATGTTTGTGATACTAGAGAGATAATATAGTGCCTGTATTACATGATATTACAGGCAGGGTCTGGGACATAATTAAGCATAATATTTCTGATGTGGACCGTCTGAATATCCACACTACATGGGATAACCTCACATTAGTTCACCAAATGAATTTTGGTGACAAAAAACTTAAGGAAAAAACTTGGTTTTCAGAGTGTTTTGGAATTTGGAATTGCTGATAAGTAATTGTGCACCTGTCCTGGTCTTGCTTCATGGAAAGAGATGCTGTATCAAATGTGGTTAATCAGAAAAATGATGTTATTTCATCATAAAATGTTATTTTATAGCCTAGCCCAACAAGATTGGAAAATCTTTGTCCACCCCTCCTTTTTGGACACATATCAGTTTGCAAAATCTTTTTTGGTTATAAATAAAGTAATTTCTGTATTGAAATTGCAATATGCTACTCTTTCAAATCTATATTTCCTTTACTACAAATGGCAGGAGTTTATCTTTCCAAATGACCTATGGAACACAGTCCTTTGTGTCTCTATTACCTCCTTTGAAAACCTTCTCTAAAGTTAGTTGTTTAGTTGACTGTGTTGGTCTGGTGGGCATCTCAGATGTATTTATCTAGAAACCATGCTACTTGGAGGCATGGAAAGAGTAAAGTAATTGGAATACCCAGAACTCTTGGATTTGCATTTCATTTCTGCTTCTTTCTTGTCAAGGTGATGATGGTGCATAATTCATTGAACTTGTCTGAGCCTTAATTTCTCAACTTCAAAATGGAGATTGATAATAATTGCCTTTGCTACTTCTCAGACATGGTGTGAAGTAAAACGAGAAGAAGTTGGTGCATACAAGAAGATACACTGGAATTAACATTCCAGGAAAGGGAACTGTCTAAATTCAAGGTCTATGCACACTTAAGGGAGTATCTATTGATAAATATTGGGTTCCATGGCTTTATTCCTGCTCAGATCTGGATAGGGACCACTTATTGTCTGCTGCATCAGAAACCACAGGAGGCATCCTTGTTCAATCTCAACAACACTCCTTTTTTGAGGTGGTTGCCATCATTCTCCATTTGAGAGATGATAAAGTCTTGGCCGAGGTCACACTACTACTTAGTGCCTGAGTCAGATTGAAAACCAGATTTGTTTGATAATAAAGTCAGCACTACTAATTGCAAAGACTATTTTGCAATAGTGAATGTTTTGTGGTTGTTATTTTGTGTTTTGCTAATTGAGAACAAGATGGAATTCATAGAAAACTAGGTAGTTCATTTCTCTTGAATGTAAATTCCAGACGGTATCAATAAATCACATACTTCGGACGCTCAGGGGAAATTAGTTATTATTTAATGCTTTGGAAATCTTTATTCATCCCCCTTTGTGGTAGAATTTATTCTCACCATACAATCTTTATAAACAAACAAAATGTTTTACCAGTTTAAGAAACATTTACCAATCCATTCTTCCCTCATAAGGCTCACAGACAGTAAAACAACATCATTTTTCTTTACTGTCGTCTTGGCCTAATTGTTTGCTTGCCCTGAATGAGCTGTTGAATTGAGAAACCCACGCAAGCTTCTGTGGCATTCTCCTTTCTTGTGTCCAGTAAGTGGTCCAGTCCAGATGCTCCTTTAGCCATCAGTGATTGTTTGGACTGAGACTCTGGGTGTCCTCACCGAGGGTTGAGGAAGCCTGGGGGAGAGGATGGGTTGTGGATGGGAGATTGACTAGTAAGCACGGTGAAGTTTGAGTCTCTGTCAGTGTCTGTCTGAATCTCTTTCTCACTTAAGATCAGAGCAGGACTTGCTGGCTGGAAGAAACACAGCTCAAGGGGTATTAGTAGGCCTGGGCCATGAACACCTTCCCTGACTCCTCATTTTGCTAACTGGGGTTTCATTCTGGAGAGTAAGAGTGTCTTTATGGGTTCAGACACCTCCAGGCTGCATCCAGCCAATTGTTAATTTGTCTGAGTGTCAGTGACTTTAATTAGGTAACATATCTAGGAGGAATTAGTTTCATTGAAAAAGACTTTAAGTGAGACTGGCTCTGAGGACAAGAAAAGAGAAGTTGCATTCTAGTTTTTATTTGGTTTCCTTCTGGGTGCCAGCTGTGGGGGACGGGGAGGTAGGATGTAAGACAATAAGAGCTTTACTGGCAAATGTTGCATTCTTTTAGAGCTCCCCATAACCTTAGATTTTCTTAATACCTTTTTTCCTTTATATTTAACTTAAAAAACTATTGAATATCTTATGTGTACCCAGGAATACTATGCCCTGGATCATAATTTAGTGATCAAACATGTACATAGTCCTTGCTCTCATGGAACTCATAGTCTAGTGGGGGAGATGGATGATAATCAAATAACCACACAAAACATTGTAAAATTATAACTGAAGGAGAGGTTTATGGTGCTATGAGAGTTGAGGCTATTAGAAAAGACTCTTTTTGTGTGATAGCTTCATCAGTGGTAGGGTTGTTATATTCCATTTTCTTGTGACTACTAGGATCCTTAATTACTTTTATTAGGTATAAAAGGAATATCCTAGCAAGAAAATGATTAATCATGTAGGTTGTACATAAGTTGCTGGATTACATTGATTTTTAAACAAATATATTTATTATAATACACACACATATATAAATACATATACATCTATATGTGTGTGTCTGTATACATATGTGTGTGATTATAAAAGCAATGTAAAGTGATTGTGAAGAATTTGAAAAATCATAAAGTACAAAGAAAAAAACTAAAATTCCCTAGAAATAATTAATGTTAATGTTTTGATATATATACAGTCTTTTTTTCAGACATACTTATATTTAAAAATATAAGTCAGATCTTATTGCAAAGATAATTTTTCATTTTGTTGAAAAATTTTTCATTGAATTATAATCATTTATATTGTCATAAAATATTCTTTAAAAGGAATTTTAACTGTTTTATATTCTATATTTATATCATAATTTAATTATGCCTTTATTGCACACCAGTGATTTGTCCCACTTTGCTACCATAAATAATACTGTGAGGTACAAGTTTCTATAATTTATGACAATTTTCTCAGGCCAGATTTTGAGAAGGAAAATAACAGGGTCAAAAGGAATGAAATTTTAAGGCTTGTGATATGTACCACAAAATTGCTTTCCAGATAATATAAATCTACTCCCAGTAGCAAAATATGAGAGTGATTATCTTATTGGAGACTCTGTCATCACTGAATATGATCATTGTTAATTAGATAGTTGAAAAATCTTATCTTCTTTTAATTTGCTATTCTGGTTTTCTAATGGAATTAAATTCCTTTTGATAGGTTTATTAGCCACTTCTTTTATGAATTTTTCAATTCATGTTCTTTGCTTATTTCTTTATTGTGGTTTTTAGTACTTTTCTTATTACTTGGTAAAAGCTTTTTATTTATTAAGGACACCATTTGTTTGTCATATGCAAAATTTTCCAAATCTTTTTGTCTAACAGAAGTTTCTAATTTGTATGTAGTCAGATCTGCTTATCTTTTTTTCTTGATTTCTATTGCTTTTATGCACTCAGAAAGCCTTTCCCTTTCCTATTAATCAGATAACATTTTGTCTATGCATTTTAAAGCTAGATGTATTTTTAATATGGTGCTCATAAGATACTTCAGAAAACTGGTGCAGTGCCTAATATGGCCCTTCTGAACATGATGTGTGGTCACTACATGTTTGCTTAACAGTTTTATCTCAGTAGACATTGGTCTAGACATTGAGGTAAGTATTCTTGAAGTCATGTTTTGAAAGAAGAGTATTACCCAAACAAAAGGGAGAAGAATCTTCCAGATAAGGGACCCAGCACATGAAAAAATACAGAGGATAAGAAACAAAAACCATGATGTGCAAGGAATGGCTACAGCTGGAGCTCAGTAGCATGTTGGGGAGGGTGGAGAGTTAGGTATGGTCAGATTATAAAGGGCCTTTCAGAGGCTGAGAAATTTAACTTTACATCATAAAAAATGAGAAATCATTACAAGGATTTAAGCAGGAAAGTGACATGAATCAAATTGACATTGGGAAATTTAGATAATTTCCTCTAAAGAGCAGAGAAGAGGATTGGAGTAGATGAGATCTGAGTCCTAGAAATTGATTAGGAAAGAGAGTAAGTTACACTTAGCAATACTTAAGAAATGTAGAAGGGAGTATCATTTGGGCTAGAGAAAAAATAGACTCAGGAGATATTTAGATGGTAGAATTTGTCCACACTATCTCTGACCTTTTATTGACTTTAAATATAAACAAAGGAGGCAACACAGCACAGAGGAAAAAAGCTCTGGATTAGAAATCAGGGATCTGGCTCCACCATCGGCATCATGGTCTTTTCTAGTTACTTCCCCTCTGAGGGCCTCTGCTTCCTCATCTGTGTAAGGACGTTCTGGGCCGGATGATCTTTTAAGTCTCTCACAGCGTTAACAATTCTGTGTTCTTGCAGTTTTAGGCACTAGGGTAGTATTGTGAAACTGCAAAATGGCCTGAGAAATCTTGTGAAAATAGGAACTTGCACTTTTCTAGGGTTTTTACTTCCTCTTTTGATAAAATTTGAGCTAGTGAGGACTCTAAGAGATGTCAGGATGAGCCCCTGTGGCCACTTGGCAAGTGTCACAGAGGGGGTTTTTGGTACCCAGAGGGGAGGCGGTTTGAGTAAGGGCAGCTGACAGCAAGCACTCAGCCTGCGTGCAGCCCTCTCACCTCTCCAGCGTGGCTCCGTGGCATCACCATTGTCTTGTGCCTTGTGTCACCCCCCTGTCTTGTGACCAAGAGCCGAAGTACAGACACCTTCAGAAATGATGGCCATGTAGTGAACTAAGTACAACTACTGGAAACTCAAACCCGTGGTTCAAATTCATTGGCAATGTAGGTAAACTCCGGGGTTTGGGTCATTCGATCTGATAACACTTACCCAACTGTGTGGCTGACAACTTTCCAAACAGCTTAGCTTGCTCTCATTTTTGTCTTCCGTGGAGGCAGAAAAACTGAAGGATGTAAAAAGAGAAACGCCTCACGTTTCAAGAGTTCCTTGCTCTTTGGTATTTAGTTTGCTGTTTTCTGTCATTTTTGTCTTGAGGCATTAGAATGGGGTCTCCATTCTGCTGTCTGCTTTGCAATCTTATCTAAGGAATCTATAAGCAGCTTAACCCTGTCAAGGGAAGATTGTACTAAAAAAGCCTCTTCAGGAAGCCCCGGAATTTGACCCGTCAAGCCATTAGCTGTGTCTTGCTTACATGAAGCTTATCACGCTACCCTCAGAAAATTTCCATCTTATCGTGGGCGGCATTATAAATAATGGAAAAAACTGTCTGAAACTGTTTGAGTGTTTTCTTAGATTATTTGGAAATTTCCAGCTTCGTGTATTAGACAGAAGACCTTTGACCTCTGGGATGACTGCATCAGGGCGAGGTATGGCTTCTCCTAGTCAGCCAAGGAGGGCCTGCAGTGACTGTGCAGATGCTTTCTATTATTTTTGTCGTGAAATCTCTGAGTGTAGTCACCAAGCGCATGGGAAACACATTCTCCTTAGGAAAAAAAGCTTAGCAAGGAGAATTCATTCCCCAAGTGTAAGAGTTTTAAAATTCTTTTATTTATCTGTCTATAATCTTTACAATAATTTTAAATTAAATTTTGTCATTGAAAATTTCTTATTTCTTTAAAAAGTAATCTTACAGAAGGTTTAGGTTAATATGTAATTCTTTATATACTTAAAATTCTTCTGGGTACATTTAAAGATGAAGTTGTGTATCAGTTATTACAAGATGCCAAAGTCTTAAAAATGCAATTTTCTTAGTCTGTCTAATTTTTTTGTTTCTAAAGCTCTCTGAATGTATTAACAATCTTTACATATTATGAAGTCACTGTCCCCACCTTTGCATTGTGGGTTAAAATGGAAACAAAGGTTTGGTAAACTCAGAGCCAGGCACCTTAATTTTGTTCATTGTTATTTAACCTGAAATGTCCTTTCCCCTCAATTTCTGCCTGTGAAAATTGTATTTGTCTTTTAAGATTCAGATCAAATGTTACCTTCCCCTGTCTCCTGGGATAGGTTTCTAAAGAAAACGGTCTGTGAATGTTTAGGAGAGGAAGCAGTGGTCCCAGGAAGCTGCGTGGATTGTTGATAAAGAAGTCATTCCCCACTAACCTCATCTCTTTGTTGGCATTATGACTCGTCTGATAAATAAAGGAAATTCAACAGACATGGTATCTTTGGATTTTAGTAAGTCTTTGACAGCCTTGTGGTCTATAGGATAGTACAATGAGGGGGGTTAATAACCGACTAAATGACCGAAGCCAAAAATGACTGATTAATGGCTTTTGGTCTATGAAATACTTCCTGCAAAATGCTGCCAGGTGTTTTCCTTGGCCCTGTCTTAGAGAAAAAAAATTATTAACGATGAATCAGTCAATCAGTCAGAATGGATTCAGATCATGTTGTAGTAACAAAGAACTCCTCTACCCCTGCCAAGTTAGTGGTATAAAACAATAAAGGTTGATTTTCCTCATACCGCAGGTTTATCCTGAGAGGATGGGGGCATGGGTGAGGGTCTTTGCACCGGGTCATTGTCACACTCATTATCTGAAATGTTGGCTGCCAAAGCAGTGGGAAAAAAAGAGGGTGGGGAAGCCCATATGGATGCGCGAACCATAGCAAATCTCAAGCAGGTGGGTGTGCAGACTGGCCTTGCACCTGCCAGGAGAGAACTGCCATGTTTGTGAACAGCCTTAATGGCTACCACACGCATCGGGACAGGAACAAGGTATCAGGGGATGACACAGAATTGGGAGTATAGTGAATAGGATTTCCCATCAGATGACCCTGTAGAAAGTTCTCACATCTTTTACTCATTATTTGTATGACTCTGGGCAAATCACTTACCTTTCCAGAGTCTCGATTTCCTTGTCTATAAAGTAAGATTGATATCAATGTATCAGGGTTATTGTGAGGTGCTGCCGGGCTGGTATTGGAGTCTCTGAGCTTGGAATCAGCTTTCTACATTGATACTATATTCTTAGATGTATAAGTTTTTATTATGGATAGTACTATTTATCAATTTTAAAAAATTGCCTTCTTTTTAAGTTAAATGTAATTTGTTTTGAATTATATATTGCATTTGTCTGATATATCCTTGCCAACTTACAAAACAATATACCAAATCTCTTGTAGAAAACTCGTTGTTATTTATTCAGTTTGAAAGCCATTATTTTTTTAGTACAGGCATTTGATCCATTTATGTTTATTCTCATAACTTTTTAATTAATTTTGTATTTAGGGCATCTTGATATATACTTTCTGCTTCTATATTTCCCTTTTATTCTGGTATGTGCTACATATTAATATATTATTTACTTTGCACTTTCCTCTTTGTAAATATCCTATTTTTCATTCTACTAATATATGCCTTAAAGAAATAAAATCCCTACCTCATAAAGCCCATCATTTTTGAAATATCAAAATTAAGAAGAAAATAAGCATTTATGACCCTGAATTTTGAACACTGAACTATTTCAGACTTTAAAAGTTTAATGTGTGATTATAAACACCACAATGCAATTTTAAAAGGTAGAATATGTTTCTCTTTATAAAATATTTTTCTTCTTTTTCTATTAAAATTTGCAGGATTGACAGTGGTTATTTAGATCTTTAGATTATTAACAGGTTTTAATGCTTCCTCATAATCCTTTGTGGCTACAGCTTCTTCCTTCTGGATTCTTAATTGCATTGCATTTCTGTGCACTGGGGGCCTGCTGCAGGAATTTTATTCATAAAGATATTAGGAGATCCAGAAATCTTCTGCATCTGAGGATGCCTTTTGTTGTCTTTACAAAAAGGTAGATGTGTATGAATTCTTGGGTCAGACTGTTTTCTTTCTACATCCATTGCCTTAGTATCTAATGCCTGATATGACATTGGCATGTTTTGCCAAGCTTATTTAAAATCAGAGTTGCTGAGAGTAAGTCTGAAGTTGACTTTTGATCGTTTGAAGGAGAAGCAGTTACCTCCAATTCTCTCAGCCTCGCCAGTTCTCAGGCCCTGGGCACTTGTCCTGTCCCAGGTGCTGCTGATAATAGGCTTTGTGTGGGCTCCAGCAAACTTCACGTGCCTTGCTGTGTGTGGAGGCACAGATATCTCAGCTTTTGACCTGGGGCTTCCCTGCTGATACTAAGGCACTAGACGTCCCAGGACTTGCTCAGTGTTCGGTATGTGCAACCCAGAAATGCGTGAAGTTTATATCACCAGGGGCATGTCTTACACCAATGAAAGTTGGGAGGTAGTAGGTAAAATCTTTTCCCTTCCTCCTCAGGACAGACTGTCCTGAGCTGTGATAGTTCAGCAGGCCTCCTGGAAAAGATGGTCCTGTGAAATTTTGAGACATCAGCTATGCTTGATACCAAGGATACCTTATATATTTGCTCTTTCTTGGTCTCTTCCTCTTCTTGACTTCTGCTTCGCTGGCTGGGGTTGCACACACCACCAATATAGCAGCATCTAAATCTTTGCCTCAGGCTTTGTCTTCAGGGAAACCCAGACTCAAACAATAGGTAACTTGCAGTTTTTGTTTGAATACTTGTAGAATTCTTTCTTTGTTTTTGGAATTTAGAAAATTTACTAAAACAAAGTAGGTATAGACTTCTTTTCAAAACTGCTCTATGAATCATAGTGAAAACTCTCTACTTTCACATTTGAGTTAAAACAATTAGAATAGTTTCTTCTAGTATTATATCTGCTTGTACAGCTTTACTGTCTATTTCAGCATGCTTATTAATTTTTGGTTAAATCCTATTCTGTCATCCACATCTGCTATCTTATCCTTCCTCTCCTTGTATGTAGAGAGTGTAGTATAAGTTTTTTTCTTTACCTCATTAAGTTTTATCCACCGTTGATCTCCTACTTTTTGCCTAAAAAGTAGTTCTTATTTAGACTTTACTTTTCCCATGTATTATATATTTTTTGAATAGTTCTCTTTTTACTGTGTCTTCCTCTTTTCTTCATAGAGATTATGTACTTTTGTATTTTATTAGCAACATGAAGCACCTATTATAATCTTTTCTTCTTCTTTCCTGTGAAATGTGTGCTTAGGGGGCAGTGAGTCTCTCAGAGTCCCCTGGCCTTTCTTCTCATCTCTGTTCGTGCTTTGGAATATTTTCATATGTCTTATTTCTCTTTACTTCTCTATCTGAAGAGAGGGCTGTGAAGGCCCAATTTTGAAGAATAGACAAGACATAGGAATTGCCCAGTGGGGCACAGCCTCATCTTGGTAAGATACAAAGGTTGCTATCCAAGGCTTGGTTAAAGGACTGGAAAGGACACATGGCAGGTGCTGAGCTGGCAACATGGATGTGGTGGCAGTGCTGTAAGAAGTGGCTGGGGCTGTGGGACTTCATTTCATGGAAACTGCTGCCAAGTGTCAGTGGCACAGATACCAACAGGGTCCTGGGAGAAAAGGCTTACTGTTAAGCCCTTGATCAACAAATAGCAGTTTCCTGAGCAAACTGAGTCCATGAGCAAACCGGACCAGCTGGGAGCAGGCAGAGACAAATGCATGGGTAGAGGGAAGTCAGTATAAATGCAGTTTCCTGCGGAAACAGAACTGTCTCAGGGCAGTGCAGGATGTAAGACACACTCCAGAGCCTGATGCACCAAAATGGAGCAAGCACAGATGCTGACTGCCTGCCGTGGATCCAGGGGGATTATTTAATTTTGTATTGGAACCCAGAGTGCTGTAATTTCTAAGCCTTTATGTTATTGCATGGAAAATTTTTCTTGTTTTATGGTATTTTCTTTGTTCATGTAGGTGATTTTGGTGGCGAGGTTTAAAAAATATTTTATATATAGTCAATCTGAAATATAATTAATGCACCTTAATTAAGGTTCCACCAATGTACATAGAAATATGATTTACCAATAACCAAACAGTATCATTTTATTATCACAGACAAATGACACTGTTAAAAGATAAAGATAACCCTTCAAGAATTTTAGTTTGCAAATTAAAAATATTTCCCAAGAGCTAAAGGGACAGTTTTTATTCACAATTAGTAGAGTAACCAGCCATAAAACCATTATTTACTTTCAACCTAATAACTGATTGACATTGGTGGGGAGGCTTTTAGAATGTTCTTGGTTCTTAGATAGAAGCCAAAGGGCATTTCTTTGTCCCTAGGACAGTGCTCCGACTCAAAGGATTTGCATTTAGGAATTTCAGGCAGGGGAATCTGTCAATTCTTCTGCTTGAATTTAGGATGAATCTGAAAAGCCATTTTAGAGTATACCCTTAGGAAAGACCTCTGGGTGATTTTCTGAGAAATGATCACAGGCGACCAACTCAGTCTCTGCAGCCATGTAAAACATTTGCAAGATTCAAACGCTCTAGTGAAACACAAATACACTTTATGGGGCAAACAGAATTGGGATAGGTTATGCGCAGCTAAGGCATTAAAAAACACCCCATGATTCTAATAGCTAGGCACAAACAGCGTCAGGATCTGCAAGTAGCAGCTGTAGCATTTAAATAAACACCAGCCTCTGCACGTGCGTGCGAGGCGGGGCTGTCAGTGTGTTTTCAGCCACACCTGCTTGCCCAGATGGTGGGCTCTGCAGCAGACCCAGCTCCGCAAGGGAGGACAGTCCCGGATTGTTTCACAGAGGTTTACTGAGGGGAAAATAACTATCCATCACCTCAGGGGAACATTCTCGTGCATTTCCTTTAGCATGTGTTAGAAAAGTTCTCACTTTTGCTTTTCTTTTCTTCTTTTTGTTAGACCCAAAGACACCAGCTCTGAGAACCTTAAGTCTTTTGCAATAAGCCGGGAACACAAGCCCATTCATTGGTACCAAAGTGGATTTGCACAGTCTCTGTGAAATCTGCCAGGGGCTAGAGGGACCCTGACAACACAAGCAGGGCCACTGAACCAGAGCTGCTCCTGAGATTTGAAACAACGGTTGCTCCCCATGCTGCTTGGGCTAAATCTAAAAGGGAAGCTCAGTTGCCTGTGCTGCTTGACTTTGGGAAACTCCCTTCCCTTGTGGCTTTCTCAGCACAGCCCCACCGGTTCGCCTCCTCTCTCTCCATCCTTACTGTCTCTTTCATGCATTCTCTTCTCTGGAATGTTCCTGTCTTCAGAGCCAAGTCCTTGGCCCTCACCCCTCCTGTTCAGTTTGCCGTCTGTGGATCATCCGGATCCCTGACCTCAGCCCCACACCCATGCTCCTGCCTCCCTTTGGGACATCTCCTGGATGTATGGGCACCTCAGTCTTCCTCCGTCCTCTGTTCTCTTTCTCAATTGCTAAGTTCCACTTCCACTTAGTCAACAGGCCAATAGTCAGCCTGGTGCCCATCCACTCCTGGAATTACCTGTCTTTCCTCCTATCAGTCTTGTCCCCTCTCTCCTTGATGCTGTCTGTTTGCAACACTTTTCTGCTTTTTCATCTGGAAAAATCCTCATTTACAAAAAGTCCTGCTAGGACTTTGTGGAACTTCACCCAACCCCTGCTTTTCACTGGAATTAATTGCTGCCTTTGTTAGTAAGATAAACATAACCTAGAACCTGCTGGGTGCCAAGGCACTAGAGACCCCCAGAGTCTGGCAGTAGAGCACAGACTGTAGTTAGTTAGCATTTGAAGTGGTGCAAGAAAGATGTGCCCTAAGTGCTGTGGGTGCACAAAGGAAGGAGTCCCTAAGGCTCCATTTTAGGATATCCCCAAGGAGCAGAGAGCCCTAGGGGACACCTGTGGTGCACTCCCAGGCAGCCTGTTTCACATGCAGATCTGCATCTGCAGGGCTTTCCTCTAGTTTGCCTCACCTGGCCTCCAGTCCTGCCTTACTTCTTCCAAACTCACCTACCATCCGCTACTCCCATGGTGGAGCTCCACAGAGCAAAGACAGTTTCATTTCTCCTGTTTTCCTCTTTCCAGGTCTCAGAGTGAACTCATGACTATCATGTCTTTAACTCCTTTAACATGACATGGTGATGTCAGCAAAAAGTGTACCTGGCAAAGGGAAAACAAATCTTAAATGGTGCCCACTTATAATGAAGCTCTGGGTTCTGTACCCTTTAAAAACTTTCTCATCAGAGATCGTCCCCCTGCCCCGGTGTCCTCACATCCCTTCCCTGTGGGCTTTGTTGTTTACCTCCTGCTGTTCTGCTCATGCTGTCTTCCTACCTTCTGGTGAAGATGATCCTGGGGATGCTGTGAGTGTAGCACACATCACTACATCATGCTTTGCAGTTTAACAAGTCAGATCAAACTGATATTCCAGAGCCAAGTGGAGAGATCAGGCCCACCTGGGAGTGAGGACAGCAAGGGGAAGGAAGCATCTGGTCACTGCCTCATCCCATGGAATCTGGCAGGGCTTAGGAGCTGACTTGTAGGATGAACTCATGGATGATAAATCTGAGGGATAGAAGGGAGTTTAGCAATCATCTGGTCTAACACTCTTATTTTATAGATGACAAATTGGAAGCCCAGAGAAGAAAAATGATGTGTTCATGGTTCACAGAGAATTAGTGGCAAGCCAGTCTGGAAGCCGGTGTGCCTGACGCCCTCCTTGTTCATTCAATACGTCCTTTCCACTACACTGTGATCCCTGGAACTCTGCTTGTCATTGCTTGTAGCTGTAAGTTTAGTCATTATTACAGCCGTATGAGGTCAATATATCCTAATTTACAGATGAGGAAACCGAGGCATATAGAAAAATAAATTGCTCAAGATCACACTGAAGCCTTCTAAATCCAGACATTCTCACCTGCAAAACAGCAACAAAAATACTCATTGAAGAAATTATAAAAAATTAGGGATGTAAGATTTGTGAGATAGGATATCATGAGGTATTAATTTATATAAACCCTTTCAGCTTGTGAGCTTCTTTTATTTAGACAGCTAGATTAAGAGGGAATCCGAGAGAATTAAACCCAAGACCAAAGAAATCAGATTCTTAACTCTTAGTTTTAAAAAATCTCAGTCCTTGCTGTGGCTATTGATCTTTTTTCATCCACGAAGAGTTCTGAGGCCCTTCCTATTTTAGGAGCTCCCTCCATGGCGGGAGTCTTGGTGGGAGGCAAGCAGGCTCCTGCCACCTACTGTGGAAGCACATGGGGGCTGCATGCTCCATCTTTCTGCAGAACAAATTTTCTATAACAGAGAAATGACAAAACCCTCTGGGCCAAGGAAGGTGAAGGGTTGGAGAGGGAGGTGGTAGGATCTCAGAGAAGGGGCTGTGTGTCTCGCCCCTTCCTGTCACCCAGCAGAGCTATGTGCAAAAGTGAATGGTAACAGAACATACAGAAAAGTCTTGAGTTCCGGGATGGCAGGCATACCCCCTTCTCCTCTGGAGCCCTGGGAGGAGGCTGCCTCCTCCACGTGGACCCCCATGTAGCTAGGAGTGCTTAGGAACACTGCTATCTCGGTGGCATTTCATTACTAAATGTTAATTTAATGTATATGTTCTTTGCTGATCATGATAATTCTTAAGATACCTGTGTGGCTGGTTTAATGTAATGGAAAGAGAGTCAGCCTTCTGTTGGGCCTTTTTTGGGTATACTGAGGCTGGGTCAGCGTGAAGCCAAAAAGTCACATGCAAAGAATGAAGTTGGTTATCCAGATTCTGGCTTCTTGATATCATGTAGGGAAGTTACCCAGATGGCCAACTTACGTCTTTTTCAGCATGTGTTTGGGGATGTGTCTGTGTAGACATGTGTGTTATGTCTCTGTCAAGTGTGAGTTGCTCAGTTATACATCTTGGGGGTGTGTTCAGGCTCAAAGCTCAGCTTGGTGGCAAATTCTGACTTCTTAGCTGTTACCTTCCAGGTACTGATTTCTGGTTTTCATTTCTTCCTTGGATGCCCCATGCCTTTCTGTCCTTGTGTCTCTCACTGTGTGGCTGGAGACTGATGGGCTGATGTGGCTTGTCCCACAGACCCCTGGGCACCAGCCCTGCTTCAGCAGCACCTGCTATTCCTTTATTTCTTGTTCCTCCCAGTCTCAGATCTTGCCCTTTACTCATCTGCCATCTGGCAGCCATTGTGCATTCCATTCCATCACCACGGGAATAAGGCTGGGCCAACCAGAAACAGCAGTCGTCCTGGTTGGCAGACCAACCTCCAGGGGGCTGCGGCCCAGAAACTCAGGTGATGGCACAGCTGAGGAGAGCAGGTCAGGAATGTGGGAAGGCGTTTCCCCCTGTGCCCACCATTTACCTTGATTAGTAAGGATGTGCAGCTTAAAAAAAAATTGTGGTAAAATACACATAACAAAACCTATCATTTCAATCATTTTCAAGTGTACAGTTTGATCGTATTAAGTACATTCACACTGTCACACAACCATCACCACCATCTGTTCACAGAACTCTTTTCATCTTGTGAAACTGAAATTCTACACCCATTAAATACGGACTCCCCATTCTCCTCTCCTCCCAGCCCCTGGCAACCACCATTCTACTTTCTGTCTCTGATTTTGACTACTCCAAGAACCTCACATAAATGAATCATGCAGCATTTGTCTTTTTGTGACTGGCTTATTTCACTTAGTATAGTGTCCTCAAGGTTCATCCACACTGTAGCATGTGGCAGCATTTCCTTCCTTTGTAGGGCTCAGTGATGGTCCCCTGTATGTAGGTACCATGTTTTATTTATCCATTCATCCACTGATGGACATCTGGGTTGAGGGCTACAACTTTAATGTGAATACAGTATCTGGGGAGCCAGTGCGTGTGTGAGGTAAAAATACCATGAACTTTAAGGTCAGACAGACAGTCTTGGCTCTGTTACTTATTAGTATGACCGTGAAAAAGCTACTTAGCCTCTCTCTAAAAAAAGCACTTTAAAAAATTTAAAATATATCTTGAATACAAAAGAGAGTATAAACTTACCTGTCCAGTTTGAAGAGTCATAATACAATAGAACAAAAATAGAACAAGCAGCCGTTTACTGACCACCCAGACTAAGAAATTAAGCATTACTCACACCCTTGAAATTCTTCAGTGCCTCTCCTGGTCGACTCTTCCCACCTCTATCCTGAACTACTGTCCTAAATTCTGTGCAAATTATTCCTGTGTTTTTCTTTGTAGTTTTACCATATATGTAAGATCTCTAAACAATGTATTATTTGGTTTTGGTGTAATTCTGAATTTCTTATAAATGGAATTCCACTGTTTATTTTTTCTTCAAGCTTTAATTTCTGAGATTCATCCATATTGAAATGTATAGCTGTAGTTGATTCATTTTCATGATCGTGAAATATTCTACTTCCATTTGAAGTAGGTTTCCTTCCTTCCTTCCTTCTTTCCTTCCTCCCTCCCCTCTCCCTCCCTTCCTTATTTCCTTTTTTTTTAATGCTACTATGAACTATGCTGTTATGCACTCTTTTGTGCATATTTCCTGATACACACATGAGAGTTTCTCTAGAGTATCTACATAGTACTGGAATTACTTGGGCTTAGGATATTTGCATGTTCAACTTGACTAGATAATGCTCTACTGTTTTCTAAAGTGGTTAATCCCTAATTGTTCTCCCACCAGTTTATGAAAATCTCTATTGTGGCACATCTTTGGCAACATCTGGTAATGCCATTAAAATTTTTTCAATCTAGTGGGCATGAAATGACCTTACCCCTCTTTTTAAATATTTAATCTCAGATGTTCTTATTGAACACTTCTGTGGTGATAAGTGCAACGTATGTGGTGCACAAGCAAGAATTATTTTAAAACAAGATTATCCTTCCATGAGTGTGAACCTGGTAGAGCATCATAGATTCTAACTCTGTAGAGATTACCTATTATTGATCAGAATCAATACTAATATAAATGTTGGTTAATCGCTAAGATGACTTTTTGCCTTCACTCAAGTAGGAATGGAGACTTTTTCCTGGCCCCCAGCTCCAAACCATGGTGTCAGTCTTTCAGAAATATCAGTCAGGCTTCTACTGGGGACATAACAAAGGATGTAGAAAATACAGGTCTTAATACAATAGTGAAGGGGAAGAGAAACATGAGGTTCTGCTGAGTTCCAGGCAGGGGGATAGGTACTTTCCCTTTATGTTAATCCTTTCTATATAGTCTTGAAGACAGGGGTAACACCTGATCTATGGGTAACATTCTTACAAATGGGGAACCAGACCCAGAGAAGTTGAGTCAGTCATCTAAAAATATGTTTTGATTCTGACCATGTTCCAAATACTGTCCTTGAGTACAAAATGAGTATACAAGGTTCTTGCCCTTAAGAGTTTTATACCCAGTCTTGCAGGGAAAACAGATGTGAATACATCTGTAATTGCATTTTCATGTGTTAAGGAGGATGTATGATAGAGGTATATTCTAGATACAGGGAAGGCTTCTCAGGGAAAGAGACACTTGAACTGAGTCTTGAAGGGTTAATAAAAGCTTGTCAGGTAGTAAGAAGGGACATTCCAAATAGAGATGACAGCATGAGCAAAGTAATGGATCTGTGAAATAGCATTTCCTTTTTCAAGGAAGTGCAAGGAATTCAGTAGCTGGTGTAAGGAGATTGTAAGGGGAGGGAGCAGGGACTATAAAGGGGATTTTGGGGGTCACAGGCAGGGGTTAGATCTTATGGGCCTTGTCGGCATCCAGTGAAAGGAGTTTGAACTTCATGGGAACATTTGATAAAGCAGGGTAACAACATGATTGGATTTTGATTCTGGAAAACCACTCTGATAGCTGTGTAGTTTGGAGGGCCAAGGCTGGGGGCAGGGAGGATGTGGCAGTGATAGTTCAGGCAATAGGTGAGGATGCCCTGAATTGAGGCGAGGCCATGAAGTCACATTTCCTTTCTGCTCAGGTTTTCATGACCAGTGAACATGGTGGGTGAAAGAATGTTCAGCGTTCAGGATGCCTCCTGGGGTTTTGTTTCAGTTATAGACTGGAGGATGATGCCATCACTGAGACAGTGAATAAATGAAGATGAGTGGATTTGGGATGAGATGTGACAATGACTTCAGGGATATGCACGCTGACTTTGTGGTGTCTGTGGGACATTCAAGTAGAAATGTCTAGTAGGTGCTTAGAGTTTCTAGGATGACCAACTCATTCTGGTTTTCCTGAGACTTTCTCAATTTTAAAACTGAAAGTGCTGCATCCCAAGAAATCCTTCGGTCCCAAGAAAACTGAGATGGTCTAGAACTCAGTAGAGTCCAGTCTTGAGAGACTGATTTGGAATTTACGGAAGCCATAGGCATGGATAAACATCTACAGGGGAACATGCAGAGTGAGAAGAGAAGGTGGCCAAGGATGGCTTCTGAGCAAACCAACCTTTGATGGGTAGCAAAGGAAGAGGCATTCATGAAGGAGCCTTGGATGGAAAGCCCAGAGAGGTATGGGGGTGGGGAGGATCTGAGAAGGTGAGGTTGTGAAAGCCAAGGGGGAAAGCTTTATAAATGAAGGAATGGTTCTGAGACTGTAGAAAATGAACTATCAGATAGGATTTTAGAAGTGGTCAGGACTTTTTGTAAGAGCAGATTCATTTTGTAACAGGAAGGAAATCAGATGGCAGAGGAGTGATCTGATGGCAGAGATGCAGGTGAGGAAGGGGACACGCACTTTTAAGAAGCTATATGGTAGAGTGACAGAGAAGAGATAGCTAGTATGGGAAAGAGGGATGAGAGAGAGTTTTGAAAAAATTAGGGAAATGTGAGCTGGTTTGTATGAGAGGAAGAAGTTAGTGGAGAAAGATTAAAGGCATAAGGGGAGGACAACTGTTAGAGCCATTGGGAGAGATGGGGTCAAGAGATGGGGTGAACCAGAGCAGACCCCTCTTTTGAGACCAAAGATATCAGTGGGGAGGGGTGTAGCAAGGGCTCATAGCAACTTAGCTGTAGAGTTGGGATTTGAATCAATGTCTGCCAGACTTCAAAAGTTTTATTTCCACCTCATCTTAGAAAAATACATATATACTCAGTAAAAAATGTATACACATATGCATAATCACTTAGTGCTACACACAGACATATATGCTATGGGTGAAATTGGGGAAGTGATTAAAGCAATTGGAGCCAGGTGTAGTTCATCTAGGGAGCTTAACAGGAAAGGTGAACTTTAAACAGAATTCTCTGAGAATAAAAGAACGTGATGAGGCAAGAGTTCATTTAAACTTAAAAAAAAAAATTTAAGTCATTCTCCAAATTGTTCTTCCTTTAAGAACAATCTTACTTTGAATCTTACTTTAAGAACATCTTACTTTGATGAAATAAGAATTTTGCTTCTTGTTCTTACTAGTATGTAGGGTCTTGATAGATGAAATGGGTGTAGAAGTGTATTATCTTATGTAGCATCAGGTTGCTAATCCCCACCTCTCCCTTATCTATTTTTCCTCTTCTTTCACAGTAACAGAATTTTTAGGTGAGATTATGGCCACTCAGCTGACAACTACATTTCCTAGCTTCCCTTGCTAATGTTCTTGACCGAGGTCTGGCTAACTGGATGTGCTCAGAAATTATAGTGCCATTGGTGGTTGTCCCTTTAAAGGGAGAGAGGTGCCTTCCTTACCCTCCCTCTCTACCCTGCTGCCTGGAATGTAGAGTAGTAATGGTGAGCTGTCTTTGACCATGATGATAAGGGCAATATCCTTATCATCGTGGGATGTTGGAGCAACAGTATAATTGGAGCTTGGGTCCCTAACCTGAGGGCTACCATACATAGCCATTGCTAATTGGGGTTCATGATCCAGCAGTTAAACCCTATACTCATTGCTAGTGATAAGACTAACATAAAATTACTTATTTTCTTTCTTTCTTTCTTTCTTTCTTTCTTTCTTTCTTTCTTTCTTTCTTTCTTTCTTTCTTTCTTTCTCTTTCTTTCTTTCTTTCTTTCTTTCTTTCTTTCTTTCTATTATAGTTTATTATGGGGGTACAACCGTTCTGGTTAAATATATTGCCCATGCCCCTCCCAACCCCCCGAGTCTGAGCTTCAAGAGTGTGCATTCCCCAGACAGTGCACATCGCACTCATCATGTAGGTATACACCCATCCTCTCCCCTACCCCCATCCCCCCGAGTCAAATCTTTAAGCGTGTCCATTTAGGAATGACACCAATTGGGTATCGGACAGAGGTGAATATTACTTATTTTCTTTGTAGGATTCGTATGCTTTTCCAGTATTGTACTGATGTCTGAATTCTTTGCCTGTTTCAGTCTATGTTAAAAGCCTTCAGAGAGTGTGTCCCTGTGAATTTGAATTCCTTTGCCTGAAACCTAGCTCAGAGTCACATCTAGGTACAAAAATACCAACCAGGGTAGGGCAGGCTCAGTTTTGGTCCAGATCATCCCTGTCATCTTTATTCTTGGTCATCATGTGCAATATCTTTATCTACCTTATTTTTTAGGAAGCTGCTGAGGAATTAGTTTATTAATTAGCATTGCTTCTAGCTGTGAATAACTAGATAGTGGCTTAAACAAGTTAGGAACAAGAAGTCTGGAGGTAGGTGGTTCAGAGCTTTGCAGTGCACTCATTGACCTCCTAGTCTACCTGTTTTTCTACCCAGCAACCTTTAGCATGTGATTTTTGTTCTCATGCTTCTCACCTCATGGTTCTACTTTAGGCATCACATCTGTGTTTCAGGCAGGAAAAGGGGGAAATGTAAAGGAAATAGTGCAAGCCAACTCAGTTGGCTTTCTCATTTTCATAAAAATGTTATAGTGATATATAACATATATACAGAAAAGTTCACAAATCACAAATATACAATAAAGCTTGATGAATTTTTACAAAGTGAACATACCAATGTAACTGGCACCCAGAACAAACACCAGAACATTTCCAGCACCCCAGAATCCTCCTCATTCCCCCAGAAGTACCTTTTATGTACCCAAAGGAACAGCATAGATTAATTTTGCCTGATTTTGAACTTTATAGAATCATACAGTAAGTACTCCTTTGTGTCTGGCTTCTTACACCTAATGTAATGTTTGTGAGATTCACCCATATTATTGCAATAATTGTAGAACATTTATCTCACTGCTGTGTTATTCCAGTGTATGCATATAATTTTTAAAAAATCCATTCCAGTATTTTTAGGCATCCAGGTACTCGCTGGTTTTAGTTATTATAAACAATGCTGCAATGAATATTCCAGTACACATCTTTTGGTGAACATATATCTGCATTCCTGTGGGTATATCCCTATATAAAGAATCTCTGAGCTATAGATTGTGCTTATGTTTAGCTATGATACTACAAAACAATTTCCCAGAGTATTTGTACCAATTTACCATTACATGAGCAGTGTGCAGAAGTTTCAGTTGTTGCACATCCTTGTCAACAACACTTGGTAATATCTGTCCCGTCAATTTTAGCTATTCTCATGACTGTGTCATAGTTTCATATTGTGTTTTTAATTTTTATTTCCCTGAAAACTAATGAATCAACTAAAGTTTAGCAACTTTTTATATTGATATGTTTGTTGGTTATTTCAATGTCCTCTTTCATGAAGTACTTTTCATATTTTTTGTATAGTTTTTATTGTGTTATCTGTCTTTTTAATATTGTTTTATAAAGTTCTTTATATCTTCTGGATATAAGTCTTGTATATGTTTGCTAGGGCTGCCATAGACTGGGCAAACAAAAAAATTTCTTTTCTCATAGTTCTGGAGTCTAGAAGTCCAAGATCAAGATGTCAGAGGGATTAGTTTCTCCTGAGGCCTCTTTCCTTGGCTTGTAGATGGTGACCCTCTTGCTGTCTCTTCACAGGGTCATACCCCTGTGCACACGCTCCCCTGCTGTCTCTCTGTGTCCCAGTGTCCCCATCTATAAAGGACACCAGTCAGATTGGATTAGGGCCCACGGTTATGGCCTCATTTTAACTTAATTACTTCTTTAAATGCCCTATCTCCAAATACCATCACATTCTGAGAGGCACAGGGGATAAGGGCTTCAACATGTGAAGTTTTTGGAGACAGAATTCAGTCCATAATAAGTCCTTTTTTGGATGTCCATATTGTAAACATTTTCTCCATTTTGTTAGTTGCCTTTTCATTCTCTGAATAGTGTTCTTTAGTGAACAGAAGTTCTTAACCATAATGTTGTTTACTTTATCAAATTTTTCCTCATGGTTAGCACTTTTGGGGGTCTTTTTAAAACTCTTTGTGCACACTAAAGTAATGAAGATATTTTTTCTATTGTTTTATTCTAAAAGCATAATTGTTTTGCTTTTACACTTAGATATACAATATATATCTAGAACTGACTTTTATGTATGGTGTGAGGAAGGGGTCAGGATGCTTTTTTCCCCATATGGACCCAACACAGTTTATTGAAGAAACCATCCTTTCCCTATAGTGTTGCAGTGTTACCTTTGCTGTAAATCAGGCATCCATATTTGTGTAGATCTATTTTTAGACTCCATTCTGTTCCATTAGTCTGTTTGTATATCCTCAAGTAAATACCACACTGTCTTACTTAATCAAATAGGTCTTGATAGCTAGTGGTTGAAGCGCCCTAGTTTTCTGCTCTTCTCCAAAATTGCCTTGGCTATATATACTTGGCCCTTTGCATCACTATATACATTTTAGAATTAGTTTATCATTTTCCACATGACAAAACCCCTCTATTTGATATCTAAGAGTTTTCTTGTAAACTTCAACCAATGACTTCTCATTACATCTCATTGGCTTGGACCAAGTCACAAGACCACTAGCTGCAGGAGTGACTGAAAAATGTAGTATTTTTAGGTGGGCATATTGTCACCCTGAATAAAACTGAAAATTTCTTAGTAAGAAAAAAGGGAGAATGGACATTGGGTAGACAACTAGCAAGGTTGGGCTCAGTTCCTTGTTCTTCCAAAACTAGGAATGGGGATGAAGGAAGAAGAGAGGAAGTGGTAACCTCCCTTCTTATCACAGGAGCAGAGTTCCAGAGCTTGGGCTGTTCCAGCTGGACTCACACTGGTGCAGCTCAGGGAAATCAGTGGGTCCTTTATTCCCTGGCCTGCTAGGATAGGGCTGAGCCAGGAACAAAGGCCCCAGCAACCCTTCTCATAAACCTGTAGGGTGGCGATGCTGGTTCTTGTTGGAAGTGGATAGGTCAGAGAAAATTCCCTCCCTGCCACCCCTCCCCCAACCTGATTTATGCTTTGATGGACCTGGGAGTTCGAGAAAAGCATTCCATGATATTTCAACCCAATGCATTGCCTGGTAAGAAAAAATTCTCATGTTAGTTTTGGAACAAAACATTGTAAAAATACTTGAAGAAATAAGCCCTGGTTCACATTGTCACATATAACTACGTATAATGCCTTAGGGCATTGAAGTATCTTACATGTATTTTCAATAGAATGATTTTTAGTGTCTGTCATCAACCCTTCCTCTTCTCCACAAATATAGCCGTAAGGCTATTTGAAATTTGTGAACCTGGAAGCAAGTACTAATTAATATACAGAGTGATCTGTGCCTTGTAAAAAAGAAGATAGGGCATCATCTGTTTTCTACTATACTGGTTTCAATCTGTTTCCTTTAAATTGTGGCCCAATCTAGCAGAAAGGAGCCTGTATTTGTATACTAAGACCTCTGTTCTTTCATATTTATTGAAAAAGGACAAAGAATGAAAAAGTAAATTGTGTTAGTCTGGGTTCTCTGAGAGGCAGACACCAGGGTGGGATTAAATGTGCAAGGGTTTTGTTTGTGGGAGTGCCTGTGTGAGAGAAAGTGGGCAGAGAGCTGAAAGAGCCATTGGACTAGGCAGCAAGTCTAACCAAGTGAAAGAGGAAGGAGGGTTGGGTTGTAATGTCCTAGATCATTGCAGCCTAAGGAAGGTTTTGAAAGGTTTTTAGGGAGTCCTCCAGCCAAAATTAGCCATCACAGTAGTCTCCATGTCCCAGGAACACGCCTGCCTACCTGACCTAGTCATTGGCTGAGAGTAGCCTATGCCAAGTGTGGACTTGTACAGATGTGATGTTGGATATCGGAGTGCAGTACCTGGAGACCTTGGTCAATTGTGTTCCCTGTAGTTGTAGATCTGCAAGGCACAGTTTCATGGAAGCCCCCAAACTTTAGTTAGCTTTTGTTAGAAATTAAAGAGTGCTGGGATGCCTCTTACTTTTGTGAAATATAAGAATCCAACTTGGTTGACATCAGTTGACGTGAATGACTTCAGGATGGGAATGAAATACAGTGAATCAGAAGAGAAGGGATAAAGTACATTGTATAATATTAGAACTGAGTGCATTATGAACTGTTTTCTTTTTAAGTTTTATTGGCTTACTCTGATTAGGTGCCATGACTAGTTTTCTTAAAAGTTTAAAAAAAAACTTTTCAAATATGTTGACTTTTCAGGTCTGAAAACATCTGCATCAAACATTTGGTGTGTAGTGACATAGCCAGGCAAATGCAGGTCAGGATCTCTGACCTATGACTTGTCGACAGATTCACAGGCGAATGTGCTCATGTTTTAAAAACAAGCAACCCAGGCACGTAAGGCAAGATATCAGATATCTGAGAATCAACTTTTCAGTACTATTGTCATTTTTATATTTCATGCTGTCAAGTCCTCGAATGGGCAAACACAAGAAGGCACCAAAACTAAGTTCTGAATTTGGCCCAGGAACAGACATCCATGTAACATCCATAGAAGCAGGCCTACAAACCTGTTTATTCATCTGACATCTCTATAAATCACAAGTTATGCTGATAAGGTGACCTGACTTGTTTAAAAGTTAAATGGAGGAACGCAATGAAAACTGAGTGACTCCCAGGTTTGTGTGCTGAACACCTCCATTGGCAGAGGGCCATGGGCAAAAGGGCTGGGAGAAATATGGCCAGAAACAGGTGTTCGCTCTGAACAAGATTAAGAGATGAGAAATCTCATGAGATAATCTCACCGATCTCCCTATTTCACTGTCTAATTAGGCTTAGGAGATGAGAGTCATATTCTAAGTAATCTATTTTCTGATTCTTTCTCCCTTCATTTCCTCATTATAAATGATTTTAGCTGATGACTTCCTTACCATTTCCCTTTTCCCTCAGGGAGATGGTCCTTCAAAAAAAAAAACAAAAAAAAAACAGGAGTCATCAGTATCAGGAAGTGTTGTCCTGTGATTTTCATTTTTTTGGAGGATTTTATTGCATTAATCTTCCTTGAACATCCCTGAAATTCTTTTCTTCCTTGGGTTCCACTACTGAGATACCTGAGTTGTTATTCCTCATTTTAGCCTCCAATTACCTGGCTAGGGCTCTTCTTTCTTTTCTGACACATGGGCAGGTCAGTCCTTCATGAGGATTTGCCATACACATGATTTCATCAATGCCTGTTGGTCTCTTCTGTTTTTCACTTAGCTCTTGAAGGGTCCTATAGCCTGTGACCACATGACACATTTTAGTGATCTCTTCCCAAGGGAACTTTTTCAAAAGCAACAGAATTTCCTTGCATATTTGAATCTGTTCCTGCAGCAAATTAAAGCCGTGAGCCTTAGCTCTGTGAGAGGGAAGGTTAAACATCACCACAGCCTCCAAGGCTCAGAAATATTGCAGGACATTTGGTAAACAGGAAAGCAGCCTTGGGAAGCATACGGGGGAAGTTCCAATGCATTTCACAAAAGGGAAAAGTAATGCAAGGAAAGGGTAATTTCAGTCTTCTGTGTTGATTACCCTTCTACCTGCCCTCCCCACAAGGGGTTAGCAAGGGCAGCTGGTGGCAAGGCTGCAGCTGTTCTTAATTGTTGATTTTAGCTTTGCAGTGGTCCCTTGTGGGAGCAAATGCCATCTCTGCACCCTGGAATGGACTTACAGGTGTTTGAGAAATGTTTTCTTTCCTATGGGTTACATGACACTTTGTAACAGACAAGCTATTATGACATACCAGGCTGATGTCGGGAGACATGGGTTTAAATAGCCCCCTTCCTCCTCACTTCCCCATTCCTCTCACATATAGACCTGTTGAAGAAGAGCTGCTTTCTGCTTAAGCCAAGAAAGTGTGTGTTTCCCATTCTCTCTCTGTGCTTCCTGCATATGGGCAGGATACATCAACAACAAAAGAAAACATCACATTCGACTACTTTATGAATCTGCTCAAAGTAGGCCCAGATTGAAATGCCATGTTAAAGAAATGAATGTGTGAGAAATATTGGCTTTTTAAAAAAAAAATTAAAAGGCCACTTGAGTAAAAACAATGAAATCTAGCTTTATTTTTTGTTTTGTTTTCTAAAAATTAAAATGCTAGAACTTGGGTTTTAGCTTAGGGCTGGGCATGCATTCACATTTGTTCTGTTGATGGTTGATGTAGTGATGAGTTTCATTAGCTGGGTGTGGGTGTCACATGCGCAGATACATGCAGTAGCACACTGAGTGCATTAATTTGAGTGGATTAATACTAGCACAGTACCCGCTCCTCCTACCTTCCTTATACTTTAGGCAACTGAGGCTGCTTCCCTGGACTCCACACTCACTTTGGCCCACCTCTGACCATTCCCTGTGCCTACCCTGACAGTCCCCCCCAAGACTTTGCTCTGAGACCAGCACCTAGACTTCCCTGGCCCTGTGTCTACATTGTTGTGCACACATCTAGGTCTGAGGAGGGTAGGATGGACAGGGAGATAGAGCCTGCATATACTGGCTGAAGTGCCCACATGCATGTATGTAATCAGTGCTGTTCAAGGTGCAGGTCAGAGCTGGGTGAGAAAAGAAGGGGGTGCCCCAGGCCTGATCTCCACATGTGTTCTTGCCTGGATCTTAATAAATATTGGGTATGGGCTTGCACTAGCATAGTATCTCTTCTACTGACTGGTGCAAAACTTCAAAAAAGCCAACTGGACATGAGTTTTAATTAAAAATATAGGTAAATTTCTCACTCATTCTAGATCCTAAAGGCAAGTGAACAGGAAATTAGTCTCAATGGAAATAGAAAGTGAAACTGACCACTTTGGTTTCCCCTTTTTAGGTGAATTGTCTCCCTCAGCAGAGAATGCATTTATTCCAATGTTAATTTGAACATTTAAAAGTTATTAATATTTTAGTAAAGTATATCCAAAAGATCAACAATGACCAATGTTGAACAATATTTTAAAAACCCACAAAATGTGCCAGGGTCTTTTTTTTTTTTTTTTTTTTTTGAGACAGAGTCTCGCTTTGTTGCCCAGGCTAGAGTGAGTGCCGTGGCGTCAGCCTAGCTCACAGCAACCTCAAACTCCTGGGCTTAAGCGATCCTACTCTCTCAGCCTCCCGTGCAGCTGGGACTACAGGCATGCGCCACCGTGCCCGGCTAATTTTTTCTATATATATTTTTAGTTAGCCAGATAATTTTTTTCTATTTTTAGTAGAGACGAGGTCTCGCTCTTGCTCAGGCTGGTCTGGAACTCCTCAAACAATCCGCCCGCCTCGGCCTCCCAGAGAGCTAGGATTACAGGCGTGAGCCACCACGCCCGGCCTGTGCCAGAGTCTTGAAGGATGTTCAGGTTGAGGATGATGGTAATAAGCATCACCTTAACTCTGAATTCTAGTAGCTCAGTCAAAAAACCTGGACCATTCAATCAAGCAAGAGGCTTGACAAATTTATTATAGTGCACAGCTTAGTAAGGGCTCAGTAAATATTTACTATATTTTAAAAATCAACCCAATGTCTGAATGGGTTTGTTCACAGTAGTTCATCTAGTAGCCCAAGGGAGAGTCAGCCTAAATCTCTTAGTGCTTCAATGACACTGAAAGCCAACCCTTGCTTTCAAAGCCCACAGCTTTGAGGAGATGTCATAGATACTTTCTAGTGTGATAAAATGGAGCTAGTTTTCCCGTTTAATGTGTAATTAGATGCAAGAGTATACTCACATCAATGTGATTTGACTCAAATCCTGAAAACTGGCCCATTTCAGTCTCAGGATTGATAATGATTTCAGTCTGTTCATTGGTCATTGTCCCTTTTATCTTTGGTTCTCTGGCCTCAGCTGAAGAATGCACCATGATTTCCATTAGGTTCTTTGCCGGAGGAATATTGTCTGTCTGTGATTGGGAATGAGTTTGGGAATGGGTGACTGACGAGGGGAGGAGTTATGTGGTCAGAAGACTGATGAACTCGAACGATCTCCAGTTGCAGCCCAAGGTCATTCATGAAGTGGAGGAAGTGGATCTTTGCTCCCTCCAGCCTCCCATTTCCTTGCCTTAAATCCTTGTGGGGGTCTCCCACCTAGAACCCTATTCCCTACTGTGAAAAACCTAATTTACATATTTTTTCTGCTCAATCTCTAAATGGATTTAATTCTCAGTGTTTTTCAAATTGTGACTTTGACCCATTAGTGGTTGTTAAATTAAATTAATGAGTCAAACCAGTGGTAAAAAATGAAATTGCATGACATAGAGTAGAAAGTATCAGAGCACATCTTAGACTGTAGGGAAAGTATTGCTTTTGCAAAACTTTAGTTTCACTTATGTTGTGTATGGGAGTGTATTGCATCATGCTATCAAATGTGTACTTTACATGGGTTTCAATGAAAACAATTTGAAAAGCACTGACCTCAAGTAAGTTGTTTGAGATGAATTTTTAGGTATATGACAGGCATTGGGAGAGAGATTTAGGGGCAGGAGACCTTCACTGCATACCTTCCACCACCCTGTGTGGGCAGCCAGCTTCTCACTTTGCCTGCCCATTAAGGTCATATCAATTTGATGTTGCTTCTTTATCCTTGTTTGGTGGAGGACCATCATGAAATCAAAATATTCTTTAGTGAATCTTACTTTCCAGCTTATAAGGTTCTTTTATACACATTATCCCACTTGATTATGGATTCCAGACGCCAGATGCTAAATTCATCCCAGAGGGGAGGCCGGGTCCAACTCCCTGCCCCTAAGAATACCTCCAGTATGGTCTTATCTAGCCTGTTTTTATGAGTCAGTGTTAATATGGCCACTGCCTATAAGGGGATGCATGTGTTTGAAAGTATTTCCTATGTAAATTAACTCTTAGAGTTATGTTGCGATTACTTGCTTAAGGAAGATGTGAGCGACCGTATGGTATCTACAGTGGCCAAAGGTTGATATTAGAGGGGTGAAACAAGCAAATGGCAATGACTCTCAAGCATTATGGTAACAAGTAGAAGAAGATGGCTCCTCACTGCTCCATGGAGGGGGAGGTAAAGCCAGCATCTTACTGCTTCCTGGCACACGGAATACTCCACTGAGAGTCCCAGGCAGACTCAGGCAACCAGCTGCTTTGGAAAAGGGCCATTTTTAAAAATCTTACTCCACTACCATTCTGTGGGCCCAGCTATTGCCATTCTAGGGATCTGCTGTTGCTCATTTAATTCTATTCACTTCAATTCAATTGCTATTTATTAAAAGCCTACTAGAACTATTCCCCTGAGAATCTATAGAGACAGGGTAGAACTCTTGGATGAAAAGGTGAGGGCTTACTTCTGGGCATTTGGTTGGTGGAACGTACTTATTTTGGGGCCTCTTCTATTAAGTAACATCAGCTGATGCCAAGGAGAGTGGAAATCATATTGGCTTTGTTGTTCCCTGTTGAAAGTTCCTCACATTCAACAACAACAAAAAAATGCCTTGGAGAAATCATAAACCCAGAAGGAGTTAAGCTGTGTGTCTGCACAGTGTGGCTTTGTTCTGGCAAGGTCCCATCAGTTTAGGTCATTTCTGATGACTTCACTCTCCTGGTGACATCAGCCTCTAATCTCCTGAAGGTGAATTCATGTGCGATTGCTTCAAAATACTCACTCCCTGAGTTCCAAGCCATTCCCGTTGATATATGGACAGAGCTCGTCTTTCTCAGGCCACAGTCTGGTTTGTGCACTGCATTTGTGCTTACCGTATCATATTACCATGTGGACATTATGTCACTAACTGGCACGGCTGGCTTGAAAATGAAATGTGCTTGCTGCAAGCAAAAAATGAAAAGCTAACATCAACTCTCCCCACCCCCTACCCCAGGTACAAAGTAAAAGGATTAGGGGGGTGGCTAAACTGTTTTTGGTTTAATGTGTTTCTAACTGTTCTCTCCTTCCTCTCCCTTTCTGCGGCCTGAATGTCGATAGTATCTTTATCATCGTTTGCAGTCCATTATATCCACTAATTCTTGAAAATGTTTGGTCATTGATGGCACAAATTAAATCTAAGACCTTGGAATAATTTAGTTTAGCCTTGTTCTAAAACATCAGGTCCATGAACTAAAGTAACCTGTTTACCTTCTCAGACTATTTCCTTTCCTTTGCCTTTCAAATGTCATAAAAGAATAAGGAGTGGACATGAAAGCAGCCCGGGCTCATGGGGTGGGTGCCAGGAGTCAGCTTTGACAAAGATGGCGTTGCCATGTGCTTGCCTGGAGGCCTCCAGAAATTGTGGGATAGGAACTGGAAGGGTCCCCAGAGTTTGACCAGTCTCAGGCCAATGTAAGTACATTTTATGCCCCTTACTGTATCCACAAACTGTGGTGACACCCAGTTATGTCACCAGGGATTCAGAATGCCACAGTGCCTCCCTGACCCTGGTTGTCCTCCTGAAGCCCCACTCCTGGGGGTGGGGTGTCCTGTGTCCTCAGCTGGGACCTGGGCCAAGATGGGGCAGAGCAGGGCAGCCTGTCTGCAGAGCAGAGTCCTCACTCCACTTCCAGGATCCTGCACACCGCACCCATTTCTGCTGATTAATGGCTCTTGGCAGCCGACAGTAGCTTCTGGAGAACTGGCTGGGTATACACTGAGGTTTAAAATCATGTCAGGAAAATTTCATACTAACACAGGATTGTTAAGAGGAGAAACTAGTGTTTAAAGAAGCCAATAAAATACTACTCTCACTGTTTATCTTCATTTCATATTGAGGGAAAGAAAGAAATGAATAGAGCCATTCACCTTACAAGTGGACCAGCCCTGTTATCAAATAGCCATGACCATGTAGACACAGTTGTGGGGTCAGCCCGCAGACTACTGGGGGCACTCAAAAGATACTCTTTTCTCTGCCTCTTCGCAAAATAAATGTTGAGGCTTTCATTTCTTTGAGGAAGGAAATAGAGTCTCTGGATGACTTGCAAAGATATTTTTAAATGCAGAGATGGTTGGGCTTTCTGAGTTTCAGATCTGTTTTGGCTGGGGTGGGGGTCAGGGGTTGCCTACATCAGAGGAAATGGGTGGAATCTTAGTCCAGGGTGCTGGCACTATTACCATTTGCATCTGCTCAGGACATACAAAGATATCAGACTTAAAAAAAAGTCTTCTGTGAAGCAAACCAATTTTCTTTCTCCTCCTACTGCACATCCAAGGAGGTAGAAATATTAGAGAAGCCTCTTTACAAACACTTCCTCGATGTCATTCTCTTTCTTGGTTCATGTAGAGAAAAATATAGAAGAAAGAATAAAGAAAAAAACCCTGAAAACCTAATTAAAATAGACAAAATTTAAAAAATATTCTTCTTTTGTGCCCAAATCTTATATCTTCTCTTCTAGCAGCATGGCTGTTGTGCATGCCCATGCTCACTCCCCTTCCCCGGTGAAAAAAAAGCACTTCCTCACTCCTGAGGGATTAGAATTTCCCACTTCCCTGCCTCCTGCAATGTCCTTGAGAACCACAAAGGCAGAGCCTTCTATTTGGCTAGAAAGACTGAAAGAACTCCACCTTCCTAGCAGAGACATGCTTCAGATGGACAGTGGGCTGCGGTCATATGTGGGGATGGAAGCAATGATCGATGTCTGCCTTTTGGGGAGACCAGATGAGCTCTGTGTCTTTCCACATGCCCTATTGGGGTAGTCCCTGGAGAGGGAGTGCTTCTTTTCCATTTCTGGAGGTGGAGTGCTGTTTGCTTTTGCAGTTGGAGAGGAGAGGCTGGCAGTGTCTGCAGCAAGCCAGGTAGTTTGGGCATAACATCATTACTTTGATGAAGGCAGAAATCACTTTGTTTGCATTGATTCCTGTTTTCTGCAGACTAGTGGGTTCTTTGATGAGCATGCCTTGCCTTCAGTTTGCTGAGTACTTTTCCTCAAGGTGGAATGGCTAAACCACAAACTAGGCACACTCTCCCCAGCCCCCTACCTCCAATTTAGGATCAGAGGTTGACATCATAGTATCCACTGTCTCATCAGCTCTCTCCACCTGCCAGCTCAGCCCGAAGGGCAGCACAGCCTTGAAGGCATCATACAGGAAAAGCATCCCATGCCCTCCCTCCCTTCAGGCATTTCCTGCTTAGATTAGGCTCATGCCAAGCTTATGCCAAGTTCAGAACCAGCAGCACCATCACACCTGACGCAGCCTTGGGAAGTGGCTAAAGGTGTAGGGAGAGGGAGGCTGCCCCCCAAAGGCTGATATGCATGTGTACACCCACCAAAGGATGTGATGGGAGCGCTCCTGTCAGCAGACTTTCCTCCCAGCTCTGCCACCTACTGCTGTGTGACCCCGAGCAAGGAGACCCTAACCCCACACAAGATGTTTATCGTTTGTCCTGAGATACCAGCTCTGAAGGGAAAGAGTTCCTGCTGGGGCCATCAGCCCCTGTAGCCACTGGGATAATAAACACTGAGGTCGTGGGTGCTCAATTAATGAATGAAACAACCAGTATGGCCAACAAATTTTTTTGATTCAATTTTCTCCAAAATGGGGGAATCTTAATATAGCATCATGTGGTCTGCTGTTTAATCTCTCTGTTAAGCAATTCAGGGAGTTACCTTTCCTAGAGCTGATTATTTTTTTCAGATTATTTTTTCCTATAATATCTTCTTCCAGCTGCTTCTTGACAAATAAACAGTAGCACTTGCTCATTCACTCCACATAATTTTTAATATTAAGTTTGCTTGTTTGTTTATTCTCCCTCTCCCCCTCTCTCTCTCTCTCTCGCCCCCCTCGCCCAAGCCCCGCCACCTCACACAGCACTGGGAGCGCTCCATGAGGGGAGTTGATCATGCCTGACTTGTTCACCATTGAAACCTCAGCTCCTTGCCCAATGCCCGGAACACAGAAGATGCTTAATATTTGTGCTTTTAATGAATGAATTGCTAGGAACCAATGATGACTAGTGAAAACACAGGGGTCCCTGCCCTGGCTTAGTTTATTGCACTGGATCCTGACAACCATCAGCACATGTGAAAAAACAATTTAAGTTCAATTCTCTGGTGAATGTAGTTTTGGCAATGGGTGATTGGTGTTTGGCCAGTAGTCTCTCCTTGAAGGCATTACTCACACATAAGGCAGAGAGGCCTGGCCAGAAAGGTCTTTCCTTTCTTTCATTTTTTTAAATTTAGTTTTGTAAAAAATTTTTTTATTGTGGTGAAATACACATGACATAAGATTTACAGCCTTAACCCTTTTTAAGTGTATGGTTCAGTGATGTTAAATACAGTCACATCATTGTGCAACCATCATCAGCATCCATCTCCAGAACTCTTTCATCTTCCTGAACAAAAACTCCATACCTGTTAAACAATAACTCCCCATGTCCCCAGCCCCTGGCAACCACCATTCTACTTTCTGTCTCTATGAATTTGACTGCTCTAAGCACCTCATATGAGTGGAATCACACAGTATTTATCCCTTTGTCACTGGCTTATTTCACTTACCATAGTGTCCTCAAGTTTCGTCCATGTTGCAGCATGTGTCAGAATTTCCTTCCTTTATAAGGCAGAATAATATTCCATTATATACATACCATATTTTGCTTATCCCTTCATCTGTTGATGGACACTTCTGTTGCTTCCATTTTTGGGCTATTGTGAAGAGTGCTGCTATGAACATGGGTGGACACATACCTCTTCAAGACCCTGCTTTCAATTCTTATGAGCATATACCCAGAAGTGGAGTTGCTGGATCATATGGTAATTCTATGTTTAATTTTTTAAGGAACCTCCATACTGTTATACATGTGACTGCCCACCAACAGTGCACAAGGATTCCAGTTTCTCCACCAACACTTTTTATTTTTTATTTTTCAGACAGAGTCTCTCTCAGTCACCCTGGCAGAGTACAGTGGCATCATCATAGCTCACTGCAACCTCAGACTCCTAGGCTCAAGCTATCCTCCTCCCTCAGCCTCCTGAGGAGCTGGGACTACAGGGGTGCCACCACACCTGGCTAATTTTTTCTATTTTTTGTAGAGATGGGGTATCCCTCTTGCTCAGGCTGGTGTTGAACTCCTGGCTTCAAGTGATCCTTTTGCCTCAGCCTCCCAGAATGCTAGGATTACAGGTGTGAGCCACCTTGCCTGGCATGTTTCTTTTTTTTTTTGGTAGTAGCCCTCATAATGGGTGTGAGATGGTATCTCATATCTCATTGTAGTTTTTGTTTTCTTTTGGGGTTTTTTGTTTTATTTTAAATTGGGGTCTCACTGTATTGCCCAGTCTGGTCTCAAACTCCTCCTCCTGTGTCAGCCTCCCCAGTAGCTGGGACTATGGGTATGCATAGGGCTCACATCACTGTGCCCAGCTTCATTGTAGTTTTGATTTGTATTTCCCTAATGATTAATGATGTTGAACATCCTTTCATGTGCCTACTGGCCATTTATATATCTTCTTTGGAAAAATGTCTATTCAGGTCCTTTGCTCATTTTTAAATTTGGTTTTTTTGTTGTTGAGTTTTAGGAGTTTTCTATATATTCGGAGTATTAATCCCTTATCAGTTATATTATTTACAAATATTTTTTCCTATGCTGAGGGTTGCCTTTTACTTTGCTAATGGTATCTTTTAATGCACAAAATTTTAAAATTTTCATGAAGTTCAATTTGTCAATTTTTTCTTTTGTTGACTGTGCTTTTGGTGTCATATCCATGAAACCATTGTCAAATCCAATTTCCTGGATATTTTGCCATATATTTTCTTCCAAGAAGTCTATAGTTTTAGGTCTTACATTTAGGTCATGGATTCATTTTCAGTTAACATTCGTATATGGTGTTAAATAAGGGTCCAACTTATTCTTTTGTATGTGGATGTCTACTTTCCCCAGAACCGTTTGTTGAAAAGACAGTCTTTTCCCCATTGAATGGTCTTGGCATCATTGTTAAAAATCATTTGACCATATATTCAAGGGTGTATTTCTGGAGTCTGTATTCTATCTCATTGGTATATATATCTGTTTTTATTTCAGTACCACACTGTTTTGATTACTGTAGCTTTGTAGTAAGTTTTGAAATCAGGAAGTGTGAATTTTTCAGCTTTGTTCTTTTTTACAATTATTTTGGCTATTTGATGTCCCTCGAGATTTTATATGAATTTTAGGATGATTTCTCTATTTCTACTAAGATTTAGTTTTGCTTATTTTTTGAAATTATCATTATATTAATGGAATGATGCAGTGTGTACATTTTTTTGTGTCTGCATTTTTTGGTTCACCATTATTTTTTGAGAGTCATTCATGTTGCGTAGCTATAGCTTATTTTTTATTGCTGTATAGTAAGTTCTCCGTCATATAAATATACCACAATTTATTTATCTGTTCTACTGTTGGACTTTTCCTGTTTTAGACTACACAAATAATATTTCTATAACATTCTTATAGGTATCACTTGGTGGGCATATCAATGAATTTCTGTTAGATATATATTTAGGAAAGTAATTCTTGGGCCATAGGACATGAGTATCTTCAATTTTAGTAGATTATGCCATACTGTTTTCTGAAATGTTTGTACTAATATTTTCTCCTACCAGGCATATAGAAAGTGCCCATTTTCTCACATCTTTACCAATATTGATACTGTCAATATTTTCAAATTTAATCTTTCTGGTGGCTATTTCACTGTGTTTTTAATTTGCATGACCTGATTATCTATGCAGTGGAATATCTTTCCCATCTACGTCAGTCATGTGGATAATAACTTTGGGAGGTGCCTTTTCAAGTTTCTTTCTCATTTTTTCTCTTGGGTTGTCTTTTTCTTCTTGATTTATTGGAGCTGTTTATTATCCTAGATATGAGCTCTTTGTTAGGGATATATACAGATATCTTCTACTTTGCTACTTCTTCGTGATATGTTTTAATGAACACAAAAGTTATTAATTTTAATGGAATCAATTTGATTTATGTTTTCCTTTACAGTTAGTTAATGCTTTTTGTGTTCTGTTTAGAAAGTCTATCTCTATCCAGAGATTATGAGTATATTCCTCAATATTACTTTCTAACAGGTTATTGTTTTGTCTTTATGTTGATTTATCATCCACCTAGAAATGATTTTTATGTATGGTGTAAGAAACAGAGTTGAATTTTAACTTTTTTTCCATATGGACATTCTATCACATCAACTTTGCCATAAATCTATCTGTCCTTCTGGAATTTCTATTTATTTCACTAGTCTTTTTTGTCTATTCTTGGGCTAATATTACACTATCTTATTTAGTGAAACTTTTTTAGTTTGTCTAGATATTGAGTAGATGGAGTCTTTCAAACTTTTTATTTTTTAAAAATATTTTTACAATTTGTGGGCTTTTGCATTTATATATAAATATTAGAATCAGATTATCTCTCCCTTTTCTCCAAGGTTGAGATATTGGAAGTGATTTCATAGAATCTATAGATCAGTTTACATGGAATTATATCTTTACTATATTAAGTAAAATCTAGTAAAAATCTTCAAATCTAGTAACAAGTTTCCTCTATTTTTTTAAAAAAGAATGTTTGCATTTTCTAGGTTAATTTTTATATATTCTGCAAGTTATGTATAGAAGTTCCAATTTTGCATGTAGATATCCAATTGTTCCTGCCCCATTTGTTAAAAAAACTATTGTTTCTCCATTGAATTGACCTTGCACCTTTGTTGAAAACCAGTTGTCCACATATGTTTGTGTCTAATTCTGTCCTTTCTGTACTATTCCAGTGTTCTATTTGTTTATCTTTATGCCTTTACCACACTGTACTGGTTACTGTAATTTTAAGTCTTGAAATCATGCATAGTAAATTCTCCAACTTTGTTCTTTTTTTTATAGCCATTGACTATCTCAGGTCCTTTGCATTTCCATATAAATTTCGTCAATTTCTACAAAAAAGCCTGTGGAGATTTTGATTTGGGATTATGTATTGCATCTGTACATCAATTTAGCAAAAACTGACACCTTAAAAATATTGGGTACTCTAATACATTAGCAAGGTTTATCTGTCCATTTACTAAGATTATCTTAAATTTTTTCAGCAATGATTTGTTATTTTCAGTGTACAGGTCTTTTATATGTTTGTTAGGTTTATTCCTAAGAATTCTGTATCCTTTGACATTATTGTAAATTCTATCATTTTTAAAATTTCATGCCTGATTGTTCATTGCTTATATATAAAAATACAATTAAGTTTTGTATACTGGTGTCATTATACCATGACCTTGCTATATTAGTTGTCACACATCAGTTCTAGTAGCTTCTTTGTACATTCCATCAGATTTTCCACAGAGATGATCTTGTGATCTTCTTTTTACTTCTCCCTTTCAATCTTTATGCCTTTAATTTGTATTTCATTACCTTTCTGTACTGGTTGGAACCTTCAGTATAACGTTGAATAAAAGTATTGAGAATAGACATCATTGTCTTGTTCCTGAGCTTAGGGGGAGGGAATTGAGTGTGATGTCATGTGTAGTTTTTTTGTAGATGCCCTTTGTCCATTTGAGGAACTTCTCTTCTGTTTCTCATTTGCTAAGAGTTTTTATTAGAATGGAGGTTGAATTTTGTCAAGTGCTTTTTATATATGTATTGAAATGATATGTGGGTTTTCTTTTTTAGTTTGTTAATATGGTGAATTACATTGGTTGACTTTGAAATGTTAAATCAGTCTTGCATTCCTGGGACAAACCCCACTTCGTCATGAGGTATTATCCTTTTTATATATTGTTGAATCTGATTTGCTAAAATTATGTTTAAAATTTTTGCATCTATTTTATGAGGAATATTGGGCAGGAGTTTTCTTTTCTTGCAGTGTTTTTGCTTGGTATTTTTAGTGTAATGCTGGCCTTGCAGAATCAGTTGGGAAATGTCCCCTCTTCTTTAATTTTCTGGAAGAGTTTGTATAAAAATGGTATTATTTTTTCCTTAAGTATTTAGTTGAATTTACCAGTGAAGCCATCTGGGCTTGGAGTTTTCTTTGTAGAAAGGGTTTCAATTATAAATTTAATTTCTTTAGAAAATATAGGACTATTAACCTATTTATTTTTGTGTGAGTTTTGATAATTTTGTGTCTTTTAAGGAATTTTTCCATTTCATGTAAGTTGTTAGATTTACTGGCATGAGGTTTTTACAATATTCCTTTCTTTTCCTTTTAATATCTGTCTAATCTGTAATGATATTATCTTATTCACAATTTGTGTCTTTTCTCATTATTTCCTCATTAGTCTGAGTAGAAGTTTATCAATTTTACTGAACTTCTCAAAGAGTCATCTTTTGGTTTCATTATTTTTTTCTATTTATTTATTTTTACTGTTTTGTTGATTTCTGGTCTGATATTTTTCACTTGCTTACTTCAGTAGTTTCTTAAGTTGGAAGCTTATGTTATTCATTTGATTGCGTCTTTTCTTATGTAGGTATTCGGGGTATAGATTTCCCTTGAAAATACTGGTTTAGTAGCATACCACACATCAATTCAGTTGATTGTGTTTTTCAAATCTTCTAAATTATTACTGATTTTCTCTGTACTTAATCAATTATTGAGAGAGGGATACTGAAATCTCTGACTATAATTATGGATTTTTCTTTCTCCCCCTTTCAATTTTTTTTTTATGCATGTTAAGCTCTGTTACTGAGTGTATAAATGTGTAAGATTGCTGTGTATTCCCGATGAATTGGCTTATTTATCATTTTTATCCCCAGAAATATTCTTTTGTCTAAAATTTACTTTGTCAGATAATAACATAGCCACTCCTGGTTTTTCAAATTTTGTGTTAGCTTCTTAAATATTTTTTTTAGCCTTTTACTTTCAATTTATTTGTGACTTTATGTATAACATGCGTTTCTTGTTAGCAGCATGTAGTTGGATCTTACTGTTTTTTTACTTTTTAACAAACCTGAAAATCTGTGGCTTTTAATTAGAATGTTTAGACCATTTATATTGTGACTATTGTTATGTTGTGGTTTGAATCTATCACTTTGCTATTTCTCTTCTATTTGTTTCATCTCTTCTTTGTTCTCTTTTCCGTTTTTGTTTTTTTTTTTTTTAAAGAGATGAAGTCTAGCTGTTGCCCAGGCTGGAGTGCAGTGGCAAAATCGTAGCTCACTGTAACCTCAAACTCCTGGGCTTAAGTGATCCTCCTGCCTCAGCCTTTTGAGTAGCTGAGACTATAGGCACATGCCACCATGCCTGGCTAATTTTTAATTTTTTTGTAGAGGCGGAGTCTTGCTATATTCCCCAAGCTTGTCTTAAATTCCTGGGCTCAAGTGATCCTCCTTCCTTAGCCTCCCAAAGTGCTGGGATTACAAGCCTGAGCTATTGTGCCTGGCCTGCTTTTTTAATGAGTATTTTGTATGATTCCATTTTGTTTTCTTGTGTTATAATATTAGCTACAACTCTTAGTATTGTTATTTTCATGGTTTCTTTAGGCTTTTGGTATACATACTTAACTTATCACTGCTTTTGAGTGGTATTATACCACTTCACATATTTTTCTTCCATTTCTCCATTTGTGGCCTTCATGCTATTGTTAGCATACATTTTGCTTAATCATATATGATAAACACACAGTATCTTATTATATTTGTTTAAACCATGAATTATGCTTTGTGGAGATTTAAATACTATAAGAAACATCTTATATTTAACATATAATTACCATTTGTAATGCTTTTCATTCCTTTGTATAGATTCGTATTTCCCTCTGCTTCAAAAACTTCCTTTACCATTTCTGTAGTGAGGGTTTTTTGGTGATGAAATCATTCAGCTTTATGTGTCTGAAAATATCTTTATTCTGCCTTTGTTTTTGAAAGATATTTTCTTTGGGTATAGAATTCTAGGTTGACAGTTTTTTATTTTATCGATTTTTAAAGAGAATAATCCACTGTCTTCTTGTTTGCATTGTTTTTAATGAGAAATTCTGTGTCAATCTTATCTTTGTTCCTCTGTACATAACGTGTCTTTTTCCGTAGTTGCTTTAAAAAAAAATCTTTTTAAAACTATTACTGGTTTGGAGTGATTTGATTATTGAGTTTTGCTGTAGTTTTCTTTTTTATTATTCTTGGAATTTGTTAAGCTTGTTGGATATGTGGATTTATGGTTTTTATCAAACTTAGAAAACTTGACCATTATTTCTTTGGCATTATTTCAGCACAACTTTTCCTGCCCCTGCCTCATCCTTCTGTCTTTCTTTTGAGACTGTAATTATCTGCACATTAAACTGCTTGAAGTTGTTCCATGGCTCATTAACACTCTGTTAATTGTTTTTTTAATTTTATTTCTCTCTGGATTTTATTTCAGTGATATTTTCTTCCTTGGTGTCTTATCTGCTGTTAATCCCTTCTAGTGTAGTTTTCATCTCTAGGAGTGTGTTTAGGCCTTTAAATATATCTTTCCTATCTCTATTAAGCTTTGTGGATATATGGAATACAGTTGTAATATCTTTTTGTATTCCTTTATCTGTTAATTTTAACATCTGTGTCAGTTTTGGCTTGATTTTGATTGATTTTTCTCCTAAATATTTTCCCATTTCTTTATATGTCCCCAATTTTTAATTGATTAGCAGACATTGTGATGGTTATTTTTTTATTCCTACAAATTTCTTGAGCTTTGTTTTGAGATGCAGTTACTTAAAACTGTTTTATCCTTTAAGACTTACTTTTAAAATTTGGTAGGCAGAACTGGAATATCATTTGGGCCAGGGCTAACTATTTCCCACTACTGAGGTACGAACTTTCTGAATACTCTACTCAATTCTATGTAAAATTATGTGGCTCTCTAATCTGTTTAATGGGAACAGATACTTTTCCTGTTCTTGTGTGAGTTTCAGGTGCTGTTCTTTGTAATTCTTTTAGATGGCTCTTCCCCGGTCTCTGCTAGTTTCCTTACCTGTCTGCACTGATTAGTACTCTGTTGAATACTCCAAGGGACTCCAAGGGACCCTCTATAGATGTCCAATTCTCCTTCCCTCTGTCTTGCTAACTTTAGTCATGTTGGTCTTTCCAAACCCTTAGCTGCATCTCTTCATCTTAGGGAATCTGCTGGACTGCATCAGAGTTTCTCCTTCCTGTGGCATGGCTTGGCAAGTGTTTCATGACAGTAAGCTGGGGCTATTGTAGGGCTCTTCTTATTTTTTTATTCTGTACTATGTCTTCTCTGGGGTTCTGTTCTGATATTATTCATATCATGTTAACTTTCTTGTACCATCAAGCATATTTCTCATATTTTCTCCAGTTCTAGTTTTCTTTTATAGAAGCTTTGGGAGTAATTACCTAGTCTGTAATTATTGGAATAAGAAGCCCCAAACCTTTTAATTTCAACTAATTTTTTTCAGAGGAGTGAGCAGTTGTTTCAGGTCTGGTGGGGTCCTCAGGTAGAATCTAATTGGGATTCAGAACTAGCCATGTGGCATGTCTGAAAGTTCTGGTGGAAGAGTCTGCTGATGAGGACTGAGGAGCTGCATGAGTGAGAGGGTGCTTGTCCTTGGGGCCAGACACGATGAGCTTGATGGAGAACTGAATCATGGTTATTAGAGAGGAGGAGAAAGAATGAGAATGATGCCAGAGACTGATATTTCTTCCCTGTTCAGCTCCCATTAGATTTGCGAAGAGTTGCATCAAGAGAAAGTTCACTGTCTGTTAAAACTAAAAGGACACTTTTACTAAAAATTCTGCAAAATATAAAGGCATGGCCCCTCCATCAGCAGGTGGGAGCAAGAGGCAGTGAAATTTGAGTTATTACTGTTAATGTGACTGTTTAAGCACACCCAGGCTGGTGAGGCCTGGGGAAAATCAGGTTACACAGGGGCCAAGTTAGCCAGTATCCAGCTCAATCTTCACAGAGCTTCATTATTACAAGGGATCCATGGTACAAACCCACTGCCCGTCAGAAACTGGCTTGAGGCCAGAAACTCATTTACCTTGACCCCAGAATGTCCATCAGATGATGAAGTTCTTGCCAGGGACTGATATTTTTCTGAGCTGGTATTCAGAAAGATTGACTTAAGGGTCCTTAAAATTTTGCAATGAATCACATTGGGTCAGGTTTGCTGAAACTGAATGTGTTAGAACTGCCTGGGGGCAATTTGTCAGTAACCTGTAGGCATTTGAGAAGCTATAAAAAGGATTAATATAATGCATAAAATGAAAGACAAGTAGTGGGGGTAGAGAGTGGGATAACTATTCCCAGTGAACATAGCTCTAGTTCAGAAGATGAAATCTATATTTCACTCAGCAGAGAGTACAAATCTGTATCGCATTAACTCGGCAATTCTAACCAAAACAAAGACAGGATGGCAAATATTTAAACAGTGATTAAAACATTGCCCAGGCAATAGGAAATTTCTGTCCTTGCCAACTGTTTGCTTGGACGAAATAAAATAAATGAGGGGCACACAAACCGTATCTTCCTGGTTGTTCTCAGGGACCCTTCTCTGGCAAAGGGGCAGCTCCCTCAGTTGTGAACTTGAGTTCTATGGGTCCCACTGGAAATAACCTAATGAGAAGGACTCTGAAACTGTTACTGGCAAAAAGAGTATGGAATATATATTTTTCTTTTAACATGTTTTACATATATAAATGGCAGGGTGCAATCAGAGCAGATTTCCCTACCCAAAGGATGAATGCTTAATTCAAAACAAACCCATATTTAATTTGGTCATGTACCTCTCCCCTCTCCCCTAATTTGGCTCTCTGCCAGCTGTTAGTCTAATTGCTGGGGTGGCAGCCTGAGATTCTGCAGCCCTCTAGGGCAATTTGAAGGACATGTTGTCATTACTAATTATAATGATGCTATGATTAAATGTATCACTGTCCGTTGAAAGACTTAAAATGATATGACAGCACAAAAGCACCTGAGTATGCCCCACAAACCTATATCTACTCAGTATGAAGTTAGATGTTGCCATTATGTCGTAAGTGACACTGAACTGTTCTCATTCCAGCTTTCAGTCAGAATGACCACAACTTTGATTGAACCTCGCTCAGCCTTTTCTCCAGTCATCTTGATAGTGAAACTGTTTGTGTTGGTGCAAGGTAATAATGGTGTTACTATGCTCTTTTGCAGACAGGCTGGGTGACTTAATTCATATAATAAATGGCATTTAGTGTCATATTTGCAGCACTGGGCTAAATACTGCAGGTGAGAGAAGAGGTTATGTTAGAGGTTGAATTGTATCCTCCACAAAAGGGATATGCCAAAGTCCTAAGCATTTCTTCAGTTTCTTAGAATGTAACCTTATTTGGAAATAGGGTGGAGTAGGGTAGGCCCCAAACCAAAATGACTGATGCCTTTATAGAAAGGGGAAACTTGGACACAGGTCTTTACACAGGGAAAATGCCATGTGAACATGAAAGCAGAAGTGGGGTCATGCATTTACAGTCCAGGGGACACCAAAGATTGCCAGCAAGTTCCCAGAAGCTAAGAGAGAGAGAGGCATGGAACAGAGTCTTCCTCATGGTAGGGTAGGTTCATGTCTTAGTCTGTTTGGGCTGATATAACAAAATGCCATAAACTGGGTGGCTTATAAACAATAGAAATTTATTTCCTACAGTTCTGGAGGGTGGGAGGTCCAAGATCAAGGTGCCAGCAGATTTGGTGTCCGGTGAGAGCCCATTTCCTGGTTCACTGATGGTGCATTCTTGCTGTGCCCTCACATGGCAGAAGAGGTGAGCTATTCTATGGGGACTCTTTCATAAGGGCACTAATCCCATTGAAGAGGGCTCCTCTTTATGACCTCCCCAAAGTTCCCACCTTCCAATACCATCACCTTGGAGGTTAGGATTCCAACATAAAAATTTTGGGGAATACGAACATTTAGACCATAGCAGCCCCTAATCCAGTATGACTAATATCTCTATGAGAAGACGGTCACATGAAAATAGAGACACGCAAGGAGAGTGCAATGTGACAACGAAGGTAGAGATTGGTGTTAAGGCAGTTACAAGCCAAAGAATGCCAAAGATTGCCAACAAGGCACCAGTAGCTAGGAGAGATGCAGGGAAGGGTACTCACCTATGGGCATAGACAGCTGTGCCCTGCTGACAATTCAGTTTTGCACTTCTAGTCTCCAGAACTCTGAAAGAATAAATGTCTGTTTTAAGCCAATCAATGAGTGGCACTTTGTTATTAAAGCCCTAGGAAACTAATACAGTCAGGAATGCCTCTTGTTTAAACAACATGGGATCTAGCGATGGGTATGTCACACACAGTGTGTAGTGAGGATGGAATGTGGGATGCAGGGGAGGGCCAGTGGAGACAACGTTGCTAGAGCAGGTAGATTTTAAGCTGGTTTCAAAGTGTCCTGATGAGAGTCCTCGAAGACATTTGAAAGTGGGTTTGTCCCCCTCTGTGAAGTCTAGACGCAAGAGAGGGGGATCTGTAATCTGGCCTGTATGGGCAAATCTTTCTCCTCCCACCACATGGAATATACTCATTCAAATAATATGAACTATCCCAGCTTAATAGATATCCACTTTATTACTAGTGGGTTAACACAAGTATAGGCTAGGTTAGTTACGTAGATAAAAAGGAATTTGCAATGTGGAGTGTTAAATCCAAGGGTCCAGTGGCTATTTATTCCACATCCACTATAACTATCCTAACCCAAGTATCTGTTCTAAAACACAAATGACTAGAACCCTGATAAAACTTTCTTTAAAGTGCGTGAACAGAGACTCAGGTTCTCTGACTTTGCAGACTTGAATCCAGCACCCAGCGGCTAGTCTAGCTGCCCATTGCAGCCCCCATGGCATGAACATGGAGCACTTGGTCCCATGGCTGTGGTGGGTGCTCTTCAGGAAGCTCTGGGGTTTCCAGCTGGCTTCCAGCCATACCAGAGCCATATCAATTATGTAAAATGAGCATGTCACCATGTCACTCCTGTGTACAACCTTTTGATGGCTCTGACTTATATAGCATCAAGTTCTAAGCATGATGCTTGAACAAGCGTCTGTGATCCCTCTCCCTCTGGGCTCCTTCCCTACTACACTCTCCCTTTAGTTTTCTGTCTAGTGACACAAAATTACTTGTTGTTTCCATCGTACAACCTTATATGTCTTGTTCTGTGACTTTAACTTAATATCACTTAAATTTACAATGCCCTTTCCTTCTTTTTCTGCTGGGAAAACTCTAATCTTCCAGACATGGTAAGGGGCACTTCCTTGACCACAGCCTCCAGATAGACTTAATAACTTTTCTCTTTGTATTATTTTTTACATACTTCTTTATTGTGTATCTCACACTACATTTAATGATTTGCTTATAAATCATCTCCTGATTAAATTGTGAGCTCCTTGAGAGAAGGAGCTATGTTTTATTTCTATCAGATGCCCAGTAGTAAGCACAGTGATTATGCCAGGTGATTAGTAACTATTGAAATGAATTTTTTACTCAACAAATCTTTCTTGAGGCTTTTTATATGGCAGGCATTGTTCTGGGCCTTGTAGACATGGCAGTAGTCAAGACAGATAGGGACCTTGCTTATGTGGAGCTTGTATTCTGGTGGAGAAGATGGGCAAATGAAAAAATAGATATGATATATTCTTTCACGTAATGATATGTGTTGTGAAGAAGAACAAAGCAACTTAAGAGGTTGTGGGTTGGGGGAGATTCATAAGTCAAGAGGTGGTCAAGTGAAATGGATATGGAGCAGGGACCTCTCTCAGGGACCTGGCAGGGGCAGCATGGAAATGAAGGGAAATCTTGAGTCCCTTCAGGGAAAGTTCTGGGCACCTGGCTAGCCTTGACAAGTCAATGGGAAACCTAATGAGATCAATGGCCCTCCAAGTAAGCCAGAGTCCCGAGGTGTTTTGGTTTCCTATGGAAACTAAAAGATGGCATCTTCACATATGTTGTTTTTCAGAAACCCCCATGCAATGGAAAATGCATGTAAGGGGGAACTGAGGAATTGAATTCAGCCTGCCATTCTTTGTTCTAAATTTCTCCCTGAGGGGTCTGTCACATCCATCTCAACCTTCCTTCTGTTAATCTAAGAATCTCTGAATCCACCTATAACCTGTAAGCCCCTGCTTCGAGATGTCCCACCTTTTGGGGCCAGGCCAATGTATGACCTCCATGTATTGATTTACAATTTTGCCTGCCTGAAATGTACCCCTGCCTTTAAAAAACCTGGCTTGTAGGTCACTGAGGAGTCTGGGTCTGAAGCATTAGCTGCTCTTTCTCCTTGCATGGCGCCCTGCAATAAAGCCTCTTTCTCCTGTTGCAACTCGGCTTCAGTGTCTGGCTCTACTGTGCCAGGTGAACGGACCCCAGTTTGGTCTTTGGTTCGGTAAGAAAACTTACCAAAAAAGGCAGAGAATTCTCTGTAATCAACCTTGACTATTGATAGCCTTCTTGTCCATGTCAGCTTAATGTATGGTTTGAGAGAGTCAGGGCCGGGAGCTTTATGTATATCATCTTATTGGACTTTTACAATGCCCCTCGAGACAGGTGCTATTACAGATGAATGACAACTTGAACTGTAGGGAAGCTAAATAAGGCGTCCATGTGTAGTGTCTGAGTGTGTGAGCCATGATCCAAACCCGGGTGGTCCTGGGCCACCAGTTCTGGAGTTAAATTCAATAAATACTTATCAAGTGCTGACTTTGTGTGAAGCCCTGTTCTACATGCTTGCATATGTCAGTGAATAGAATAGACAAAAATCCCTGCCTTTTCAGAAAATAACCAGTTTTGACAAGGATGTGGAGAAATTGGAACCCTTGTGCACTGTTGGTGGGAATGTAAAATGGTGCAGCCACTGTGGAAAACAGTATGGCAGTTCCGCAAAAAATTAAAAATGCAATTATAAAATGATTTATCAATTCTATTTCTAGGTATACCCAAAAGAATTTAAAGCAGAGCCTTAAAGAGATATTTTTACACCCATGTTCATAGCAGCATTAGTCAAAAAGTAGGAACAATGCAAGTATCCATCAGAAGGTGGATGGATAGATAAAATGTGGTATACATGCATTTACCGCATGTGAAATAGTATTCAGTCATAAAAAGGAAGGAAATTATGCCATATGCTGTAACACAGATGAAACTTGAAGACATTATACTAAATGAAATAAAGCAGTCACCAAAGGACAACTTACTGTATGATTCCACTTATATGAGATACCTAGAGTATTCGAATTCATAGAGACAGAAAGTAGAAGAGTGGTTGTCAGGGGCTGAGGGGAGGGGGAAAGGGGAGTTATTGTTTAATGGGTATAGAGTTTGAGTTTAGGAAGATGAAAAGAGTTCTGGAGACGGTGATGGTTACACAACAATGTGAATGTACTTAATGCCACTGAACTGTACACTTAAAAAGGGTTAAAAAAAGTACATCTTATGTTATGTGTATTTTACCACAATTAAGAACAATCCCTGCCCTTGTGGAGCTCACGGTCTGGTGAGGGAGACAGACAATGAATGATAAACAGATTAAATATGTAAATTATAAACTGTTATTGGGAGATGAGTGGTGCAGAAACAAACAGAGCAGGTTAAAGAAGATTGGGAGAGGCTGGTGGTGAGGGGTGGGAGAGTGTATTTTTAGTTTTAAACTGGGTGGTTAGTTCCATGGTCTTTTTCAGCTGATGTCAAAATATGTTGTGAATAAAGCATGTCAGCCATGAAACTGGGGTATCTTCCTTAGCATTCATGCTTTGCCCAGAAATATGTGGCTTGTTGGAATCTTGAGTGGGAACTTAAAGTCTCTCTGAAATGACTTTCAAGTATCAGTGTAGGAAGTCCTGAACAGTAGGCTGGGAGAAGGGAATGTCACCTGGAAACATGGTTGGGGGGGTGGGGTCTTCTTTTTAAGTATGCGAGGGAGAAGCCAGGAAGGGTGTACACGTTAGGGACTGATAAGCAGGATGAGGGAGAGGTCAGAACGGAGGTGAAGCAACTTGCAGGGGGTGCTCTAAGGCAAGGCAGGGGGTTCTAGTATTGATAGGCTTGACAATGGAGAGTAAGCATGGGGTTTTCATTTTTATTGTAAATTATTTAGTTACTCCATCCTATGGTCCCCAACCCCCTGGCTGAGGCCCAGTACCTGTCCATGGCCTATTAGGGACTGGGCCATGCATCATTGCCTGAGCTCTGCCTCTGTCCCCCACTCCCCACCCCATCCTGTCTGTGGAAAAATTTTCTCCATGAAGGAACCTGGCTGCACAGCAGGAGATGAGGAGGTAAGCTGTGGGCTAGTGAGCAAAGCTTCATCTGTATTTATGTTCCCCATTGCTCACATCACCACCTGAGCTCTGCCTCCCCAGCCCCCCACCCCACATCCATGGAAAATTATTTTCCATGAAACCAGCCCCTGGTGCCAAAATGGTTGGAGACCGCTGATTCCATCTTCTGATTCCTGCAGCCAGCCTTGGAGGAGCCAGCTCTGCAGGTGCCTCTGGGCTAGTTCCTGGGGTTTGGGATAGAAGAGTGGCTCCCTTAGGGAATGAATCATAATGTAGAAGGAAAGTCAAAACATATGCACATGGGTAATATTTAAATAGCAAGACTGTGTAGCTTCCACCTGGATGAGTGATCCAGACAAAAGATGGTGATAGACAAATCTGACAGTCAAAATATCCAACAACTCATCCTGCATAGACATCATTCTGGATTTCAATGGATGCCCATCGCAGCAGAACACACCCCCGAACCAGGAATATCAGCCTGGTTATGGCAGCTTTGGGGAGCACAGGTCCCTGGGACTGGGGCCACCATGGGACAGTTGAGGGAGGAGATGGAATTCAGACTGAGGCTGGAGAGGTGGGGAGGAAAAGAGGGGTGAGTGAAATTAAAGTAGTTCATGATGTAAGTGGGATTCTTGGAAGATTATTCTGATAGCTGTGTGTGGCCTGGAATAGAGTGGGAGGAATGAAGGAAGAAAATTGGTGAGAAGGCTGTTCTAGGAACTGAGGTGTGAGGTGAGGAGAGTGGAGGACTTGATACTGGAGAGAAAGGCTGACCCACAAGCCAGGAGAGCTGAGAGCGAGAGTAACTCCATGTCATTCCTCCAAGGGCCAAAGGATTTCTTTCTCAACACGAATTGCTAGGATGTGACTATGAAGAATAGTAAAAGCATAATAAGGTGTGAACTTAAGCATCTGACAGTCCTTCCTTTTCCTTCCCTGAAATTCCTCTCTTAAAACCCATCAAGGGAGTTGGAAAATAATACTGTGAAGACGTCTTGCAGAACAAAGCTGGATCCCTCACAGGAGTAGCCTTGCTAGCGGGAATTGCTCCAGGGTCTGAGGTATTCCAGAGCACAGAGGTGGGCAGATCAACCTTAGCCTCTGGCTTGGGTTTGGGAGAATATTATAGATTCCTTGAAGCCCTTAGCCCCATTCCTGGGAAGTCCCACTTTAGGAGTTTTGTCATGGGAAGATTCCTGACCTGCTGTCCCAGCAAAGCCCAAACTTACCTTCTTGTTAAAACAGGACCTTGGGCACTTTACTCTTCAGCTCTCCACCCACGCAGGTTTTGTGTACAGTTCTGGAGGCTCTGAGAGTTGTAGGGCTTCTTTTCTGCAGTTTTAATTTGAATGCTAATGAAAAATTCTTCAGGCAAGTCATGATGTTTGTACAGATCTCTTAGAAAAGAACAAGAGGAAGATAAATGACTGAATGCATTTCAGCTTCCACAAGAGCTACTTGGAGAGGATAAAGGTGAAGAGTAAAAGGATGTGAGGTGGTGGCAGTTCATTCTACAGGTAACAATGAGATAATTGGGTAGCCATTTATGAGCACGCGCACACACACATACACACACACAAAATTATACCCTTACTTCACTTTGTGCATCAAATGCATCAAAGAATTACATATTTTCATTACTTTTTCATAACATGAAAATATGTAAATATTTCAATTATATTTTCAGTATACAACAACTGAAACCATCACAGTACTACAGGAAAACATGGTAGAGTTTTTTTTTAATATAAATAGCAAGGTGTTTCTAAACCTGGCATAAAACTCTGAAACTGTTAAAAAGAAGATTAACAAAATGAACAAATAAGAATTTTTTTATTATTAAAAATTCTATAAACAAAGTCAAAAGACAAACAACACACTGAAGGACATATTTGCAACATATGACTCAGACAAACCACTACTATGTGGTTTGTTTTTTTACATTAGATTATGAATATTTTCTCCCATTCTGTAGGTTGTCTAATCGCTCTATTGATTGTTTCCTTGGCGTCCAGAAGCTTTTTAATTTGATCAGGTCCCATTTATTTATTTTGTTGTTGCTATGATCACCCTGGAGTCTTCATAAATTCTTTGCCTAGGCTGATATCTATAAGAGTTTGCCCAATGTTTTCTTCTATAATTCTTATAGTTTCATGCTTTAGGTTTAAGTCTGTTATCCATTGTGAATTAATTTTGGTGAGTGGTCAGAGGTGCGGATCTTGTTTCAGTCTTCTGCATGAGACTATCCAGTTTTCCCAGCACCATTTATTGAATAGGGATTCTTTTCCCCAGCATATGTTTGTGTCTGCTTTGTCAAAGATCTGATGGCAATATGAGAATGATTTTGTATCTGGGTTCTCTGTTCTGATTCGTAAATCTATGTCTCTGTTCTTGTGCCAGTACCATGCTGTTTTGGTTACTATAGCCTTGTAGTATAGCTTGAAGTCTAGTAAAGTGATACCTCCTGATTTGAGTGAGTGGGGAAATAGACAATCTTTTATACATTGTGGGTGGGGTTATGAGTAAAGCTGGATGAAGGACAATTTAATAATATTTATAAAGAAGTTTTAATGACATTACCCTTTGGCTTAGCAATTCCACCTCTAGGAATTATCCAGTAGATGCAGTCATATATGTATGAAATTTATTAATTCATTCAACAATATTTATGTGCCAGTCCCTGATCTGGATGTTTGGGATACATCAGCGAATAAAACAGACAGGCTCCCTGCCCTTGTGAAGTTGTATGTTATAGGTTAGTAAGAGGAGACAGACAATAAATAAAAAACATAATAAATAAGCGATAAAATATATTACCAAATTTTAAGTGTGCTGGAAAAAAAGAGAATGGGCTAAGGGAAATTGGATGTGTTGGGGAGTGAGTGTGGGTTGAAATTTTAAAAGGATGGTTGGGGTTGGCTTCACTGAGATGACTTGAACAATAACTTGAAGGAGATCCAGCAAGGATGCTTAGTGCTTACCAAATACAGACATGAGCCATATAATATTTCAGTCAATCATGGATCACATGTACAACAGTGGTCCCATAAGATTATAATGGAATATATATAGAAACATGATATATGCCACTTCATATTGACACTGCAGATCAAATAGGGGAAATGACTGATATTCAGTAATGGTGCTGGGATATTTGGCTTTCTATATAAAATATGTATAAATAAAATATATCCCATCTAAGTTTGTGTAAGTACACTCTACAATGTTTGCACAATACTAGGAATGTATCTCCATCGTTAAGGAAGGCATAATGGTACCATGTTCATCTATATTTTCCAGATCCCTTGTCATTAGGCAGGGCCCTGTGACTCCTTTTGATCAGTAGCCCATGGGTGGAAATGACTTCGACTGAAGTTCTTGAGAGTTGGTACATGACCCCAGCTGTCTTCCCTGCCATGGCAATGGCGGAAGCCTCATGTGATGATGGTGGAGTCAGAAGATGCAATCAACCTCAACTATTTGGCCATCACTTGAAAGGAAGCTATCCTTATGAACCACCTGCATAGGACTTTTATGTTTTAAACCACTGAGCTTTTGAGGTTTTTAACTTTAGCCTAGCCAAGCCTTGTGAATTCAGGAAGTGAGAGAGTTAGCCATGTGGACATCTGGGGAAGAGTATTTGAGGTAGAGGAAACAGCCAGGGCTAAGGCCCCAAGACAAGTGTATGCCTTGGATGCTCCAGAGATTCATGTACAAGGTTATACATGAAACACTCTTTTAGTGGCAGAAGATTAGAAGCAAACTATTATTTGATAGGGGACTTTTGATATAATTATAGCATATTCATTCAAGGAAATACCATGTAGTCATTACAAATAATAAGGTAAACCTTTATGAAATGAATTCGGTGGTATCCAAGACATATGATTAAGTAAAGCATACAAGAATAGTGTCACTAGCATGATATGGTTGTAAATAAGTGCTCCATTCATTAAAAATAAGGGAATATACATATTTATATGCTTAAGAACAAAGTTATGAATGTTAGAAAGTCACCTCCATGAAACTATTAATATGTGTCATGTGGAAGAGCATCATTGGGAGTGATTTTTCTTTCCTGGGGGACTTTGGCAATATCTGGACGTATTTTTTGTTGTCATGACCGGTGAGGAGGATGCTAGTGGCATTTAGTGGGTAGCAGTCAGGAATACTGCTAAACATCTGACAGTGCACAGGACAGCCCCCCACAACAAAGAATCATCTGCCCCAAAAGTCAATAGTACTGAAGTTGAGAAATCCTGATTTAGGGGGTCTTGATTAAAAGAGATTTGTTTATTTGTTTGTTTTTTGAGACAGAGTCTTACTCTGTTGCCCAGGCTATAGTGCCGTGCTGTCAACCTAGCTCACAGCAACCGCAAACTCCTGGGCTCAAGTGATCCTCTTGCCTCAGCCTCCCAAGTAGCTGGGACTATAGATAGGCACATGCTACCACAACACCTGGCTAATTTTTCTATTTTTAGTAGAGACGGGGGTCTCACTCTTGCTCAGGCTGGTCTTGAACTCCTGACCTCAAGCGATCCTCTCGGCTTGGCCTCCCAGAGTGCTAGGATTACAGGCCTGAGCCACTGTGTCTGGCCTGATTGAAAAGTTTTAACTGGGTTACTCTGAGATGGTGAGATGTGCTAGGATATTTTGCTTCATAGCATCAACTTTACTCTTATCTGTAGCATGTGAGTTATAATCGTCACAGAAGCCAGCTCCTGGGGAAAGTCAGATCAAAGAAGAAATTCTCATTAGCTTCCTCTGGCCAAATCTTTCTTTTTGCTGGTTAGAAATTATTGGCTTTGCTTTCTATCTTTTAGCAAAAGACCCATCTGTATTCCAATATATGTTTTGGTTATAGTAAATAATGTGCTCCAACAAATGGAAAAAAGTCTCCTAAATGGCACCAGATGTAGTTTAGTGCTGACTTTAGAGAGTGGCAAGGCCTCCTATAGGACAGGCAAGGCTACATACTTTCCACTCGGAGCCATCAGACAAAACGTTTACAAATTACAAAGTAATGACCGTTGCTTTACTTGTTAGGATAAACCAGAAAAACAGGCTTCAGCTTATTGAATCTATTATTGAACTCTAATTAGCTGTGGCGTTTGGACATTCTGAGGCCTATGGTAAGATAAATAATATTTATGGTTTCTTCAATGTATCAAATCATTGTTTACAAAATGCAGCGTAGTATGGAATGCTCTCCTCTCTCAGAGTTTAGACCACAGAGTGACCAGGCGCTCATTCTGGGGTTGTGATTGAAACGCTGGAGCCCAGCATGGGTAATCTTCACGCAGACACTCTCACCGCAGATATCAAAGCAGTTAGCAATGTCTCAGGCCCATGCAGACTCCTCACTGGGTTCTTAACCAATGCCCTTAATATTGCCATGTGGCTCTGGGTGGAATGGAGGAAGGGTAGCATTAAAGACACTGAGTAATCTGAAAATGAAGGGTAGGAGAATTAAAAACCAGTTCACTTGGGTTCAAGGAAAATTTCTGAGGATGTCAGCATTTTCCATTTTGGGGAAAAAGATGTCTTTTAAAATTTTCCCTAAGAGAACTTGCTAAAATCTCGTTAGTGGATAAGTGAACTGAAATAGTCGGAGAAAAAATTTTAAACCATCACCCAAAAAGTAAAGTCCCAAAGACACAAACTAAAATAGCAGGGTAATATAACAATGAAGACCTGACACCACGGCACTCTAGCCCGGGCAACACAGTGAGACTCTGTCTCAAAACAAAAACAAAAACAAAACAATGAAGACCAACACACCTGAGTTTCCTTATTTGTAAAATAGTGGGAAATCCCTTCTCCTAAACTCTGTAAGCCAAATGAGTTTCAGAATTCAGAATTTTTAGTGCTTTAGAAAGGTAATAAAGTACATACTGTTATTTATGATATGGAACCCTAAGAGATGTTTGAGGGCAGTATCCCCTAATGAAACACATTAATATTTCTATGGTACACCAAATGGATTAAATAAAGACCATCAGTAGCTTCTAGGTTGTCAGGTTTTATTGTCCAGTGAGTTTGCTTTAGACTTATGGAAAAACTTTCAGTTTTCAGAGCTTTAGTATTTCTGAACTGCAAATGAGGGATGGTGTACTGTATCTATCTCAAAGAGGTATACTAAGAATTAATGGTATCATGGATAAACTGTGCATAGTGCTGGCATATATAATAGCAGGCATGCAGTAACAGTGGCTGTTGTTATTATTAGGTTTTTGCTTTCATAGGTAAAAATAATCAGATATTATAATTATGTTATTATCAGTATTTAGAATTCTTTTGGATTGATGTATATTTTGGCCCCTGTTCCATTTCTTTTTTTTCCTTCCCTGTTTTTCCCCTTCTTTTCCCCTTTCCTTTTTCCCTCTCTTTCTCTCCCCCCTTGCTCTTCCTTTCTTTTATCCTCCGTCCTTCTTTCCTCCCTCCCTTAAACAGAGCTTTGACCTTAAAATCCTTGCACATAAAAAGTGATGCGAGTGGTCATCTTTAACCTGGTTTAATTACTCAACAGGCACTTTAAGCTTCACATACTGATAGAAGGCCTTTTCTTAAAGAGATAAAGAGCAAAACCAAAACAAAAATAGTAAAACAAGCAGCAAGCATCTTACTTGTCTTAGATTTCTGTGTCCTTCTTTCTCAGCAAGACCTAAGTGTTCTAACCACAATGATTCTGATGACCAGGAATTCCACAGCTGGCAGTCTGGGCTGAGTCAGAGGGATTTGAGTTGGATCAGCACAGAGTCCAGGCCAAAGTCATGGTGAACCGTCATGAAAAACACACATACACACACACAAAACACAAAGCATCTACTAATCACCTTAGAATTGTACCTAAAGGATTTTTTCTTGTTTTTGTCTCTCCGTTTTTTTGTTTTTTTAAAGCTCCAACTACCCACCTGCCCCCCCTTAAATTATGTCATGAACCATGCATAGGGGAAGAAAAGCCAACAAACTCATGAACTACATTCTGTTTACAAGTCCATTTCTCAGTCTGATTGTTTATTTCTTTAATTAAGAAGTTCTATATCCCCAAGAGGACCTTAGTAATTGAGAGCTACTTTTATTTTACTAATATATTTAATGACTCCTCATTTTTATAGTAAGAATGAATCTAGGCTAGTTAGATATTTTCATGGTAGAATAATTTCATTCTTATGATGAAATAGAAGATCTTAATTAACCAAAAGACTTATGCTGAGAATACAGGCATAGCAAAATGGCACAAATATCATTGTTAATTTCCTTTTCTTCTGTGATGACAGTTTATTCTGTAGCAGCAATTCCTAAACTGGTTAACTGGTGTTAATACAGTAGGTATTTTGGAAAAAGGGAAAAGATTCTGTGCTCAAATAACTTTGTGAAATTTTGCCTTGAACAAATCAAGCAGGTTTCATCAATGTAGAACCCCTCATAGCTTTTAATACGTTAAATTGCATTATGAATCTCCAAGTGAGGACAGAGTTTATAGGAACTCTCAAGGTTATCTGAACATGGAAACCTTCTTTTTGCCAACAAATTTAGTATCTAATGGGATACCAGTGTTCTAGGCATACAGTGCCTGAAATTTGGCCCTGCCCTACTGGCAGGTCAGTTGTGATGTCTTGACACCCGCAGTTATCTTTTTTTTTTTTTTTTTTTTTTTTTGAGACAGTCTTGCCCTGTTGCCCGGGCTAGAGTGCCATGACGTCAACTTGGCTCACAGCAACCTCAAACTGAGGGCTGCCTCAGCCTCCCGAGGAGCTGGGACTCCAGGCGAGTGCCATGACGCCCGGCTAATTGTTTCTATTTTTAGTAGAGACTCACTCTCTAGTAGAGGTCTCACTCTCGCTCAGCCTGGTCTCAAACTCCTAACCTCAAGCAATCCTCCTGCCTCTGCCTCCCAGAGTGCTAGGATTACAGGCATGAGCCACTACACCCAGCCAACACCCACAGTTTTCCACCAAAGAAAGCTACTCAGTTAATAACGTGTTGCTCATAGGCAGCCACAATTGGACTTTTCTTCTTCTCACAGCTGTTTGGAGCAGAAGTGGGCACCAGATCCCAGGGTGGCCAGACCATGGACTGGCCACAACTGAGAAGCATGGATGGGACCAATCAATTGGTAGATATGCCAAGAGGCCACTGGAAGGCAGCAGGGTCCCTGCGGTGTAGGCAGAAATCTTGAGAAGGAAGGAGGAGAGACAAGCAGAGTGGAGGGCAAGGTAGCTGATGTGCTATGTCAAAAACTGTGGACGCGAGACTGGAAATGCAAGTCACAGAGGGGAGGTAGACTGACTACCTGCTCCAGAGGGGCGGAGGTAACCCCATCCCTAGATCAACTGTGGGACCTTCCAATTGGCTTTTGCCAGGCTGGGCTGTGTAACTTCCTGGGTGCCCCAGCATTCCTGTTCTTATTTCCAGTGACTTCTCAGTATAAACTTGCTTGTCACCTGGCGTATTCTCACAATAAATTCCATCATCACTTGGGGGGAACCTGACAACTTTGCCCCTTGCAACCAAAAAAGTCTAACTAACGGATGCTTCTGGTTTGTTCTGAAGGCTATTTTTTTCCTTTTAAAAAATAACTTTTTTTCTTACTGAAAAATTAATACATAGAAAAATAATTAAAAGCCCAATGAAGTACAAAGCAGATAATAAGTATACCTGTAATTAGCCCCACTCAGATAATCATTGTTAAATTTTGGTATATATCTGTGTAAGGCTCACTCTCTCTCTTTCTAATTACAAAAATGGGAGCACACCATATATGCTGTTTTGTATTTTTGTTACTCAACTATTATAAATATCTTTTCTTTTTTTATCACAACATATTTAATGATTACCTCATTTTTCCTTGTGTGTCCAAAGTTCAATTAATGCCCAATGTTGGACATTTTGGTTGTTTATTTTTATTTTTTGCTACTATAATCAGTTCTGTGATAAATAATAACCTTGAAAGTAAATGTTTGCATACATCTGTGATTATCTGTCAGGATAAGGCCCAAGGGGAATTATTGGATCATAGCATAAACACAGTTTTAAGGATTTTATGGAAATTGTCCTTCAGAAAGTCTGTGCTAATCTCCACACCCATCCAGCAGTCTCTGATAGACAAAGTTTCTTTTTTTATGGCTTCTCTCCAGGGGTTTTCCCCTCTCCCTGTGGAACTTTCTGGACATTTACTGTTGACTGTCCTACCCTTTCGGTTTCAGAGCATCAGCCCTCTCTCCACACTTGTTACTGCTTCTGCAACAAAATGACTGACTAGTCCTCTCCTTTTCAGTACTGGATCTGGCTGCATTTTCTCAGAATACCGCTGAAATTCTCTCTCTCTTTTTCTACCACTGGATCTCCCTCTATTGAACTGTCTACTGAGCAATAGAGGCGGAGAAAAGTGAACCCGGTTTTATTTGCACCGCTTCCAGCTTGGGGGAGTCAGCTGTAGCAGCAAATTAAACTCGAGCCTAGGAAGATTTGCTTCCTTTGGGAAATGAAAGGCCTGTGAAGTCCAAGGAGCCCATTCATGGCAAGTAAATTAAGAGCATAAACCCCAAGCATGTCCGCAGCTTGCAGCTTGGCATTACACGGTTGCTTATGATTCGTATCATCTCTCATTGCTCAAATGTGTTTAAAGGCAACTCAGATTACATTCCTGATAATACTAGCAAGGGCCAACCACCTGTGGCCCTAGTCAACAATCAAAGATAGTTGTCACAAATGCTACATAAGGCAATAATGGCTTGGAGTGGAATAAATACCTCAGTGGTGCTTTTATTGTGTGACTTTCCATCTTACGTGTTTAGGAGAACAGGGCATGAGAATCCTATTTATGGGCGGTAAGACTCTTTCTTTTGCCGTTGGTGTCAAAAGGGCGTTCGGGAAATTTTGTTGTTAGTTGGCAGTTCCAATGCACCAAGCAAGGCAGGCTGAGGAAATGAAACCTGAGCCAGTTATTTTTACTGCCTGTTTGCCTCTCTGGTAAGAACTTCTGGGAGAAGTTTAAAACTATCAATTAAAATATGTATGTTGGGCTTTGTGGTACTATTTTAGTTATTCTCATTCTCCCTAATAGAATAGGTGCACCATTGAGAATAAACTGTATTTATTCATACATTTCTTTATTCATTCATTTTCTCCTTGATCAAAGACATTGAATATCTATTATACTCCATGCTCTGTATATATTTTAAAAAATACTTACGTGTATTTTAAGTAAGAATTTAAGGTCCATCAGAAGCAAGGATTTTAGATTTTTATATCTTATTATGCCCAGTTGTATTACAACCTAATAATCTATATTCTGTCAAGTCCTCCAGTCTTATGGGGGTAACAGGGAGAGGTTGGGGGATTGGTGTTCACTTTAATTAAATAAAAAGCATGAGTTGTACTGTCATGCATGACAAAAAGATGAGGGCCTCACCCAGTATTTCTAAGAAGTTTATTTTGTGGGGATGCAGGCTTGGGGACGCGTGCTGCACTCTGGCCCTCTGCTGTCCTGTGGCTACTTCCTGAGGCAGCATTTCCTTTTTGGCACTGTCTTCTGCTGTGCCGGATGTCCCCTCTGTTCCTTTACTCCCCCAAAGTACTACTACTAAGATTGTTGTGAGAAGCTGACTTTTCTGAGGGTTTTGGGGTAAAGCAGGGTAATTACAGTGGAGTTTGCCAAACTGCAAGTTCACAGAGGGAGCAGTCCCCACAAGATTGCTCTCACTCTGACATCAACTACAAGTTCAGGGGGTTCCCCAAACCACCCTCCAGTTTGATAATTTGCTAGTAAGAGTCACAGAACTCACTGAAAGCTATACTCAGGGTTTATTACAGGAGCAGGGTGCAAGTTAACATCATCCCAGGAAGAGGCGATTAGGACAGAATGCAGGAGGGGTCCAAATGCAGAGCTCCCACTCATTCTTTCCCTGTGGAGTGGCAGATGGTGTTACCGCCTCTCAGCCACAGTGTGTGATGGTATGCAGAGTACTGCGCACCAGGTAAGCTCACTAAGCCTTTGGAGTCCAGAATTTTTACTGGGGTTTCATCACATACCACCTGCATGGCTGACCATTAGTCTCCAGACCCTCCCGGAGGTTCGGGCTAATATCCTTCATCTGTAGTTCCTCTGCAAGTGAAAACTGAGACAACAAGGCCCAAAGCTTCCATCATAAATTACATCGTAGTTACACTCTAGGTTGGCCAAAGCCCCAAGGCAAACAAAGACACTCCCCTCAGGCAGGACTCTCCAGGGCCTAGATACGACTTCCTAGTAGCTAAAGGCAAAAGCCAGACCTCTCTTTGGGTAAAGTTAATTCTTCACTACATAATTATATTAACAAGAATTTTCTAAAATCTTATAGGTCATTCTTAATCTCACTGACTGGCTCTCTCCCTCACCCTCTGGTTTCCATCATGGTTTTGAGGTTCTTTCTTTATCTAGACCTTCTTAATGTCTCCCTTTTACCTCATTCATGGATGCATATTGGGTCTTTTTCAGGCTGCTCTTAGAAATGCAGTATTCCCTCACTTTACTATGTAGAGCAATCCATGTCTCTCGGATTTGCCCTAGTACAACTAGGAGCCCAGGAGCGCTCCACCTGCTTCTTGTCCTACAAGGACTATCAATAACTATGAAGGTATTTTCCCCAACAAAAGAGACATCTATTCCTGATTTATACCTTTCCATTAGAAGACAAATACTGTACAAAAGTAACCATCAACCATATATTTCTATACCCAGTGAAACTATCTACACAAATGAAAGTAAAATAAAGTTAATTTCAAACACACAAAAACTGAGAGATTTTACTATCAAAAGTCCCTTGCAGAAGGAACTTCCAAAGGATATATTTCAGGAAAAAGGGAAATGGTCCCAGAAGGAACATCTGAGATATAGGAGGAAAGTTGAACACACAAATAATAAAAAGAAAGTAAACATGTGGCTAAATATTTTTTCTAAAAATGTAGCTGCAATTAGTTTTTGTTTAAAATAACAATACTGTATCCACCCCACCCCCACCCCGCGCCCAAGTACATGTTAGTGTTAGGGTTATATTACATGGAAATATCAATTTAAGTACCACTGGTTACATTATTGCCTCAAAGAGCGTGCCCCTGTTCCTTTAGAAACATTTTCAAAGAATCCAATGCATTTATTTTGTCAGCATATCAAGTGTTCCTTATTTTTCAACTGTGTGAGAAGAGTATCAGTTCATTTATTGATTATTAAGGTAAGGAGCATTTGGTAGCAAGGATGAAATAGTGCAAATCAGAGGTTATTTGTGTTAAACAGAAATGCTTTACTAAATCTCTGTCCAACTGTGGAATTCTGTTAAATATTTCTAATCAATGGATTCCTACTGTGACTTCTTAAACGTTAAGTTCAAGAGAACTAGCATGGATAGTAAAATAAACTGTCCCGGCATAGTTTAGTAAATGAGTAAGAGATTCAGTTTCTGTTTAGAACCTTGTGTTTTGGAACTGGAAAGACCCTCCAAGCTCTTTAATCCCAGGTAGGAAAATGGAGATTCAGGCAAGCAGGACAGAGCAGTCGTGATATGAGATAAGAGAGATGAGGCTATTCAAGAACTCTGACCAGACCCTCTGGCAGGCAGAGAACCAAAGCCCTTCAAACTGGCAAAGCTGACCTGTGCTTCTCCCAACTTCTGAGAAGTCCTCTTTCCTTTCAATGTGCATTTCTATTGCTGCCAGCAACAGGCATGTGGCTGTTATTATTCCAGCTAGAACACTTTCTTCCTCCAGAAAGTTTTGTGATCAGTTAACTAACAATCATGTCTGAACAAAAGCATTTGGGGAAACTTGAGGCCAGGACAAATTTCTCTGAGAGTGTTGTTGTTTTTAAACAAGTGGCCCGCCTTTCAAGTTTACAGATTCGTCCCCACATCTTGTGCTCTGTGATTGCTCCTTCTCAACAGGTTAGCAATGTGGAAGAAGAGGAACAAAGGTCACAGTCTAGGGACAAGAGCTATGCAGGTGTGGAGAAGTGGGGAGGGCTGTGTGTGTGTGTGTGTGTGTGTGTGTGTGTGGTGGGGTCGGTGGGTGTTTTTGGAAAGAGATGATCAGGTATAGGTGAGAAGGGAATAAACTGCTGCACTTTTATTTTTGGAAGCAATTCCAAAATCTTTATGTGGAGATTTTCTTTTTCTATACATGGACATCCCTGGGAAAAGCCTCAAAAAGTTGAATGCCTTAGACTCCAAATTTTAGTTTTTCCTCCCAAGAGAATGCTTATTTGGTTACGGTAAGCAGCCTAGAGGTGTGCAGGCGAGCAGGTTTATGTCTTCCTCCTCTTCTAGTGACTGGAACTTGCCCTGAGCCTGGCATGGTGCTAATGTGAGTAAGTGGTCAGTTCGTGTTGGCGTGGGAGACCCTCATGAGTGACCCAAGCTCTGTCATTTCCCCCATGTTCACATGGCTATGTGTCCTGTGCTCTAAAACAGTTGCTGTAGTTGGTGATAGACAGTAGTGTATCTCTACAGGTACAGATTCCCAGATCCACACCTCTTACCACCTGCCTGGTAGGCTTTTTCAGGGCACTTGTCCTTTTTCCCTCTGTTGGGTGACAATGTTGTGAACTGTGTGAGGGTTCAATGGAAGTGTTTTACTGACTCAGTGGATTTTTATTCTTGCCCATTATAATATTAATATTATTTTCTCTTTTTTTCTCATGAATTCTTTAGGTTTCCTGTTTTAACTTTTACTTTTCAATATCCATTTAATGTGGTGATGGTGATGGTGATGATGATGACAATGATAGGAAACAATTACACAACCATCACTGTGTACCAGGCACTGTTCTAAGCACTCACATATATTTTAACACATGTAGGCCTATTATTATCCTCTTTTTATAAATATACATGTACTCAAAACTTTTCTTTTTAAAAGTTTTGATTTTTAAAATCAAATTTTAATTCTGACTTTACCCAGTTATACACCTAAAGCTTCAGTTCCTTTAAATTTATCATTCTGAAACTTTTATTGCTAAAAATTCTTTCTGTGTTAAACTCTATTGTCCAAGATTTTCAATTCTTTCTCTTATTTTTGTATTTGACTTGCTTAATTACATTTAATACTTATGTCCTTTTATCCAGCCTTAAGGTTAATGTTTGTGTATATTTTTAATCCATCTTTTAAAATTCTTGTATCAATTCAGAGGGCAGAAAAAGAGTTAAACACTAGCATGAAGATACATTCAGAAAAATCCAGAAAGAGCCAATGTTATGAGGGGAAAAAAGATGGGGTGAGACTGCCCCCGATTAAAAGAGACCAAAGACAAATAACTACAAGTAACTTTTGAATCTTGACCAAATGTTGGTTATAAAACACAATAAGCAAAGATGTTCTTAGGACAATTATGAAAATTTGAACATGGACTGGAATAATTGTTCATTTTCTTAGCTGTGGTGATGGGTGAAGGTTATGTAGGGGAATATCCTTACCCTTAGGCTGTGTGTGAGGGAGCTGGACAAAGTAGACATGGCAAAGTGTCAATAATTACTGAATCTAAATGAAAGATATATAGGCATTGAATTTACTATTCAGCTTTTCTGTAGGTTTGAAAATTTTCATGATAAAAGTTAGAAAATACAAACAAAATCAAATGTAAATAACAAAAAAACTACCTTTATTATTTGATTTTTGGTCATAACTTGAGCATTACTATTTTTATTATCTGTTTTTCTGTATTTTTTAACATCATTTTTAGTTCTTATCTCATTTTATGTTTTTATTATTTATTGCTTCATAAAATTTATTTGTTTACTTTTTATAAAATCAAGCAAGGATTTTGGTCCTGGATGTTGGTTGGGGGAAAGAAACAGCATGCATATATTGACCAAGATAATCAGATCAAGGTTGAAAATGATGTGCTCTCTCTGGTCATCTGCTTAGCTTCCTTATCAGATCACCCTCCCCTTCACTGTTGGTTCTCAAAAAAAACCCCTCATGTGTCACTAGGGAAACCACAGGTTAACACTCCTCTCACAAATTACCCAATGGCCTAAATGGAGAGATTTGCCCTTCCCCATCTTGTCATTGAAATGCTCATGAAAACAGCAACGGCAGGACATCTGCAGGAGGAATTTCTAATAGCCCAGGAAGGAGTGTGGCTCTGAGGCAGGAAGATATCAGGAGATCCCATCCTGCCACCCCTGCTGTACAGAGGGGAACCAGGCTCAATGCTTGCCCATAGGCCTATATGTGGTTTGCCAAAGGGAACGCAAAGAATATAATGCAATTTCCTAAGGTGTGAGAAGATTTGAGGGAACTTACTTTTATATTAAAATAAACATGGGTATATTTTGGAATAGTATGCAAAATGGAGACTGCAAAGGAATTTTATGCTTATTGAAGGCTGTTTTGAGATATCCTCTAAGACGCCTAGGAATGTAAGTGGAGGAGTTTTTGAAGTTCCATATTATGATTTGTTGTGGGTAGTTTTGGCTAAAGAAGGTTATATGGTGGAAAGCTTTTGTGGGATAATATTGAAAACATATACATATATAATATAGACAACGCTTTCTTCTTTGGATAGTAACCTAATGACGGTTTATTATGGACTAAATTGTGTCCCTCGTCCCCCCACTCCACTCATATGTCGAAGTTCTAACCCCCAATACCTCAGAATATGACTGTATTTAGAGACATGGCCTTTTAAAAGGTAATTAAGGTAAAATGAGGGTGGGTTCTAATCCAGCATGACTGATGTCCTTATAAGAAGAGGAGATTAGGACACAGACGTGCACACGGAAGTGAAGAGCATGTGAAGACATGGGGCGAAGATGGCCATCTGCAAGCCAAGGAAAGGGGCCTCAGGAGAAACCAATGCTCCTGACACCTTCGTCTTGGATTTCCAGCCTCCAGAATTGTGAGAAAATACATTTCTGTGTTTAAGCCATACAATCGGTGATACCTCGTTATGGCAGCCCCAACAAACTACTGCACCACTGGAATGCTCCTTATCCATTGCATTAGTCTGTTGATTTGTTTCACTTATTTCCATCAGCGTTTTCTCCATTCTCACCCACAGACATCATTTTAACTTTGGATTTCCTGATCAGAAACTGAAAGGATAGGATCGAATAGCAGGTGTTGGAAACTCAAATGTCTTAGGGACCAGGCCCATGGATGTATGAATCGGGTGGAAGATAATGGGGTGTGGTGGTTATTGTGACAATGGAAGGGTGCACTCCCACTTAAAGGCATTCAGACTCAAATGCTTTAAAGACCTGTGCCCGGCCAAGGGAACAGGTCCTTGCCTGGACTGTCTGGCAGTTGCAGTCCCTGCTCCAGCACAACCTGGGCCTCATCCCCCTATTCCATTGATTTATTGCAAGAGGTCCACAAACTCACATGCCAGCCAAACCCTGTCTGCAGACTCCATAATACCACTCACATATTCACCTCCTAATAAATTACAAACTCGTTTGGTAAATTCCAAATTCATTTGAGAACCTTATTTATCATTTATTTTCTTCATTATGATGATATATGGGGCTTCTCCAGATTTTTAGAAAACACGTTTACTTTTTGAATCATAACAGTAATGCATTAGGATATGTTTATTGTAAAAATGCATTTCTTTTCCTCTTGTGAATCCTCCACTTGGAATTCCAGTTCTAACTCCACTTCTTGTGTGAGCCCCTTGAATATGCACTTGTGCCCTCATCCTTCTAGGTCCCTCAAGGCAGCTCTATTACCTCCAGCTTAAAAGGATTGAAAGGGAAGATGGGACCCCATTGCAGATTATTTGAAGTGGTTACTCACCAGCCCTGTATATACATATTAAAATTCCCTGAGTTGTTATAGCAGCTGTTGCAACTGAAAATAATTCAGCAAACAGGATCATTTTCTGTGTAGTTTATGGGCTCAGGAACAGTCCAGAAGCATTGGAATTTGCGTTACCGTTAGTCCGCTGCTCGGCCAATCTCCACATGTCACAGGCTGGTAATTTGATCTACAGCTCCCTTGAAGTGAGTTTGCACTGAACACAGAAAGCTCTTTTTATCCCCCTTTTTGCCAAACGCTAAATGGACTTTTATGTGTGTCTTTTTTCCCTTTACAAAATCACGATTTGATTCAACAAAAATATTACACACCTTCTTCCTGAGGGTTTCGTATCCTTTTCTTGGACTCGCAGCCACACATTTTAGGCAGCAAATTCCCTTGTCCCCTCGGCAGCTGGCTGCCCTTGGTTCTCCGGAGAGCATAAGATGGGGAGAAACCACCTTGAATTTCGCTGGGCCTAAGAAAACACAGGCAGGGCGGTGAGAAAGATCTTCCAGTGCCCTTTCCTTTCCAGCCTCAGGCAGTCTGCTTCTTCTCAGTGTTCTTATCATTGCTGCGAAGTTTTGATTTTTCCCATCTCCTGTGGTGGTTTAAAAGGCGCATTAGGGCAGAATCTGAAAGGGCCTCCTTCAATTAGAGAGCAGGGGCTCCGCCTGCTCTGGCTGGGACACCTCCCAGTGGCTGGGGCCAGGGGTGTGTCTGATGATGGAGACAGTTGGAGCCACTTCAGCGCTGGAAGCTGGCACCGAGTTTATTCCATCTGCTGATATTCAGATTGCAGTGGGCAGGTCTGAATGCCTGATCGTGCCGTCAGCTCACCACCAGGCAACAGGTAGCCTGCTTTCCAGCTACTTTGCATGCTATCCAGACTTCCTGGCATCAAGACTTGGCGGTTCACGGAGCCTGAGGCAGTACCACTTGGTTGCTTCCATCTTTTTAATGATACCCTAACCCCTGGTGGAAATACCTAAGATAATAGTGGCCACAGTGATGTGCTATTTTGGGTTACTGAAAACTGAAATCTGTTTTTTGCTGAAGACAGTTTGTCAGCTTAGTAGCCTTTATACCGGTAATACCAGGAGTCCTGTCAGTCTTATCAGCCAGTGGTATATTAAAGAAAGATTAAATATCTGTTTTCAGAGTCACTGAAGTTCTTGTAGAATTTTAAATGAAAATCTGATACTTTCTTCTCCAAAGACTTCTAAACTTATTTGATCCAAGTCTTGGGAGGCCTAAAGTTATTGTGGTTTAGATTATACCTGTTTGTGACTGATAAAAATTGCCACAAGTATATAGAATCTTATGTGTTGTGATCTTGCAGTCCATCTGGGAGACCATCTGCCGAAAATCCCAACTGCTGCAACTCACTCTTAGTTTTCGGAACAGAGATGATTATGAAGGAGGCACAAAACAAACAAACAACATACAAACATAACCAAATATTTGATTATAGCACTAATGTTATGGTCATTTCTGTGGGAATGTGTGAGCCATTAACTGAGTTCTGATTCTTAGAACAGATAAGACTGTGCCCTTGCACCCAGATCTGCAGAAGAATGTCCCCAGGAGGCCATATATGTGTGCCTTGACACCAGCACCTGAGAAGTGGGCTTCTCTGAAGCTTCCCACGGGCCAGTCTTGGAGGGCAGACTCAGTTATCCTGGCCTTGAGTGTGCCCTTACTGAAAGGAGGAGGACAGATTGAAGGTTCCCTCAAAGACTTAATGGAATTTGGGGATCAAATATTTAAAAGGTTAAAAAGCCTTTAAAAGGGAAAACTCTGGTCTCTTGGTGGAAGATGACCAAACACGATTGAAAGATTCCCATTTCTGGTAAATCAATCAATCCCCAAATATTTATTGAATGCCTTCTATGGTCAAAATCTGGATCCAGATTTTCTAATGAGCAATCTGCAGAAAGAACTCACCTACATCAAATGGTGAGGTCAGGAGCACGTGCAGGAGCAAACTGCACAGCCCCAGCTTAGCAACATGCCTGCTTGTAGCTCACTGGGGGATGAAATGCCCTCCAATCCAGACTCTATACTAAGACATTAGGTAATTCGATGATAATAATCATTTTAGCTGCAGTTTAAGGGACATTTACAGCTTTAAAACAGGAAATGGAAAACAATAAGTAAGAAACTATAAAATAAATTGAGCACACAGCTTTCGTTACATTTTATACCCAGTGGTACATAGAGTTTACTTTAGGAAATGACAAGGCTTATATAGAGGGCCAGCAACGTTTGGAGTCTTTCTCTTTTTTGTTGAAATGGAAATGGGGCTCAGTTTTTTATTTCTCTGTGAATTTCCAATTGGGAAGCTTTAATTTGTGTCTAAAAGGATTTCTTAAACATTTTCTTTTACTCTTTACTATTTATGTGCCATCTTATGGCAAGGTGAGCCTTTGCTGTGAATTTGAATCTGGGTATTAATGTTAACCACATTAATGGTTAGTGGATTAGGGTGTAGTGGGAAAATCAGAGAATTTATAGCCTAAAGAGGATCACGGAATCCCAGTGGCCCACCTGCCTTAGAGTCTTAGTTTTCTCACCTTTATGATGGAAATAATATCAGTGCCTACTCTATCAGACAGCTGTCAGCATTAAATTAGACAATACATGTGAATGAAATTTATGAGCTATTATTTTTGGAGGTATTTAATGTCTTCTCCACTGCTGGATAGTGGGCTGATATTTTACCATCCTCTGTTTCTGAAGACCTGTGAAAGTTATTTTTCTGAGCATGCTCTGTCCATCAGGATCCTGGCAGGAAACAGATGGTGCACTCATGCTGGGAAGAGTTTAATAAAGGAACTGTTTACAAAGGTGTGTGCAGGATTTAGCAAAAGTGACAAGGGATGTTGCAGAACCCCAGTGGAGGGCCATTACCAGTGCTAAGCCAGATGGGTGAAGGGAAGGGAGTGTTTCCTAGAACCTAGAGTTTTTGGGGAGGGCCGCCTGATTGGACCTGTGGTCTTTGATGGAGGAATGCAATCAGCCCACAGAAACCTACCAGGGATGATCTTGGGGAAAAATAAAATATCTTGACTTCACTTTTCTCTTTCCCTTTAATCTCCTGCAGGTATTCACTGCTGGTTAAATCCAAATGGAAGCCCAGGGAAAAGGGAGCTCTTGATGCAGTTCATGCAGATAGGCTTCGGGCAGAGAGCATGTGAGGCATGGAGAATGGAGGGGGATTAGGGGGCAAACAGAAGGTACTGAGCGCAGCCATACGGCTCTCCACACGTATTTACCAGTAATTTTTGTCACTTTGGTCAGCTTTGGCTCAGAGACAACCCAATGCAAAATTATGCTGTCTTTGGTGGCTCTACCTCCCCTTCCGTATTTTCTCCATGTCCAGAAACTTTCACTCTCCACTTTCAAGTTGTCTTTTGTTCTTTTGCTCCTCTAAGTCTTCTTGTTGTGAAAAAAATTAACACAAAAAATTAATTCGCACACTTAAATGTTCTATGCCTAATTGCTATTTTAAAATATGCACACCTAATATGCTCCTGAGGTCACTAAGTTGCTACCAGTGTGACCACAGATGAACAACACAAAGATGAACTCCCTGAAGGCATCAGAAAGTGAAAAAACGCAAATAGGTTAGGGAGGTGAGTTAGCACATGGGTAATGAAAGGACAAGACAAGGTGTGTTTCCGCTTATTTATGGTTTTTAGCTTAAGAGAAGACCATAGGCAATGCCCATAGTTTTTTTGGCCTGAAGAACTAAAGGAAAGAGTTGAGAGCAACCACAGCCAGAGGAAAGCAAGGGGAACCCTCTGAAAGAAGAGAGCTAGAGAGGGGACCCCAAATCCTGTGCATCAAGTGCCCACATTTCTGGCCAACCCCTGAACTATGTATGCATGTAGCAGACTGTAAGCAGCACAGTAAAGGGTAAATGAACTGAACTTTGATATGAGCTATTGCCCAAGAAACAGCTATTTCATCAAAGTAAAAACATCATGCTCTTTGGGAGAAGTATTATATAATGTAAATCCTGAGTCTTCACAACAAAACATTCCCAATGCCCAGGGTGCCATCCAGAATGACATACAAAGAGAAAGAAGCAGATTCTTGACCTATCTTTAAGAGAAAATATAATCAATGTAGATCAATCCTGAGATGATAGATAGAATTTGCAGGCATAGATTTTAAGGCAACTATTATAATAGTAATTAGGGGAAAATTTATATCTTTAAGTACTTGTATTAGAAAAGAAGAAAAGTCTAAATCGATGACCTAAGGTGCTACCTTAGAAAGGTAAAACGGTTAGAGCAAATTAAAATAAAATTCGGTAAAAGGATGGAACTAATTAAGATAAGAACAGAAATCAACAAAATAAAAAACAGCATTAGAGAATCTATGCTGGTTACAAGAGATGCACTTGAAGTATAAAGACACAGATGTAAAATTGATTCTTATAAAATTGATCAAGAAAATTGATAGACCTAGACTGATGAAGAAAAAAACAACACAAATTACCAACGTCAGAAATGAAAAAGAGGATATAACCACAGATCGCATAGACAGAAGACAATAACAACATGTTGACTACTCTTTTTGCCTGCTGATTCCTGGGCACCAGGAGTCCAATGTGCCTTGTCAACAGTCATAACTTACAGTTCAATGAGACTCTTACTGTGTCCCCTGGTAAAAACGTGCCTTTCAAGGACCAAAGACTTCAACTCTGAAGAGCCCAGAATTGTGGGGCCAGGAAGGAGAAAATCCCCCAGTGGGACACTGGGAGTGATGATAAACGGGATCATTCCTGCTTCCACCCTTTGGTTGCACAGTTAGTACATATTCAGAGCTCTTTTGTTACGACTATTTGGGTACAGGAATACTGTCATTAAAAACATGCCTCCAAAATTCCCTCCATAAATACTGAGCAGTCTCCCTCATCACCACGGCCTGATTTCTATCTTTTTTTCACCCTTGCCCATGCAACACAACTCCAAGTAGACCTTTTGTTTAAACAATTTATCTGCTTGCTCCCCTACCACTTCTGGAGGGGTGGACAGGAACAAAGTGGGGGAATGAACTAGGTTTGTCTGCAGGAGAGAAATTTAATGCTCACTGCATGCTTCCCCCATATTTCAAGTCTCCCTTGTGGTTAGTTTAGAACTATGTGATTAGTTCTGGGTGATGGGCTGTGAGTAGATCTTCCGAGTTGAGGCAGTTAAGAGCCAGCGTGTTTCCTCTGTGGCTCTCTCCCCATACAACCTTGGAGGCCATGTATTCCAGGTGGTGTAGATGTAAGTTGCAGGAGCACTGTTCAACACATAGCAACTTTATGTTGTGTCAAATTATAACATTTTTTTGTGCTAAGTGTCTAAGATTTCTGGTTGTGGTAGCAAGTGCTAATTAGCTTTATTAATATTCAAGGTAATAATTATTGCTATCAATAATAAATAGATTAATAAATCTATTTTTTACAGGTCCACCAAGCAATAGAAAATATTTTAGGATGCTGTTTAAAAATGTTTCACACTTGGAAAAAGATTGGTCAACTAAGAATTTATTGTGGGTTGCTATGCACTTAGCATTATGCATAGTGTTTTGTTTTTGAGCCTACTCGGGGCGGGGGTGGAGCCCCCTTTCCTAGTGGTTGTGGACTCCCTTGCATCAACAGATGAATGGAGATAAGATACTGTAGGAGCATGCCAGCTCAGCTTTATTTAGTTCTTACCTGGACATGGACATGGTTCCAGGCTACCCAGTTATGCAGTGAGTGTCCAGTGCTACATATTCAAGCTTCTTTCCTGGCTGACTTTCCAACTCTTGGTTTGTCCCATTTTTATAACTGGAACATCACTGTTAGTTTCCTAACGTATGTGCACATAGCAGATTCTTACTGTGTGCTCTCTGTCTAGCCAGGAGTATTAATGCTGCTGCCACTCTAGCACCTCATTTAGTTGTCTGAGTCTTGGGGTTAATTTCTGAGCAGTTCCTGCTGCTGTGGTCATTGGTTTTTTTTCTTTAGTCTCTGTCTCATCAGTTCAGATGTTTTTTGCTTTGAACCCACACTTTTTTGCCTCATCCTTACAACTCCTTTGTTTTCCTCTTCATCCTTTTATTAAATAAAACTTATTAACCCTATAATCAGACCAGAAGCATTGTGCAGTAGGTACAAATGTTAGGTGCTTTACATGTGCAGTTTTGTGTCTGACTCTGCAAGGTAGCTGTTTTTAATTCCACAGATTAGGAAACAGAAGCTCAGTGAAGACAACAGAGGAATGTTAGTGACCTGATTCTCTTACATATAATCTAGATAGAGAAATAGTATGGATATGAAAGACATTATTAAAAATAATGTCAATATTGGTATACTGTAAACTACTAAATATTACGAAGAGAAATTAAAGAAGACTCAAATAAATGAAGAGATATGCTGAGTTCTTGGAATGAACGAATCAATATGTTAAGATGTTAATTCTTCCCAAAGTGATGTATGGATTCAAAGCATTCCTATTCAAAATCCCAGCAAGCTTCAATTTTTTTTTCTTGGTAGAAATTGAGAAGCTGATTTTAAAATTCACATGGAAATGTGAAGGACTTAGAATAGCCAAACAACTCTGAGAAAGAACAAAATTGGACAATTCATATTAGCTAATTTCAACAGTTATAAAACTACAGTAATCAAGATAGTGTGGTAATGGTCTCAAGATGGGCAACTATATCAATAGATATAATGGAAAAATAAATCTCATATATGGTTAATTGATTTTTGATAAAGGCTTAAAGGCAGTTCAATGGAGAAAGGATAGTCTTTTTAACAACTAATACTGGAACAGTTGGACATCCATATGAAAAAAAGAAAGTCCTTTTGATTCAAACCTTGCAACATATATAAACCCCCAATGAATCATAGACCTAACAGTAAAATCTAAAAATATCAAATATCTAGAAGGAAGCATAAGAGAAAATCTTGTAACATTGTATTAGGCAAAAATTTTATAAATTACATACCAAAAGCATACACCATAAAAGAAAAATGATTCATTGGACTTTACACAAATTAAGAACCTCTAGTCTTTGCAAGAGACTGTTAAGAAAATGAAAAGATGAGCTACATATTATAGGAAAATATTTTCAAATCACATATCTGGTAAGAGACTTTCATAGAGAATATATACAGAACTCCCATAACTCAGTAATAATAGAACAAACAACCCAATTAAAAAAAACAGGCAAAAGATTTGAAAAGGCAGTTTACTAGAAAAGACATATGGATGGCAAATAAATGCATTAAAAATTCTCAATATCAGTATTCATAGGGACAAATTAAAGCCATGAGATACCACTACACATCTGTCAGAATAAACACTGACCATGGCAAGTCAAGGATGGGTAGTTATCCAGAACCCTCACACACTGCCAGTGGATGTGTAAAATGGTGCCACCACTTTAGAAAATAGTTTGGCAGTTTCTTAAAAACTTAAACATATCGCTGCCAAATAACCCAATCATTTTACTCATAGGTATGTACTAAAGAGCAATCAAAGTTTGTCTATATGAAGACTTGAACCTGATTATTCATAGAAGCTTTATTGTAATAGTCAAAAACTGGAAACAACCCAGATGTTCCATCAATAGATGAATGGAAAAACAAATTGTGTGTATCTATACAATGGAATACTTGATGAAAAGGAATGAACTATTGCTACATGCAACATGAGTGAAATTCAATATAATTACACTGATAGAAGCAGATACAAAATGAGCATACACTGTATGATTCTATTTATATACACATCTAGAAAATCAGACTAATCCATAGTGACAGAAAGCAGGTAAGTAGCTGCCTGAGGATTAGGGGAGTAGGGATTGGTGGGAGGAAAGGATTTCAAAAGGACTTAAGGAATCTCTTGGGGTAATGGATACGTTCACAATCTTGATTGTGGTGACAGTTTTGCAAGTGTGTGTGTGTGTATGATTGTATGTTTTAAATATGTGCAGATTATTATATGTCAATTATACCTCAATAAAGATGCTAGATAGCAATAACAATAGGGAATATTTACTGAGAGGTAGGCGATTGTAGTGTAAAGAGATTTAGTTCTGAAGCCAGAACGCCTGGGGTACAAGTTCTTGTTTTCCACTCACTAGTTGTATGACTTTGGATAAACTGATTAACTCTTCTGACCCTGTGTTTCTATGTATAAAATAGAGAAAACAGTTCCTACATCGGTGGGTTGTCATAAGCATGAAATTAGTTTATTAACATAAAGCCGTTACAGTACTCTCTGGTATGTAGGAAGCATTTAACAAACATTAAGAAATTATTATGCACTGGGCACTAGGCTCAGTGTTTTAAAAGAATTATCTCATTTAAATTCCACAGACCTGTGAAACAAGCACCAACATCCTGTTTTACAAATGAGAAAACTAAGGTGCAAAGAGAATTTCTAATTTATCCCAAATTGGTTGCATAAGAGGCAAGAGGCAAAACCTGGATTTGAACAAAGGCAATCAAACCCCAGAACCCACGCTTTGAATCCTATGAATAAGTGCTAACAGGTGGGGCACTGACTCAAGTGCTAATGAGAAAGTTGTCTAGACAGTGCCCATATTTTCTGAGCATTTCATTCTCTGAGCCATCTGAAAGTTTTGAAGACCGACATGTTTGGGCAGCCTTCTGTGAGGCACTCTTGTAATTACTCCTGGCAGTCATCTCAGTGCTCACCAATCCTATCTCTTCTCCCTGGACACATAGTCAACATATTTCCCAGCCCTGTTGGATCTAGTGATCATGTGACTAGTTCTGGCCAATGGAATGTGAGCAAAAACAGTGTGTCATTTCTAGGCCAATGCAGGGAAGAGTGGTTGGGCTTTCTGCTTTCTCTACCCTCTCAAAGAGAGAGAGGCCTAGTTTCTGAAAGACTACATTGAACCATACCTAATGTGTCCTCACTGAGATTTTGAGATCGAGGTTGTTTATTTTAGCAATTGGCACACTGTGACAAATATATTACTGTTGTGGACTGTTACCTTTGCTGACACATCCCGTCTGTAGGAATTTCTGAAATAAGAGTCAAATATGTAGACCAACTGTCTTGCTAGGAGATGGAGCACAGAGTTATTGGAGTAGAAGTTTAATTAATAGGAAATAATAAATAATTAATGAGATAATACCATGAACAGCACATGGAACTTAAGTGTCTCAATATTTAAGTTCCTTCCAAATTCCAATATTTATTTTTTATTTATTTATTTATTTTTTTTTTTTTGAGACAAAGTCTCGCTCTGTTGCCCCGGCTAGAGTGAGTGCCGTGGCGTCAGCCTAGCTCACAGCAACCTCAAACTCCTGGGCTTAAGCGATCCTCCTGCCTCAGCCTCCCGAGTAGCTGGGACTACAGGCATGCGCCACCATGCCCGGCTAATTTTTCTATATATATATTTTTTAGCTGTCCATATAATTTCTTTCTATTTTTAGTAGAGACGGGG
>CM052445.1:17198685-17227692 GCA_028533085.1 Varecia variegata
TGGCGTCAGCCTAGCTCACAGCAACCTCAAACTCCTGGGCTTAAGCGATCCTCCTGCCTCAGCCTCCCGAGTAGCTGGGACTACAGGCATGCGCCACCATGCCCGGCTAATTTTTCTATATATATATTTTTTAGCTGTCCATATAATTTCTTTCTATTTTTAGTAGAGACGGGGTCTCGCTCTTGCTCAGGCTGGTCTCAAACTCCTGAGCTCAAACGATCCACCCGCCTCGGCCTCCCAGAGTGCTAGGATTACAGGCGTGAGCCACCGCGCCCGGCCCAAATTCCAATATTTAAATGTCCGTCTTGTCACTCATGGAAGCTGAGTGGTGGTGTGTGCATTCTTCTTTCTGATTCCATATTGGTTTTTGCTATGTGTTCTTCCTGTTTCTTAGGGCTTCATTGTGGGCATCAGCTCTAGTCTTTCGAAGACTTATAAGAAACAGATTCATCTCTGGCCCTCTCAGCCGTATAATTGTCTCACTGGATTGTTTTGAAACCTACCACTCACATCTCAAAAACCTATTCAATGGGACAGGTTGCTACCATTGGTTTTTCAACTGCCATTTTTTTTTTCTTTCTTGCTCTTTGGAAAGTTCGCCTCTTTGGAAAGTTGCTAATCATTTTACCAACTTCTCCATCTGTGTTGTGTCTTCTTTCATACTATGCACTGTGTGTCCTATGACAATTCATGGTCTGCAGGCAGCCCTCTGGTTCCCAGCCCACAACTGGGCTGTAATTCCATCAAGCTCTTGGCACAAGAGGCTTCTCCTGGTTTCTTAGGGTTCCAAATGAGAGAGAGCAAAGGAACACTCACCACCCTGGCTTAAGGACCCTCTGTGACAGCCTAAACACATAGTGTTCCTTTTATGTTTTGTTTCTCTCTTTTCTAGGTCTGTACTGGGTGAACAAAAGCCCAGAGACAGTACCCTTTGTATTACTTGAGTTCAGGAGGTTTGTGGGGAGAACAGCTATTCACAATGCTGAATGGTGAGACCTGATGTCATTGTTATTGAGAAAGGGCTTGGTTCTGGGCATCTGGTTCCCAGTACATGCTGTTTTGGCAAAAGGTGATCACTTATCATAGCCCTCCAGAGGCTACCTACGAAGGAATATGGGGAATCTGATACTCTAGCCCCATACTTTTATTTTACTGATGAGGAAACTGAGTCCTAGAGTCGAATTGAGAGCTCCTCAAAGTGTCGTTGTCAGACTGATGCCAGCCTGAGAACCACTTACTACTGGTTGGTGGCAACAGAGGTATCAAAAACGAGTAAGTATTTAGAAATTTTTATAGCAATTTGGCAGAGAAATTTTAAGTCAATTGGCACTAATGATAAACAAATCTAGACTTATATTGTGTATGCCTTTGAAAGTTCATATATGTTATAATTTATTTTTTATAATAAGCTTTATTTTTGGGACAGTTTTAGATTTATAGAAACATGGAGAAGATAGTACAGAGTTATCACATAGCCTGCACCAAGTTTCCACTGTTATTAATATATTACATTAGTAGGGTACATTTGTTATAATTAGTGAACTAATATTGATACATTATTATTAACTTAAGTCCATACTTTATTCAGATATCCTTAGTTTTTAACCTAATGTCTTTTTCTCTTCCGGAATCCCATCCAGGGATAACACATTACCTATAGTGGTCATGTCTCCTCTTGGTTGTGACAATTTCTCAGACTTTTCTTGGTTTTGATGACTTTGACAGGTTTGAGGATTATTGGGCAGGTGTTTTGTAGGATGTCCTTCAATTGGGATTTGTCTTTCTCATGATTAAACCGGGCTTATGGGTTTTGGGGAAGAAGATCAGAGAGGCAAAGTGCTATTTTCATCACATTGTATCAGGGCTACATACTCCCCACGTGACTTACGACTGTGGGTGTTGACCTTGGTCATCTGGCTGAGGCAGTGTCTGCCAGTTTCCTCTATGGTAAAGTGATCTTCCCTTGTCCCCGCTTCCATACTATCTCTTTTGAAGGAAGTTACTATGTGCTGCCCATACTTAAGGAATTGGGAGCTGTAATTTAATTTATTGTACTTTATAAAAATACTGGTTTGTGATACAGTGAAAAGAAAAAAAGAAAAAGGTCCTCTAACACTGATCATCTGAGAGGCACTGTTCTAAAGAACCTGCGTAAGGGCACACAGAAGAAGCACGGGGACCGAGCCCAAGGCATCCTGGCTTCAGTCCCAGCTCTTTTCAGTCCCCAGAGTCTAACTGAGCATCCATGTAACTATGGCTGCTATGTCACACCACAACTACCAATGACTTTTCATGGATCTTAGGAGTGCTTCAAGTCTTGGTGGACGTTTCTGGAATATGAGTCTCCTTGAGCCTTGAAATACTCCTCATAGTTTGTCTGAGTTACTGTTTTAAGTTAGATTTAATGGCAAACAGATTCTGAGATGGAGATTTCCACACAGATTTTTTTTTGGGTGGAAGTGATGGGAGAGGGATTGGGCAGAAGGAGAAGTCAAACTTTGTCACAGTCTAGACAAAGGCCTCTGCCAACCCTAAGGAGAGCACTGGACCTGGGATGGCCATTCAGCATTGCGTTGAATTTAGGCAGAGAGATCAGGTTTTAAAATACCCCCCAGTGTGCGCGCGCACATGCGCGCACATACACACACACACACACACACACACACCCCACACATGGTATTGGATTGAATACTGCCTCTTTGGGAAGGAGTTATAACGTTATAACCTTGGGAAAGGTGGCTCCCTTAGCCCATGGCATCGCTTAGAAGGGGACTCGGCTGATTCATCATTAGTCAACAACACTCCTGGTGGCTGAGGGGATGAATACTTGGGATCTAATGAGAGGTGGGTGATACCTGCAGCACTTGGCACAGAGACCGTTAATATTACTGTTTTTAATTCTTTTGCTTTTGTGTTGTGTCTAGATTCTAGGAATCAGGAGATGGTTTGCTATATTCTTCCTTCCACTGTTAGCTGTCTCTAGTGCCTGAATACACTGATTGTCCTTTGGGTAAAAATGAGGTAATCAAGGAGAGGGATGCTGGGAAGAGAGGACACATGAGAAGGTTAGTATGGGCGTAAGACACAACGCAGAGAATTTGTATTTGTGTCATCTGCCTGCTTCTGTGATTCATCTGGGTCTGTGCACCCTCATAGCCGGCAGGCTCCAGCAAACTATGTGTTGCTTGCTAAAGAAAAATGAAAGCTGGAGCTTCGGCAAGGAGGAAGGCATATGCCCAATAGTGAGGAGTGCAAACACACACAGCATCAGGGAAGCCACACAGAATGAAGCTGTGGGAACACGGTTATAATTTTTTTTTTCATAAGAAGGGTATTAAGTGACAATTATTTTAATTGGTCAAGAATTTGTCTCTCTTGTCATTGGTCTCTTATTGCTCTGTCTCACCTATTTTGATTGGGAGTGAGGACAAGCGAATTGTAATTAAAGAACAAAAGATGGCATTTGAGAGCCGAGCGAATTTGGCAAAAGAAAATTTTTTTTTTTTTTTATTTCAGCTTATTATGGGGGTACAAAAGCTCTGCATAGATATATTGCCCATGTCCCTCCCAATCCCCCGAGTCCGAGCCTCAAGCGTGTCCATTCCCCAGACAGTGCACATCGCACTCCTCCTGTTTTTTATACAAAAAACATGCTTCCTGTACTTGGCACCTTGTTTCCCTGGTGCTGCCTGATGTCCATGTCTTTTTGATCATTGCAGATTGAATTCAGACATGTGTCTTTCCTTTCAGCTTTACCTTGTACAAGAGGATACTTGGCATGAATGAGCTCACCCTGGTTAATAGGAGAATCTTACACTTAGACAAAGAAACTCAAAAGAAATGAAGCCCTTTCCTCGTCATGAATCTTTTCCCCCAACTGCCTCAGGACTTGGTGCCCACCATTTGGATCATATGTAGCTGTGGGGCAGGCAAGGGTTAAAGGATTTAGAAAGCATTGAAATGGATTTTTTTCCTATTAAGATAGCAGAAGTTTGCATAGGAACCACTATTTTTGCATAATAATCACAGCCATATAACAATACCTAACATTATTGAGCTCTTTGTAAGTGCTGGGCACTGTGCTAAACACTTTATAGGCATTACCTCATTTTATGTTTATAATGTTTATAATGACTCAACAGTGTAGATCTTATGACAAACCTCTCAAGACAGATGATGAAACTAAGACTTGGAGAGGTTAGGTAAGTTGCCTAAGTGTGGAGATGGGATTCAAATCCAGGTGCCAATGCCTTTACTCTGCCAATACTGCTTCAGTAGTTTGGGATTGGGAAGGGGAGTGGTTTGAATAGGAAAACAGGATATGTCCTCAAACTGGCTTTCTAGGGAAAAGGCCTTCTGAGGAGTATCCTACTGCTTCTGTAGGGGTGAGGGGAAACTTCCCCTTTCCCCTGAAAGTTCACTGAAAGATCAACTCACAATTAAGGCAGATTAGTAAGACAAAGGTTTACTTACCTTGAGCAGGGGGAGAATCACAGAGTGATTACTCTATATCCCAATGAAGTTCAGATGTTTTTATACCTCTCCTTTTGGAGGGGAGTGGGAGATGAGGAGTACAGGTAATTCTGTTTAGGGGGAACAAATGGTGCTAGGGAGGATAAATGGGTGGGGGAAACAGATTGACTTGTAAATGATTCCCTTTGCAAATTAAATTAGCCTGAGCAAATTAAATTAACCTGAGAGACAGGTATTATATTTAAATGATTTGGGCCAGGTCTGGTTGCATTCTTGATCCTCCTTCCTGCAATACATTGAGATAACACGGAGAGGAAGGGAAGTTAATTGCCCCTTTGATCTTTTGATCGGTGGGGTTTATGCAGATAGAGGGAAAGCCCCTTCCAATACTTTTTGATCTTGAATGGCCTTTAATTCAAAATATTCTTTATACCAAGGAGTCACATTTTGGGGTGAAATTTCCTGAGATCCTTCAGTTCCTTCTTGCAGCTCAGGTTACTTTCTTTTAGTCCTAAAAGGAGAGACCAAAGGGACAGTTGAGATCAGGACCCTAAGTCAGAACTTTAAGACTGAATTTGGGAACTCTGACATTGATTTGGGAGTTTGTGGCTAAGATCATAGATGTGGATAAGATTATTCAAGGAGAAAAGATGCAAAGAAGAGGTCAAAGAGCTCAGGCTGGATTCTGGGAAGCCAACATTTAAAGGGAGTGTAGAGGAAGACAAGCCAGTAGGAAGGCGCAAGAGGAAGAGTCAGTCTTTCTGTGGTCATCCAGGAGAGGGTGGTGTGTGGTCATTCAGGGTGGAATGATGCATACCTGTCAGGTTAGGTGACATCTTGTCCTCAATGAGAGGGGAGGTGGAAGGAAAAATGAAGCAAAAGGCAGATGCATTAGAAAGTAGAGAGGAGGCAAAGTTAAGGAAGGCCATGGCAGGGCCTGCATGTTCTTAAGGGAGTAGAATGTTCTCTGAGTTTTCTGGCTCAACTCCTTCCTTCCCAAAGTATCCTGTTAATAGCCTCCCTCAGGAGATGATCAAGCAGGAGCACCTCAACCAAGAGTAACCCAGCTGCAGACCCTGCCAAAATCATGATGGCTTGACAGAGAGAGGCGTGTCTGTGCCTCTGCTGTGCCACTGGTATTAGAGACCCTGGCTACACCACTGCCAGCTCTCACGCAGCCCTGTTGACTGGGTTTTCACCCCCTGATGACCTTCTCCAAATGTCTTGGAAAACCAACTGGGCAGTTTCACCTTTGTGTATTGCCTTGGATAGAACCCATTTCTACCAAAGTTTGAAATCAAACTTGGCTGCCTCCTGCCTGTGGAGAATGCAGGGACAGGTGGCATGGAAACAGTCTTCTCACTCCTCTTTCTACTGGAAACTTTATGCTGAGACCAACTCTCGTGAGTGCTGTAAGGTTTTTTAGATTGGCCGGCGCCAGAGAAAGAAAGACGAACAGAGTTGAAAGGGATAAGTAAAGAGGATTTATTGGGGCGCTCCTGGGTGAGGGTAACGAGTCCCAAGAGAGGGACCCGGGCGAGATTTTTGGGTCCCGGGAGAGAGAGAGAGAGAGAGAGAGAGAGACCCGAAAAGTCACATCGCCCAGAAGTCTGAGTGGGTTTATATATGTTTTTAGGGATGGGGGTAGGGGTTTCTTTGGCAGGAAGATTTATGGTGGGGAGAGCAAGGAATTGTCCCTTGCAGTTTTAGGGCGGGTATTGAGAAATAGGAGGGGCCGGTGGTATGTGTGGACTCTAGGAACCGAGACTCTTATCAGGGTAACCATCCAGGTGTGGTCATCCTTTAACTTAGCTGGGCCTTGCAGGCATTGTCCTTGGCAGGTCTCGTGGGCTTCTTCTTTTTCCATTAGGGAGGGGAGGGGTGCCTGCCACCAGCCTTACAAGTGCTAAAGTGCTTGAGGGTTGGGAAATTCAGGGTAACCGCTGTCTGAAATCAGACTACTGTGAGATATTCTAGAACCACATTCCCTGGGAGCTTGCTTCCCTGGAGGGTCTTCCTTCTCTTCAGTGCTCTGGTACCTGCCTCATTTATGTGACTGTTAGTTGAATATTCTATACTTTGAAAAGATGTGGAACCCATAAGTCAATGTAGTAGGACTTTAGCACCCTAAATCCCTCATTTCATGGACAAAGAGACTGAGGTTCAGACAGAACTGGCTTGTCCAGAATCACATGGCTGGGGTTTAAATCCAGGTTCTTCTGGTTTCCAGTCCATTGGTCTTTGTATACTGCATCTTAGTCATGCAATACAAGGTAGCTCAGTACAGAAATGGAAGGGGAAAAAATGGTGGCATCTCTCCTTTCCCATGATTCTTATCAGTTTTGTATCTCTTCCTCCCAGTTAGTCAGGATATAATTGGCTTTGTCTCTTCATGGAAAAGTACCCACAGCTCACCCCATGGTTAAAACCAACTCAATCCCCTGAATCTTTTCTATTTACAGTCTTCTTCCTGGATTTTTAAAATTAGTGAACAAATCTCTTCCTTCCACAGCTAGAAATATACCTTTAGGACAACAATCCTGGAGAAATTTGACTTAACTTTGCATGATATTACACAATATTGGTATAAGATGTTTTCCTGGGAGCAGGCATTAGTGGAGGTGGGAAAAGATTATCATAGCAACTCAGCAATGAGTGCTTTGCATAAATATCTAAGTTTATAACAACACTGGGCATTGTTCCATTTTACTGCACAGGAAACTAGGTCACAAAGAAGTAATTAACCCAGGTCCCTTAGGGTTAATTATGTTAATTAAGTGTCAGTGCTGGATGTCATGTCTTGGTTTATCTGGCACCAGTGCCTGATGCCTGTGCTGTTTCAACTACCCACTGGTTATCTAACTTGACATAAAATTTCCAGAGAAGATTGTTTAAGAAGCATGTTCCACTTAATCCAGGGATTCTGATTTAGCAGGACTGAGGTGGGATGAAGATAGTATATTTTTAAAAAGTGCCCTTAGTGATTATGGTGTATGATGTGTTGGGAACCTCTGGAGGGGAAAAACAAAAAAGGGGCGGGGGGAAATGTTTGCAAATGGCAGATTCCTCCTTTAACACTTTGGGGCAGGGCTCTCCATCCTCCATGGCCTCATAGTCACTTTAGACCTGGCTGGGTGTCTTCTGACTCTAAAGAGGGGTTTCTCCACAAGCTGTGCTGGAGGAACTCACACTAAGGCAAGGCTCCCCAGTTCACCCAGCAGTTTCAAAAGTAGGAATGCAGTTCCCTGTTGTTTTCTTCCAAGAGAGGAAGCATCTCCAACCATACTCTAAGCCCAGGGATGTGCTCTTCCTGGTCTCTGTATGCCCAGTGTGCAAGCACAAGTGGCTGGCTCATGGTGGGTGCTGAGTGTTCACTGGGTCATGAAGGGTAGTGGGCACGGTAGGGTGTTCAGTCCTGGTTGGTTAAGTTTTAGGGGTTACCTTTTTCGGTATCTACTATTTAGGGGTTACACTCTGTTTGGGGGACTACCCCTTTGGCATATAGCTCTGAGGAATGAATAGCTGAGGGTTTCTAAGGTGCAAATGATGAGTGTTTGTGATGATTTTTTTCTCTATAATATTGTACAAATTGAATCTCATTTAGTTGTGGGAAAATACTGTAGAGATTATATTTCTAATCTAGGCAGCCTGTAATTATTTCTTGTCTTCAGCCCATCACTGATATTTCAAGTGGCTCCCTCCCAACCCAGGGTCAGCAGTGAGTATCATTAACTTGCCTTCTAGAATTTCTCCCAGATCATTAGCATGAGATGAACAATCAGGAGAGTCCAAGGGCCTGAGGCCTAATCAAAGAATCTGGTCTTTTGGTTCAGAGGTATCGTCAGTGTTCCAGGGCTCTGATTTCCCATGCCCACAAAACTCAAAAGCTCAAGTGAAGGCCTCTGATGACTTTCAGTGATATGATTCCATGTTTAGCAGAATTCCCTGCCTGTCCCCCCACCTCCAACTGTACACTGCATTTGAGTAAACCACACATGCAGACATGGAAACACAAGATAACTCACCAAAACTTTATCATTTGCATGAGTTTCAGGTCCTCATCCTGGCCCATGTTGTCCACAAAACTGACAACCGTGCAGGCAAAAATTAGGGAAAGAGGTGGATGCAAGACATGAGGACGTCATGGTGGCTATGTGACCTGGCAGGTTCTCCCCAAGGGAGGCAGCTTCTATTCAGACACATCCAGTTTGCACCAGGTGATAACATTGGCAAAAGGCTAACAAATGTTCTCATTCTTCAGGAGAATCTGCAAATATGAAAGAACTTTCCAGGTTTTTAAAATGTTGGAGTTAGGGATTGATTGTTCGTGTACCCCTGAAAATTCATATGTCCAGATCTTACCCAACCCCTCACCATGATGGTATTTGGAGATGGGACCTTTGGGAGGTCATTAAGGTTAGATTAGATCATGAGGGTTGGGCCATCATGGTGGGATTAGTGGGCTTATAAAGAAGAAGAGAGAGAGGTATCTTTTGCTCTCCTTATGCCCATTCACTGAGGACAGGCCATGTGAGAAGTCGGCCATCAGCAACCCAAAGAGTGAGCCCTCATCAGGAACTGAATAAGCTGGCACCTTGACCTTCGATTTCTCAGCCTCCAGAAGTGTGAAAAAATAAATTTTTGTTGTTTAAGCCATCTAGTCTACAGTATTTTGTTATGACAGCCTGAGCAGACTAAGACAGTTGGCCACAAGTGTTAGACAACAAATAATATCCACAGATCAGATGATTGCTGATGGTTTTCCGGCTTTGTTGTAAAGGGAGCATTGAAAAGATGAAATTAAGGATGGATGAGTGGGTGCAGAAAGAACTAGCACAGTTTTGAGGTACCAGGTGGTAGGTAAGGTTGGCTGGTTACTTTCTCAATAGTTGTGTTGGTGGTAGTAATATTTTGGCAAGATGGGGGCTCCAAGGAGGCTCAATTTATTCCTTCTTTCTTTATTTACTCCCTCCCTCTCTCCTCCTTCTTTCCTTCATCCCACAAATACTTATGAAGCCCCCCTTCCTGATGCTCCCCCACCAACTGCACCAAGGCCTCTGAGAATACAAAGAAGCAAATGGTGTAGTCTTTGCCTTTTAGGAGCTTGAGGCTCACCAGAGCTCACAAGATGCCCAAGTGGAGCTGTGAATGGAGGGCAAGTTTTCTGCGCCATCATTTCTGCATCCTTGACCCCGGGGAGTTTACCTTTCATCTGCACAGGCAGCTGCTCTGAAGCAGAATCAAGTGAGGGAAGGTGCTTGAGTGCTGCTCTCCTGTATCAGTGTGCCTGCTCCTTCCATTCCGTCCTTCCATCCAAGCTTTTCCTAATTTAGATAAGAATCAATTCTTTGGTTTATGGGAGCATGGCAGAGAGGAGCTAGTTCAGGGAAGTCTCATTTCAGAGTCACTTTTCTTTGAGCATGTTGACTGTGATTGCTGTGCAGTGAAAACAACTGCAACTCTGAGTAGTCACGGATTTGAGGATGTGTAGACACAGCTTCTAGAACTTGGCTACTGCTGATGGCTGGTGGTGATGAGGACAAAGAGAAGAGACCCTCATGTTAGAGAAATGAAATGTTTACAATAAAAGAAATCTTACAGCATTTCTAAAAAATATCCAGGCTAGGAAAATATTCAGTCAACCATCTGCTAGCCTGGTCCACCCAATGCCCAATTCCTTTTCTCATTCCCCTGTCCATTGTGGTGGGCACTAGGTTAGGAGCTGGGGACATTGGTGATTAAGCTGCAGGTCCTGCTCAATCTAGAGATTGAAAAACTAAATGTTTCTAAATACTGGATCTGAATGTCTTTTGGCATCATGAAGATAAGGACTTGTGGCTAGCTGCATAGGTACTGGGGGTAGAGGGCTCCTGGCATTTAATCTATGTTAAAAATAGTTTCCAAAACCATTTTACCAGCATCTCAGAGCTATAAAATATGTTATGAAGTTAAATGAGAGAGAAAAATCAAAGAAGTAACCATTAAAATGTAGAGTATTTTAGTTGAAAAACTGGGACATGAAAAATAAATTTTCAACATGGAACTACTTTATCTCAAAGGATGTTAAAAAAAAACCTTAAAAATAACAAGAGCTTCAAAGCAAGTGTCTTTATCACTGACAAAGCAGGTGGTCCCACATTTATTGCATGCAGGGATCAGGGAAGCTTGAACTTATAATGTTTAGTCATTTTTTTTAAAGTTCAGCTAAAAGACATTATTTGGGGATGGGAAAAAAAGTCTATTTATTTAACTGGGTACTCCAAAGCAGGGTATGGATTCTGCTTTCATCTTACAATGTGAGTGCGTTTCCATTGGGTTGAGACCTAGCATGGACAATTTCAGCCTGAAATGATTGCTTTCTGGAAATTTTCAGTGAGTGGAAACAGTCATGTAGGGCTGTGGATCTTGCTACCTGGATCAATAACTTTTGCTAGTTAAGATTCCTGCCAAGGAAAGGCAAGGAAGATCAAATTTCATAGACCTAACGAACCCCTGGAAACTGCTTATACCCATGTGTGCGAGGATCACTTTTTATGATTTATAGAAACCAAAGCGCTCATTGGAATAAGAATAATAGCTAACATTTATTTATCATTTATTGTGCTGGCCACTGTGCCAAGTACTTTATATGTATTGACTCATTTAATCCTTACAAACCCATGGGCAGGTACCTTTATTTTTCCTACTTTATAGATGGGAACATTACAGCACAAAAAATCTAAATGACAGAGTAGGATCAATGTGTCATTCACTTAAAAAAATGAGTCAAGTTCCATATGTGTGAATAAATGTGAACATTCCTGAGATAGGGAAATGGCAGGCCCTGCTCAGTAAAGAGTCATAAGACCTGAACCAAGGTCTCTGATAAAATAAGAAATGGCAGAGAAACTGGCCAAAACTAGCTAGAACCCAGATGGCCATGAAAAATGACCTCAGGTTACCCTCACTGTTCATTATACCCTGCTTATAATGTATTAGCATGCTAAAAGAAACTTCCACCAGTACCATGACAGTTTACAAATGCCATGGAAGCTCCCAGAAGTTACCCTATATGGTTTAGAAAGGGGAGGGACCCTTGGTTCTGAGAACTCCCCACCCCCTTCCCAGAAATCTTACCAATAATCCTCCCTCCACTTAACAAAAAATCACATAAAAGGTATAAATAAGACCCTGGAAACTCAACAAAGTGCTACTCTCTGTTGCTCTGAGAGATAGCTGCTGCTCTGCCTAACGAGCAAGCTTTCCTTCTGTTTATTTGTTACTTTAATAAACTTGCTTTTGCTTTACTCTCTTGGCTTGCTCTTGATTTCTTTCCCGTGTGAAGCCAAGAACTCACTTGGGGTCCAGGCCAGACCCCACTTTTGGGGTCCACTTTCCTGTATCATTCCCACTTCCTTATCGTTTGATTTCTTTCTCAAGTTTGATATGTTTTTTCTGCATTCACAAGATATTGTTAACTTCTTAGTCCTTTGAAGAAAAACCAAATTTTGAATGCAGAAGGGAGTTTTGAAACCCACAACACGAATTCAAGAAGCCAAAAGAAAATCTAATTTCACCAATAGAGTGCTAATATATTATCTTGGAAAAATCAATTGCTTTTGCAGGGTTTGTTGTTGCGGGGAACTTGTCTTTCTCTCCATGTGTCCCTGATATTTCCTCCTCAGATAAAAGTTAACAAGATACAACCAGCTGCCTCATCTTCTAAGTGAATGACACATTCATCCTACTCTCCAAGTATAAACTTTTATCAATTCTCTAATGCTTAGTACACATGAAATATAATTTTCTCTTCCTAAAATGTGTGGCTCACTACTCTTTCCTGATAATGCTCTGGTACCACCGTCTCATGTTGAGGAAGGTTTTTGGGCTGTTCTTTGAACACAGTGTTCAATCTATCCTCAATCGATGACTCTGCTATGGCAGTTTCCCTTTGTCTCCTTGAGTCCAGCTCAAGGGCCACTCTCCTGAACGATGGCAGAATTGCGCTGTTTATCACTATACTTTGTGGTTGAATCAACCTGGTCACAGGCGTTCCAGTCAGATTGTTTTCAGAGCCTGGACCTGCAGGAAGGGTGTCTATGTAGCTTCCAGCCCTGGCCCGGAGCCACAGAATCTTGGTGAATCACGCAGCTTCTTTGAGCCTCAACAAAGCACTTTGTAAATTGTAAAGCATTAATTGAAGAACAAGAGAGAGCCAAGGACCCCATCCTACACTTATGAGTGGCTGTCTTATTTAGATGTGACTGCAGACCCCCAGATAGCCTTCATCCCCAGCAATGTGCCTGCCCTGTGTGCCCCTTCATGGGCTTGGGCCTGTATAATGTGCAGAAGCCGGAGTTAAACAGTATCAGCTGCACGAACGCATTTCAGTGGCTGAGGCTGTTGTAGAAACTATAGCTACGTTACGTTTCATGTTAAACTCCTCACCTTTAAGTGAAGCAAAGTCAGGGCAGAGAACTGAATGGATTTGCCCTTGGCCACAGTATCAAGGTAACGGAAAGAGAATGTGGTATGTGTTAAATAAAGGCTGTCAGTATTTGCCAGACCATGGTCTTTTAAAATATATATACATACACTGCACAAAGCGTTTGGCATTATAAAAAGGATCTTTTAAGTACCATGGTCTTTTATCCAGAACATTATTAAGAATGTTTTATTAAAAATTAAGATGCCTTAGAAACCACATAAAATTTTAAAAGGTTCTACCTTTCCACCTCGCCTTTTCCAGGGCACCCCAGGAGAGACGGCGGAATTCTCCAACAGTTGGAGAGCTCTGTGAGGAACACTCTGCCTTGCCAATTTGTCCTGGTATTGGCCCAGGGCAGCCATTTACCACCTTGTTTTTGGTTATTTCAGCTGCTGTCAGGCATTCTCCCTCAAACACACCTGTACCACCGGGTGGGCACAACGCGCTGTTTCTCCGAGCTGCGGCTCGTGTGTGCCTGTCTGAACTCCCCGAGCCATTCTGAAGTTTTCTGTTTTTCTTCCCACTTCTCTTCTGGACTGTGAACTTAAGTAGGGCATCAGCCTCGTATTTATTCATCAGTGCATGGGGTCCCTTCTTTTCATGGGCCTCAAGCCCTTCTTTGCTGTTCCTCCTTTTTTTTTTTAAATTAAATCTGCGAACATGGGAAGAGTCTTTTACAATTCTTCCTGAATGTACTTCTCTTTATATTCAAGGGACTCTTCACCATTCTAGGGTGCTGTAATTTGGCTAAGAAATCCTCGTCCCACTCACCTCCTCGCTGGCTTTCTCACTATGATCCTGGCCCTTCTCTTAGTTCTGCCTTTTCAGAGTGGGGAGCACTTGTCAGGTAGTCTGCTTGTCACTGCAGTTCCTTAAATCCCCTGCTCTTGGGTGCTGTCCGTTATATTCCTCTAATTCTTACAGCAAGACTTAGGCCCAGGTTGCAAAAGCATACGCTTTCCTCCTTCTTTTCCACACAAGCAGTTGGACTTCCTTACTATCAACTCTTGTTGGTTGAAAGGCCTGAAAACCCTGAACTGGCCATTTCCTGAGATTCTCTTTGTTCCTTGTGGAGAACCAGCTGAAGCTCCTTGCCAGTCTGGGCACAGCGAGGGATTCTCTGGTTTGCTTGGATTGTTCTTTCATTCTGTAAACATTTTCTGAGTCCTGAAGGTATCCCAGGGGCTAGGGATAGGAGAAGAACATGATGCAGGCCCTGCCCGGAAGGGGCTTTCGGGCTGGTGCGGGAGACACAAGGACACCTGTCATACTCTCTTGGATACCAGTGTAATAGGTTGGGGTTGGAGCAAGGGAGTACGGGATGCTCCGTCCCGTGCCAGAGAATGGACGGCCTCATTCAGCAAGGGACTGGTGTCAGGGAAAGCTGTCCCCAAAAAGTCCTAGTTGAAGTGAGTTGTGAGGCATGATGAGTCATTCACTAGGCAGACTTCGCCAGGGCATTCGTAGTGGAGGCAGCAACATGGGCAAAGGCTCAGCAGGGTGCAGGAGGGTTGGCCATGTCCTTTCTGTGTAAGAACCGTGTCAAAAAGTGAGGAATCTTGCCCCAGTGCATTTCTTCTTAGCCCTGCGAGCAGAACATGCTTTGAGTGAGTTATCAGGAAAGGTTGAAGTCTGTACGACAGTGTGAGGGGCTGCAGGGCTGAGGCAGGGAAGGGGGAGGGAAGGGTGAGTCACTTGAAAGTTTTGTGTGCTGAGACATGGCTCTTAAAGGAGTCCTGGGGTTTTTGCAGAGGAGAAAGTGCTTAAAGGCAGATTATGCAGCCAACAGCGAGGCAGTAAATGGTTTCACTGGGGCCAATATCGGGACATTTTGGCAGCCCTCTTTATTGAGCTTGGGGCTCTCTGGCTATCAGATACCTTTCTGACTCTCCTTGCGAATGCCCATGAGGGCTTAGGGTGAAAATGTGGAGCTTTTAAGCATTTTAATATGATTTCAATTGCATTTTAATTTTTAATAAAACTTTTAATAAAGTTCTGCTTGAAGAGCCACAGGGATCAAAAGATTCCATTTAACAGGGCTTCCATATTTTAGTACTGGGAGATAGATGGGTTTAACAAGACCGTGGTACCTCTCTTTCAAGTGCAATAACAGTTCTGTTGGAATGCGAAAAGAGGGAAGGTGCATACATACATGTATGTATCTTTTGATTTTTCTGTGTAGCTAGTAATTCCACTCTTTGGAAATAATCACTGAGCTTCTGGCACCTTTGACTAGTACCCTTCTCATATGATAGTTATACTGCTCCAAAGACAGTACGGATATCTGAGCCAAACATTTTTCTGTTTCGTTTGCAAGAAATTGAACTGACAGATATACCTGTCTATTTTGTTTCCAAGAAAATGTCTTGTTAGAAATGTGTGGAAATATATTATATGATAGTTGCTGAAAATGTTTCAGATGCGGCAATAAACTGATTGTGGTTTTTGGACCAGATGTGCACCATGTTTAGAATTTATTGTACTTCTCAGTATTCTAGCTCAGTGCTTAAGTAAATAGAGAAAAGTGCTTTGCTTTTCAATGAAACCCCTACATGAATGAATGACATTTTCCTCCATTTAGTGATAGAAAATTATAAAAAATCATACAAATTGCAAATATTCATTCACCTTGCACCCATTGCATAGCTGATAAGACGGAAACTAAGGGCCTGTTGTTTTTATTCTGACTGCTGATTTTAAGGGGAAGACTTAGCCAACAAACGCCCATAGCTTAACTGTGCAGCATTTTCTGTACTCACACACACACTAAAGAAATGCACTTCATATTTGATCGTAGTATTGAAATCCCTGCCTTTTTATCTGATGTATTGTAGAAGCTAGTCAGTACTCAGTTAAAAAGGCTAAAAGAGACATCTTTTTATTGCATATCCCTATGAAACTTTACTAAAGGTGTGAGACATTTGTTTTTCTGTGTGTACTCAATAAAATAGGATTCTAAGTGTAGAAATGATCTGTGTGTCGTGACTGATCTGCTTTTTTATGCCGTCTCACTTTTCATTTCAAGTCTAGAGGCACATTGGTCTTGAATGGTTAAAGATCTGTCTCATTTCCTTGCCAAGTGGGATTATGTTTCTAGCTTTTTGTTAATTCTGGGCATTTCAACAACTGCTGTTGAGCCCATCCTGCATTACTGTGCTAGGCATTCTGCGAACCTGGGAACCGGTACAGGACATGGTCCTGTCCTCATCAAGGACATGATGGCCAGGTGCTTCACATGGTAGACCTCATATAGGGCTAACAGAAACCCTAAACTTTGCAGGAGTGGGAGATGTTAATTTTTTTATTTTGCAAAAATGAAACTGGGCCTCATGTAGCTCAGAAATTAGGATCCAGAACCAACAGCCGCTTGACTCCAGAGCCCACAACCTCCCTCTGGCTCATTGCTTGGCTGGTGGGATAGTCAAGACATAATAATGAATGTGGCTAGAAACATTTGGAATAAAGGCTAACATAGGTGCTAGAGTGCTAAAATTCCTCGTGGGTTAGAGAAGGATCTCTATGTACCTGTAGTCAGTGAAGGAGGGCTTCATGGAGCAGCACCTTGGCTGTTTTTGCAAGTGTGAAGATGAGGGCAGAAATCACAGGCTCAAAGGCTTTGAGGAGGATAAGCTTGCAGTATTGACAACCTATACCACAGTGCCAGGGGCAGGACTGGAGAGCAGCGGTGTGGGGCGGGGGGGAGAGGAAAGTGTAGGGCAGGGTGTTTAGAGTGTTGTGAGAAACTGCGTGCGTGTGCATGTGTGTGTCAGAGAAAGTTTAGAATATGGAAGAAATGTACCTTTTAACTAAAAACTGCAACATTTGGGGGCTGCTGAATATTCCCTATGTAGCCAGTGGTGTTTTCATAATGAGGAGAATGTCATGTTTCTTTTTCCATCAGGGAATAAAATAAGTCAGGCTCTTTGCTGAGTTGAAAGTGACTGAGAGTTGTTGGCAAAGTGAACAAATTCCGTTTGAGTCTCCGTGAGAGAAGGAGGCAACAGGGGAGGGTGCAATGAGGAGAGCGAGACCACCGCAGTCCCACCGCTTCTCTGGTTTTCTGGAGATGCCTGGACACTAGAAGGCAGGTGAAAATATAAACAGAAGAAAATCCAGAGGAAAATCCTGATGAGCCCAGGGAGCACAGCAGGTCGGCTCTTTAGATCTGGGGTAAGAACTGGGATTTGGGATGGGTTTATCTTTTCCATCCAGAGTATACCTTTATAAACATTTCCAACAAATACTTGTTGTTCCAGGCACTGTAGCATAAAGCATGAAGACATAAAGTCTAATTTTCTCCCTTTTTTCCTTTTTGTTTATAGGCAGATACCTAGCAACATTTCTTGTGATTTAAAAAGTACTTATTATAGAAATTAATGGACATGCGATTTTGTAATTGGGCAGAAGGAAAAAATCTAAGATGTAATGGATTACTTCAGAATTCCTATGTAGTAATCTCAGATGCCTGTCTATTGATAAAAAGCCTGCTTCAAACATGGGATTTAAATTTAAGAGAAAGGTACACACCAGATTTATACTTGCATTGTTCTAGTGGCTTGAAAGGAAGTTTTTTCAAATGTGTGAAAAATTGATACCCAATTTTCAGGTGTGCACAATCATTTATGTGTCAGACAATGCACTGGATTGTGGGGATACAAGGAGGAAGTCCAGGGATCTTTCAGTTTATTGAGGGAGGCAGAAAAATGTGTAATACAAAGTGATTGGTGCTACAATATACAAAGAGTGGTGGGAATGTAAGGGGTGAGTCACAAGGGGTGAGGCACAAAGGACAGGAAAAATCAGGGAAGGCATTATGGAGAAGGTGACATTGAAGTGAGTTTTGCAGTATGGATAAGAGTTCAGATGGAGGAGAGAGAGAGGGAATAAAGGAGAATGATGAAGGGCATTATAAGTGGAGAAACGTACAAGTAAAAACTCAGGCATGTTAAAGTGTACCCTCTACTTGGGGAACTAACCATTGGCCCTCTTTTCAGATACCCTGAAATTAGTATTCCCATAACCCAGACTGGGAAATGCCACTATGGACCCTGAGGAGCTACTGAGTTTTCTAGTGGGAGGGGGATTTAATCTGGACTGAACTGGAGGAAAGAAACTGGTACCAGCGTTGGGGTGGGAAGGACAGTGGAGCTGGCACTATGACAGAACATAGAAAACTGGACCTAATGCTATTAAGTTCTTTGTTACAGAACTTTGTGCTGTAATCTTTGTCTCCTTCACTGGCTTGCAATTCAATTTCCTTGTCTTAGTCATCTTGTATCTCTGTGCCCAACACAATAGGTTCTTAATAAATCTACGTTGAATGAATCAAGGGAAGAATGAGCTATTGTAGTTGTTTGGTTAAGAGATCCTGACAAAGGTATGAGCCTGTGGGGGAAGCTTGGAAAAAACAAGATTCTTTGAGACCAGAAAATAAGAAAAAGCACATGTCTCAATCAGGTTTAGACATAGCTCTCATTCTAGATATTGACTCTGATAAAGAAATGTGACTAATATTTCTTTGTTAAAGTGCTATTTCATGTGGATATATTTTTATCAATCACCAATAAATTCTTTTGTCTACATTGAAATCTATTTCTTGCTTTTAAGAGATAATAAAATATATAAGGAAAAATACTATTTAAAAAGGTGGAGAAGTGAGTTAGGGATGATAAATTATGAGCCTTTTGGTGTAGACTGACAGTTATTTTAGCAAGTAGAAGAAAATTTTCTTAATGTTTATTACAGCTTTCATAGCTGTGAGACAGGGAAAAAGGACAAATTTCCATTTACAACTTTACTTTTCTTCCAGATTTTACAATGCAAGACTTGCTGTAAAGGAGTATCTTAAAGAAATTGAGATAAATGATTCAGCCTACAGAATCACCATTATCCCATTTAAAATGGCAGAATCATAGAGCTGTCAACTTAGCTTTCGAAAAGGTAGAAGTACCCCATCTCAGCTTGGCCACCATCACCTAGATGGAATGGAGAGTAAGATCAAAGCCTATGGCCAGAACCAAGCTTTGGAAGGCTGAAGGGTCCCAGAGCAGTGGCACTGTGGTGGGGCAATATTTTGAAATACCAACTGAGAGTTTTTCCAGTATTTCTTTGGGTCTCTTGTTTCTTCTTCCATCCAGTAAACTAGGGAGCTGCGTGCACACAGGGTAGTACCCAAAGGAGAAATGGCTGCATGAGGGCGAAGGGCCTTTCTTTCATAGCGTCGGTTTCCTGTGGCTCAGGGTGGTGGGAAGAATGATTTCTGAGCCAAGTGGATGGGTTTTTGAATGCCCCGCAGTTTCTCACAGCCCAGCATGCCACAGGGCAGAGAATGAATTGCTGGGCACCAGAGAGGAGGGTAGGGAGAAACAAGGGCAGGGGCGAAGATGGGAATGTGGGCCGGGCTGCAATGAGCTTGCTGGGTGACAGCCAGGACCAGGGGGCATCTCAGCAATGCCACCGTGGGTGGCCAATGATGCTGACTGGGGATTCAGTGTCCACCACCCCATCCCTTCCTGCTTGGTACTACTCAAGCCCTGGATTCCCGAAACGGCTGAGATTAAACTTCTGCCACCTCGTTGGCACAGGCTCTCAAAGTAGCAATTCAGTTGTGGCATAGAAAAATAAAGTCACGTTTCTTGCACACATGAGTTTGGGGACTGAAATCCAAGCCTGCTTTTTGTATAACATAGAAAAATTCCTTTTGATGAAGTCTGGTCAAGAATGGGTACTTCTCTGTCCTGCAAAGATCGGACTGCCCTTAATCTCAGGCAAATACAAAGAGGGGTTTGTTGAAAAGATGCACAGAAATCTCTTAGAAACCAAGCAGAAAAGTATAGCTGGGTCTGAGGGGATTTTGGAAAGTTGAAAATCAAACTTTCTTCACTGTCTCCAAGGGGCTGTGTGAGCTCTTTAATCTCTTCCTGTGTGCTTTCCCCTTGCCCTGTCATTCCTAGCTGCTTCTGCCACTCCAGCCTGTCAGGGTCTGTGACAGCCCTGCCCCACACCCCTGCCTGTTCAGTTCTAGCAGCAGACCCCTGGCGGAGGAGGCTCCTTTGTGTCTGTCAGTTGGATGTCCACACAGAAAGAATCTGATTGGCTCCCTTTGGTCATGTGTCTACTCCTGGTGCAATCACTGGCTGGCATGGTGATTCCCAGTCACAAACCACATTCAGAGCAGCAAGGGCAGAGATGCTGTGTTGCACATCTGCAGGGGTCAAAGAGTACTCTGTGAGTGGCAGCCCTGGATTTGTGTAGAGTGCACCCTGCATTGCCAGATGCAGTGGTCCTGGCCAAAAGTCCTGCTATCCTGCTTAACACACGTAATAAAGTGGTAGAACTTAGTGTTGTTGCTATTTGACTCGACTGAAAGTTTTCCTAACATATGCTGAGTGGCCATGTGAATGCGTGGAACAGGACTAGGACACCTGATGTCAGCACACTGAATGTTCATGAGGAAGCAGATGAGGACACCTTGCCTACTTGGGTATTTCCCTGTTTAGCACTGCGGTTTAGAAAATGGGCTTTGATATTCAACAGACCTGGGTTCCAATCTCATCTCTGTTTATAAAAGGTGACATTGCTCAAGTTACTGATTTCTCTAAGTCTGGGTGTCTTTATCAAAAAAGTGGAAATGAAAATTTCTGTAGGGATTCTTCTAAGGTTTAAAAGGATTCAATGCCTTTAAGGAATGTAGGCCAGTGTCTGATGCTTCATAGGTGTCCAGTAAGTGTCAGATATCATAAATTCCATTATTGGTGAGAATAAACCATATACATTGTACAGTCTTGAAATGTTAATGACCCATTATATGAAAAGCATTTATGTGTCTGCATTCAGGATACTATGCATCTGGTTAAAGTCCTTGTAGTTAAAATTAAAATCAGAATCAATGTTATACCAACAGTGACACAAGTAATAATTAGCAACAATTACAATGATGATGGTGAAGAAAAACCTGGAAAAAATTTTGTCTTAGGCTTAGTGTGATGTATGTATTATATCTGATTTGGATTGTATTTAAAAATCTTTGTACAAATGACTTTTTTTCCTCTAGCATCTTGACCCTATTGTGACATCTAACAAGATGTAATTTTTTTCAAGCTGCATGTTTCACAAACAAAATATATGTTTATAGCTGACTGTACCCAAGCTGCTAATTATGGACATCTCTTTCTATAGCTCACTATTAATCAATCACTCATGTCTTTGGGGTTATGTAAAAAACAATTTATGTTACAATCAAATCCTCCCTTAAAAACATTTGCCCTGGGAGTGAGGAGAGAGGAAATCACAAACTGTTATTATTTTCCCTTAGATGAATCTAAATATTAACATTCCCTTAGCTTTAAAGATTATTTTTATGCCGCTCCTTTATAAACAATTTAAGTACAGTAACTCTTCTGTTGTCTCGGGTTCTGTCTACAGCATACCCAAACAACTCAGCTAAGAAAATGAACAAAATCACTTCAACAGGTTATTTGGCATCACATGTAGAAAATAAAAATGTTTGAATAGCTTAAAACATTTTAAAAAACATAGCGTATAGTAAATTAATTTGAATGTTTAAACACAGCCCAAGGATCTCTCACATACAGGAGGGAGTTGCTGTTTCTAGATCTCATTGTAACTGTATTAACTACCCAACTACCAGGACAAAAATAGCAGTGGCAGCAGCAGCAGCAGCAGCAGCAGCAGGAACAACAGTAGTAGTTATAGCAGGAAGAGGAGGAGGGAGAATAAGCTAGTATGATAATAACAACAGTAGTCATAGTTGTAATCATAATAGTTAATACCGCGTGCAGACATTTAAGCATTGCATGTACAGTAACTCATTTAACCCTTATAGCAACCTTAAGAGATAGTACTATTATTTCCCCATTTTACAGAATTGGAAACTGAGATTCTGAGAGGTAAAGTCACTAGGGGAGAAACCAGGATTTGGAGAACAATACTAATGGCTGATGTTGATCAAATGTTGGTGCTTCTCAGCTTTCAACACAATTACCCCATTGAATCCCCGCTGCAAGCCAGGGAGGTGGGGTCCTTATTATCCCCAGTTAACACAGGAGGAACCTGAAGCTTGCAGCCTGGCTGATGAAATGGCAGACAAGGGTCTGAGACCAAGGGGTCCCAAGCCAGAACTCCAATCTTGCCTTTCAGTTTGGGGTTCAGGAGTGGTTTCTTGTAGGTCCTGCTCAGACTGATTTGCCAAGGGAGGGGAGGTTCTCTAAGCAGAAGCTGCTACCTCCAGGGGGGATCTCTGACAGTGGTTCTCTTTCAGCAGCATCCTCCTCCTCCTGCCTGTCCTGGAAAGTGGGTGCCCTTCTTCTGAAGGACGCTGATGGACCCCCAGAGTTGGGGGTGAGGCTCCGGGGTGCGGTGAATGAAGCACTTGCCTTGGGCACAAAATGTCAGGGGACACCAAAAATGTAACCCATGATAAAAATAATATTGTAATGCAACATTTAAAAATATGTAAATATTAAACATTTAAAATAAAAAATATTTTTTATAAAATGAAAATAAACTTGAAAAATTCCATACCTGAACAAGATATTAATATTTAACATAAAGGCAGGATCAGTATGGTCCTGGGTCACCTGGGACTCCTGGGTGGAGACCAGGCAGGTGGGGGAGCCGTGGGCTATCCTCACCCCCACCGGGCCTTCTTGGGCCCTGAGCAATATTCTGGCCCCCTATCTGGCTGTCCACACCCCTGCACACTCTGGCCTCCCTCGCAGGGTCACCATGAAGGGATAAGAGTCTGAGTGGTAGTGCCTCGGCAGGCATCGCGTCACCAGAACAATATTCCTTCATTCGGTGCTATTTTAAAAACGGAGGATGGCATTTTCCAGTGATATGTTAAAAAAGTTAAACCTCTTCCCCCTCTACCTTTTCTCTCCAGAACGCAACCAAAGGAGTTATTTTAGGAAAAGGTAGTCAATGCCTTTCCAATTTTAGATCTTCATTTTGGGCCACTGTTGGTTTCTCTTTTCTTATTTATTACTTGGGGTGGCAACTTAAGAAAACCCTGGCTCTCCTACAGGCACGTCAGCTGGGACATGGTTTCTCTTTTCTTATTTATTACTTGGGGTGGCAACTTAAGAAAACCCTGGCTCTCCTACAGGCACGTCAGCTGGGACACGTGTCCTGCCGATCTCTTCCAAAGGCACTGTGGAATTGTCTGGTCCCAGTGGCCTTGGGCTTTCAGGACGCAGCCCAGCAGTCGTGGTGCTGAATATGAATATAGCGGCTTCCCAGCCCAGAAGACATTTCATTTATTATTTTAAAAATATTTTCTTTGGGCTCCTTTAATCCTCTGGGACATTTGCTTGATGAATAGCAAATAAGTTCCCTAACCAGACTGTTGTTATAAATATCCATGGTATTAATTCAAACCATTTGCATCGGAAACTTTTTTTTTTCTGGAGGAAAAGAGGTGGCTGATTTAACCTCAACATTTGGGACATGATTTTCCCTAAAATAACTACAACATCCATCATTTTTTTTTCCTGCTGGTGTGTCAATTTTTTTAATGAGAGGCTGGGTCCCTTCAGTACCTTTGGTCTCCATGGTAACAATTTCATGTGTTTATTCTGGCTTACTGAAATAAAACACTGAGGAAAAGGTCAGTGACTCATTTTTGATTGGGGGTTACTGTAATTAGAGGATGATTATTTAAAATTTGATCACTAACACAAAGATACTATGTGCATAAAAACAAGTTCCACGGCAAGCATTTTACATAACAAATTATAAAACATTTAGACAGTGAGATGTTTCCAAACAATGGCTCTTTCTTCACAGGTGCAGGTGTTTTCAAGATTATTATTGTTTCATCCATGTATAACCGACCTTGACTTCCTGCCATTCCCTCCCTGGTACCAGGATCTGAGTAATGCATTAAGTAATGGATTAAAGTGTCTGGAATGACTAATGCAGTTATAGGAGTCTATTTGGACCTATGGTATATGCATCTGAGATGAGCTGAATCAATACAATAAAGTCTTTCTCAGGTCGCCACTGGGTGGCCAGGAGAGGCAGAAACATTGCCTGGATACCCGTCTTTCCACCTCCTCTGTGACTGCACATTGCATTTTGGACCTGTGGGAAGGCAAAAGGGGGCGTGGGGTGCCATATGATTGTTGCCTTGTCTTGCTACTGTTTGATGTAATAAGTATCATATCTCTCTTTCCTCATCTGCAAAAATGGCAACAATAGCAGCATCTGCATCATAGGGTGTTTGAGGGGATTAAATGGAAGAACCATGTGTATTGCTTAACAAAAAACAGACTCTTAGTAAGCATCACGTAAGTGGTGGCTATTATAGTTACTCTCTTTACCTTCATTATTTGATCAGCACCTTGGCCTTCAGACTGAGTTTCTTTGCTCTTACGGGAATTGTTCAAAACTAAGGTAAGACTCTGAGTGGCAAGTGAAATTCCCACTTTAGAAGGTGAGACATCAGTTCAAGCAGGTGTGGATATGGCATTCTGTGAGGAACATTCTGTGAGGAGCACTGTCGTCCCTTAGGGCTCTGTGAGGCTCTGCTCTCTCATGTCGGAGAGCCACGGGCTGCTTGGTCCTCTTCAGTCCAGGCTCTCATGGGACTGGCTCCCAGGACCGAGGGCAGAGCTCAGGTCTTGGGCCTCATGCCCCATCTGGTTGAATCTTGTTTAACCAGATTTTTTAAAAACATAAAGCGATGTAGACTTGGCTGGCAGAATTGGAAGTCAGCTGCACCCCTGTGACCCCATATTGTGGCCTGACTTGGTGTGATTATGTTGCTGCCCAACCAGGTTCATTTGCCCACTGCCCAAGAGGAAGCCAATACACTGAGTCAGCAGGGTTTATGGCATAGAAAGAGTTAATTCTGCATAGCACTAAACAGGGAGTTGGGAGAAATTTCTCAAATCCATCTCCCCGAGAATTTGGGAGACAGGGTTTTTAAAGACAGTGTGGCGTAGGCGATTGAATCTGCTAATTGGCTGGGTTTGGGGTAGAACCATAGGGTTGTAGAAATTGTCTTCTTTGCTGACCAGGCTCTTGGGTGGGGGTCACAAGACCAGTGGAGTCAGTTCCTTGGTGTGGGTCACTGGTCTGGATGGGTCAGCCATTCCACTGGAATGCAGGACCTGGAAGATATCTCAGAAACTACCCCTAGGTTGCAAAAAGGTGATACTATCTGTAGAGAAAGCTAAGAATCTTTATGACCACCAGCTATGTGGCTCCAGAGTGGCAATTACAGAGAAGTAAACAGGGGGACAGTGGCTAATTATTATCATTATTTTTAGCTGGGCCCTTATCACAGTTCTCACCTCATGCCCCTTTTTATTAGTTTGTAAGGACAGTTTCAGTTACATAGGACACAGTGAGACGAAGCTGGCCTTGTGAACGCAAGTTGGGTGGGCTTGCAGAGAAACTGCAGAGAAAAGCTGGGAAGTTTAGATATAATTCTGGGGATTTGCATGAGGCATTTTTCTAGTTACTCTTGAAAATCCATCTCTTTTATGGATCTTAGAACCTAGACTTTAATCAAGGAACCTCACTCATTCACTTAATTAACAACTATTTATGACTATATGTGAAGTACACTGCTGAGTCAGCTGGGAACATGAATGCCACAATTCTCCTCTCTTGTAGCATACATTCTAGGTTGGAGAGAGACAGTAAATTAGTGGAAAAAAGGGAGAAAATCATTGTAAAATATTAAATGCTATGAAGGAAGGAATCGTATGCTAGAAGGCATTTATTGGAGAGTCTTGACCTTCCTGTATTGCTCCAAGGGGAAGGTTGTGCCTTTTGCAGATAATAAGGATGAGATGCTGACCCAGTTACTTCCTCTGTGCTAGATATGGAGCGATTCCTCTTTAAGTGCTGATACTAGCTCGGGTCTTTCCTCTTAGATTGTGCAATTGGACTAGCAAAGTGATCTCCATTGCTGTTCTTATTTTAGTTATGAATAATGATGTTGCTAGGGCCTGAGTCTCCGATAAATATTACAATTACTATTTTTATCTTTATTGTCAGAAAGCACAGCTTTGCAAACTAATTTGCTTACAGACTGCTTCTCCCGCCTCCCTGCCCCCCAAACTCCCAGCACCTCATGGATCTGGTGTTTCCCAGAACACATTTTGGGAAACAGTGTTTTAGAAAATGCAGTTTGGATGGTCCTATGTTATCAATTTCTGAGTTAAGTATGTTGTTGAAGAGAAATAGTTCAGATGAAATACCCACACTTGTTGGCTATCCTAGGTTTCTGAATACCTGGTTCATATCCCCTATTTGTGGCTCATCCTCTAGGTCTCAGGCATCTGCCTATGATTCCTTGAGACTTGGAACCTACCTCCATCCTCATTAGTCAATGTTGTTGCAGAGAAAAACCAAAAATACCACCCCCACCCCAAACAAAACAAAAACAACAGGTATTCAATGGCAAACTTGTAAATAAATTCCATTGTAAAGGTTAGTGCAAAATAAATAGATAAAATGATGTAGCTTTGTTTCTAAAGTGTACAAAAGGATAAGATGATATAGGAATTCCTTGGGGGAAATATTGTACATGTCAAAAAATGTGCTCTTTCTCTTTTCCATCTTTAGACTATTGTAGTTCTTAAAAGATGTTTTTTTAAAAAAATTAAAACAAGAATGCAATTTTTCTTTGCTTGAAATATTTAAACATATTATAGGCATAAAAAGAATTGGCTGACATATCCATCCTGCTTCGTGTCCATCAGTAGAGAACACAATGGCCTGAGTCCACTTCATTGCTCTGGGGGCCTAGTTTTTGTCCAGTGTCTCCTGGCCATCTCCAGTTATGGCCTATGGGACATCTTGGCACTAATCCACTGATGTCAAGTTTGTCACAGAACCCTGGGAGTAAGCCTGAAGAAAAATTGTGATGCTCTAGAAACTGATTTTCAGTAAGGTTTTTTTTGTCCCTGAGAAACATTGAGAATTATGTTCAACGACAGTGTGCATACACATGATGAAGGATGATGAATGGTTATGTCAGGGGAAACCTCTCCTACCTCCTCCTTCTCTATGGTCATATAACACTGTACCTCATAGCTAACTGATTAAAAGCAAGAGATGCCCAGCTACTGTGTGGAGGTTAGAAGGTGTCTGGGCTTCAGAACAGCGAATTTTGTCTCATGAATTTCAAATACATTCTGGAAGAAGATGTTTCCTTACAACTCAGGCACCGAGCAATAATACAAAAAGAAATGACTGGGGTTGTGGGCCCCATTGTTCAGGTAACTCCTCATCTAGTTCTTTTCATACCTTCCCCACATGTGTTGACTCTCTAATTTGGGGGCTAATCCTTCAACTGTGGAAATAGCTTTTAAACGTTAGTGCGTGTTAGAATCAGTGGCAGAGCTTGTTAAAAAGGCAAATATTGCTATCTGTAGGGTAATAAAAGAATATATCACTAAAACAACAGAGCTGCTATTCACCACTTAGTAATATTAGTACTTGTGTAAAACTTGGTTTTGATCATTGATAGAGCATATGAGGTGACTTTTGTTTTGATCTTGCTGCCTTATGCATTCATAGCATAGAGAACATTCAGCCTCCTTGACTGGAGATAAAAAATGATAAGGCCTCTGAGAAGAGCAAGTTCATGATGGATTTTAAGTGATTTGGGCAGTTTTGTCAAAGTTTAAAGAAGTGCACATAAATCACTAGGGTCTTAGTAAGCAGATTCTGATGCTGTGGCTCTAGGGTGGGCCTGAGAACTGTATTTCTAACAAGCTCCTGGACCACACTTTTAGTGGGAAGGAGGTAATGTGCCTGGAAACCAATTGCGCCCTGACACGGCCTGGGATGTGGGGGTGCTGTCGGAGGCTGACTGCTGTGGTCCCAGGGTAAACTGGATGTTGATTTAGGGGACTTGGACTTGAAGCCAACTCTACCACTTTCTATAATAGCTTTCATCAAGCCACTTAAACTTTCTGAGCCCTTTTCTTTCCTCTGGAGTGAGGACAATAGCGTCCGTATTACTGGGATGTTGAGAAGATTAAAAAGAGACAATGTTATGGGAAAGCACTTTGCAAACTATCAATGCGAGATTGTAATCTGGTTTAGTCTGTGCACTCAGCTGTCACTGCATGATATTGGGAGAAGGCTGTTATTGGACCTTGGGTGGCCAATTAATTTCCTAAATTTGAGAACGGGGGATGAAGGGTCCCTGAAATATGGTAGGAGAAGGAAAGGGGGATTGGACCTGAATGGGTGTTAGGGTAGGGGGAGTAGTGGATATTCACAAAAAGTATGGTGAGTCAGAGAACCTGGGGACAGAACAGAATATGCACTCACTGGACATATTTTTCAAGCATGTATTGAAGTAGGGTGACATTAGGAGAGAACTGTTAGGGCAAGTGCGTGGAGTATAATTCCATTATCTCTGAAAAACATATTAAAAAGAAATGTGGTTGCATTTCCAGTAGTACGGAAATGCTGGGTAGACCGTAACGAACATTCTTTTTTTTTTTTTTTTCTTTTAGCTCATATAATGTGTTTTATTCTGATATATCATTTGAAATAATTATCCTTGGAGGTCATTTCTTTTCTTTTAGTTCTATGACTTATCTAATCACATTCTTTGAGCAAAGCAGAAGACCTAAGTTTTTGTTTTGTTTTGTTATTCAAATTATTTGTTTTATTTTTTATATTTTATATATTTGTATGTATTCATGGGGTACAAGTGCAATTTTGTAACAATATATTGCACTGTGGTTAAGTCGGGGTTTTTATTTGTTTTTCTATAAACACGTTCTAAATAATTCTTCCTGTTAGAACTTCTCAGTTTCTGCATTGCTTTCTTTTTTTTTTTTTTGTTTATTTATTATAGCTTATTATGGGGGTACAACAGTTCTGGTTAAGTATATTGCCCATGCCCCTCCCAACCCCCCCGAGTCTGAGCTTCAAGGGTGTCCATTCCCCCAACAGTGCACATTGCACTCATCATGTAGATATACACCCATCCCCTCCCCCCACCTCTGTCCGATACCCAGTTGGCATCATTCCCAAATGTGCACCCAGGTGTTGACCAGGGAAACCAATTT
>CM052445.1:17228192-17349155 GCA_028533085.1 Varecia variegata
AGCCATTTTTATATTTTCTTTTGAAAAATTTCTATTCATGTCCTTTGCCCACTTTTTGATAGGGTTGTTTGATTTTTTCTTACTGATTTTCCTGAGTTCTAGATAGATTCTTGTTATCAGTCCTTTATCTGATGTGTAGTATGCGAAAATTTTTTCCCACTCTGTGGGTTGTCTGTTTATTCTCATGACTGTGTCTTTGGCTGTGCAGAAGCTTTTTAATTTAATCAGGTCCCATTTATTTATTCTTGTTGCTGCTGTGGTTGCCTTAGGGGTCTTCTTCATAAATTCTTTACCTAGGCCAACGAACATTCTTTTAAATGTGTATTTGAGCTCTTGAGAAAGTAAGGGAAATACTCAGGGATACAAAATAAATAGGAACCAAAAAATTAAAGTAGTGACAGGTAGCTGTTGTTTGTGTTGCCTTTTCTTTTTTAAACTTGTTTTAGTAACGGGGAGTTTGGGTTTAATAGCCTTGCTGGGTCTTAGACAAGGCACGAGGCTGTCAAGAGGTGAGTTGTGGGAACTGACGTCCCTCCCCACCCCTGCCTAAAGCTGACACCTTCCAATTCCTGTTCCCAACTCCTGACTGCTTTAACCCTCTCCTTTCACCCATTCTGCAATTTATTCAACACATATTCATCCGGTATCCTTCCCTGTGGCCTATGCCACCCTAGGTTCTGTGAAAAGGGGATTCTGATCATCTTCCCTCACTCTGAATGATTTGATGTAGTAACACTCAACAAAGTGTTTTGAACACCGTGACTTTCTGCACAAGCACGTTGTTATGATCCTGTAAGAGCTGCCTGGATAAAGTGCTGATCTTAGCCCTGCTGCCCCTTGGGGAGGCCCTGGGCCACGTCCTTGACCTCTCCAGGAGGAGCCTCCTCACTCCTAGGAAATAGTTGTTTTAAATCCCCCTGGATCTCAGCAGGTATCTTCTCATTCCTGAGGGCAGGAGCCCCTTCAAGGCGATGTGCAAAGTCTTGAAGACCCTCACCAAGAGGGTCTCTTTCGGCAGAGGTTGGCTCCTGGGCTCCCAGTTACCCCATGTCCTCATCTGCTCTGGGGTCCGATGATATCATGGAGAGCCTCCAGAGATGTGAGGTAGTTTTTCAGACCCATGAACAGTACCATGGGTAAAATTAGAGACAGACGGAAGCCCAGAGATGACTGAAAGCAGGCCAATGAACTTCACCTGTGACATTCAAGGTGGGGGCAGGGAGAACTCTACCAGCCAGAGTGCTGGCACCGCCATCCACATGCAAGGGTTGATAATCACCAGCTTAATACTTTTCAAGAGAAAGGCATGATACCATGGAGCCCTCCCCCTCTCACTGCTGAAAGTCTAGCAATGTCAGCTACAGCCTGGCTCGTGCAAGTTTGGGTGCTGTAGGTCTGCTGGCTGGGATCCCAAGTGCCTGCTTTGAGACAGAGCAAAGAAACAGGAACTTGGGGGAGCTGCTCCCTGAACTTCCCATGGGGGATGGAGTTTCTTCCATAGAAGACTTGCTGGTGGATTCTCAGGCCTGTAAACAGAAATTCTAGTTTTTGAGTAATTTAAGTGGTAACTGTAAGTTCATTGAGAGTTGCACTGAAGGCCAGCTTTTTCCTCTAGTGTAATTATTCAAGAGAAACCATTTGTCAGCAAAGAAAAGTATAAAGGGCAGACCTTGCCTCTTATTCCTGGCAGAGAGAGAAGCCCCGGGCTGCAGTGGTTGGAGCCCATCCGTCTACAGCTTGTTTTCAAAGCTTGGGAAAACTGAACTGGTGGATAGGCTCAGTTGGAGTTCAGGTCATTGGGGAGCCATTGTTGACAACTATGTACTATCCAGTCAAGAATATGTTTTCAGGTCATTTGTTCAGCTTTGTGGTTCCCCTTTGGGGCAGGGGCTACTTTAAAAGTTTATAGGAAAATCCATTTCCCTTTAAAGACTAGCATCCTTCTTTTTTTTTAGAAGGTGGCATAAGTTTTGGTGCCAGACAGGTATGGATCTCTAAGTTTGGACATTGTCATCTACTAGTTATGCGAACTCAGTCATGTCCCTTAAACTCTCAGAGACTCAATATCCTTACTCTTAAGATGGGAATATGTGTCTTGCTCTAACAGAAATTAGATGTGTTGGGATTTTGGTGACTTCTGTTTTCGTATGTCTGTGCCTCTCAAGACATTTTTAGAAAAAGCACAAAATCAAGTTTACTCTTAGTCCCTTGTTCATCTCTTCTGGCCTGCAAACAGAGAGGCGAAGTTCAAGGATAGGCGTGCATGGCAGGTAGACAAGGACCTGTAAGCCTGGCCATGGGACTGGAGGAAGTTGTCATCCAATGAGTCTTAACTGTTGGAAATCCACTCTCAGGACTTGACTAAGAGGTGCTTTCCATAGATAATGCTCCTGACACTTAGAAACTGGGAAAGCAATCAGAAGTAAAATACAAATTTGGTTTGACAATGTTAAAGTAGTGCTTGTCACCGTCAGTTCTACAAATCACTCGCTCAAGTCATGACCAATACAAGTTTGGAGTGGACGAGTACTTGCCACACAGAGCCAAAGATTCTTTCATTCATTCACTGATCAGATATTCACTGGGCCACTGCCAGGTGCCAGCCAGGCATGGCTTTCAATGCAGGGTTTGTTAATGAAGACACAACATGCTGCCCTCACTCAGCGCAGTTCCAGCCAGGGAGACAGATACATTAAGAAATAAAAACGTGACATAATAAGTAGTGACACGGTATTTGAAAGAAAGTGAAGCAGGGAAAGGGATTAGAGAGTCTTTTTTCAACAGAGAGGTCAAGAATGAGGAGATGATGTTTGATCAGAGACCTGGATTGATTAAAGGAAAGACAACTCTCAGGGGATTTCAGGAGGAAACACCCTCAATAGCTATAAACCAGGAGTGTCCCATGAGCACTCATTTCTGTGGTTACCCTACAGACCAAGGTGAGGACTTTGGATTTTATTCTAAGAGTGAGGAGAAGCCTTCAGGGACAGACATGATCTGATTTGTGTTTTTAAAAGATCTCTCTGGAAGGTAGACCATAGGAAGGCAAGAGTAGAAACAGAGAGGCCAGTAGGAGGCCATTGCAAGAGACCGGGTGGGAGATGACAGCTCATCTTTAAATAGGGTTTGCTTACCTCATTTTTATTTGACTCCACACTGAACTCATCCTGAGTGCACAACCCTCTCATTCATTCCCAAAGCAGAATTATTTGCTCTCAATATTAAAGACACTCCGAGGATCATTGATTCCAAGGATGCTGCAGGACTGGTGGATACTGCGGATACACTCTGCAGCATCTCCCTGCCCTATCTGCTGTGCCCTCCCCAAGGAGAGTGGAGGTATCAACCCCTCTTTGTGTTCTGCATTGTCACTGGAGTCTTTTGGTTCCAGAACTAGACGTTCTCTCCTCCTTTTCTCTTTCCACCTATGGATTGAAAATACCCATTTGTCTTTCAAAGTGATTTTGAGCATGCAGCAATTTTGAAAACAGCCCCCTCAGGGACATTCTGTATTTTGTTGAAGTTGGTTCAAAGGTCACAATAGATGAATGTGAAATTTTAGTAGTCCTCGGAAAAATTTTATTAGGTACATGGTGGACTTGGGGAAACTTGTTGGGACTTGTAGCTTATGTAATTCTTTTAGCTTCATTACTAGAATGTTTGGGCCTCCTATTCATGACTTCATTGCTCTTGAATGTGGGTTTCATACATCTGGTTGTTTGGCTGTTTTCAGAAAGTAGGGGTAATAATCCCATTGATGTATCATCTTTTCCATGATTAGAAAAGAAACTTGAGTGCTCCCTTCGAGCTGGTAGAGCAGAGGACTGTAGACTGGATAGAAAAGAAATCTGAGAATGCTTTCCTAGCAAATATGTAGACACAGTTTCCTCCAACACCTGTTCTTTCAAGTCATGAGATGTTTGAAAATAACCACACAAGTTCCTGTGTCTGATCCAGTCTTTTGAATACCTTCTAGAGCAATATAAAAATTTTGCTAGTCTGAGCTATTGTCAGCATGCACCCTCCTCCCTATTCTGCCTGTGGATTCAAGTATAGTAAATGCCTGTTGATTTGGAATGAAGAAGAGATGGGTTATTTTGGTTCTGTAGAATTAATCAACAGATGAGAAAACATATTTTAATGGTAAAATGCCTAATATCACATTGCAAGGAGCTGGGATTCTGACTCTGTATTCCAAACACTCATCCACCCTGCTGTGCTTTGGAAAGTTTAAAAACTATGCAATAATGCATTCTCATCGTGGAAAAATTAGAAACACAGATGGATTTAAAGAAGAAATGACCCTCCACCCCTGCCCCCCATCATTCAGAGATAACCGCTGTTGACATTTTGGTGCACTTCTTTCCAGATTTTTGTCCTACACAAATATAATTGCAAACATTTTCAAAGATGGATACTGCTTTACAACTTCCTTTTTCCTTTTAATAATATCTTGTGTTTTGTTAATGTCTTTCAAAGTCATGGATATAATTCTATGTTATCATTTTTAAAATTTGCATTGATTTCCATTCCTGGATGCTAATATCATTTACTAAATACTTCATCATTGTTTTTCTCCTACTGAGCTGGACTGCCAACTGATTAACCAATCCTTTGGTTTTAGGGCATTTATTGAATTCTAAACTAATAATATTCCAAGCTTGCACTAAGCACTTTACATATGTTATTTCATTTATTTAACTTGAGTACAAGTTCTTGATATTACTGACAATGCTTATTCTTTATATACATTCCGTATGATTGCATAGTGGTTATTTAAAGGCTTTTCATAAATACTGCTAAAATATCCTCCAGAAAGGTTGTAACAATTAATGCTTACTAAACACCAAGTGTGTTTAATTCTCCACATCCACACAGCCAGTGGGTGTTACCAACTTTTAGAATCTTTTCTAATAGGCTAAGGAAAAATGATATCTCATGCTTTTGGCTTGAATTTCTCTGATTACTTGAGAAGCAGAATTTTTTCCATTGGTGTATTCATCTTCTTCCTTAAAATATTTTTAATCCTACATATATAAAATATTTTAAAATAATATACATTTTAGTTATATGTACCCACATATACATAATTTTGTCAATGCATACCTTTAAAATCATGAAGTGCTCTTTTTACTGCAAGTTTTTCTTTTCTTTTTTGTTTGGTTAACCCTCCTCTTTTCCTCTTCCTTCCTTTCACATCATCCTCTCTGTCCCCCAAGTAGCCTTTAGAACAACATTGAATGCATCTTTTCATATTTTTATCTGTCCTCATATAGACTTCATATAATGTATAATACACATGCGTACACATATGTTATGTATTTATATGTGTAGATACAAAATTTGTTTTATATGTTTTTTTATGAAAGGAAGATCATATATTACATGCTTTTCTACATCCTGCTTTTCTCACTCAACAATATCTCATTTGAAAATCTTCCAAGTCATCTGGTAGAGCTCCAATTTATTATTTTCAATGACTGGAATTTTTTAAAGCCATTTTCCTATTGATAGCCATTGCTTGTGTTTCTGGTGTTTCTTTTTCTTCTCTCACTACTAACAATGCTGCAATTAAAATCTTTGTACATATGTCCTTACAAAGAAGTATTTTTATTTTTATGGAATACCCAGGAATGTTACTGCGAAGTGGGTCTAAGTGTGAGTATGTGTTTTAATGATAAGAAATGATGCCAGATTGCTTTCCCCAAGGGTCCAAGCTCTTCCCTTTCCCATCAGCAATATCAGACAGTTCCGTTTTCATTATATCCAGCCAGCAATAGATATTATGGGATTTTAAAATTTTTGTCAGTCCGATGGGTATGAAGTGATGATCACACTGTTACTGTACTTTGCATATTCATGGTTCTTATTTGTAAATTTGTACATCTTATAATTTGTTTGCCACTGATTTACCCGACTGTGAATTGTCTTTGCCCGTTATTTTCTTGTGTTACTTGTCTCCTATTTGTAAGAGATTTTTGCACATTTTAAATTAAACTTTTATTTATCATCTGTGCTACAAATATTTTTGCACATCTATTATTTGTCCATTATCTTTGTTTATGAGGTCTATTGCAATACAAAAACTTTTAATTTTTATTTAGTCAAATGCATCTATCCTCAGCTTTTAGGGTTCTAGTTATAGTTAAGAAGAAGCCAGGGTTTCCAGACACAGCTAGGTTGTGAGAGCTCTTAGATTTTTTTTTTACATGTTCTTAATTTTGTTATTTAAGACTTTAATCTATCTGAAACTTATTTTTGTATCTGTTATAAGAAACAATTCATTTTTATTTTTTTCCAGTTGGATATCTGGGATATTAGTTCCAAATGTTAGATCATCCATCATTTATTTGTAACTATTGAATACATACCACCTTTATAATATATTAAATTCTCATTTGCACTGGGTTTATTTTTGGAGTATCTGTTCTGTTTCATTCCTCCATTTACTTGTTTCTATTTGATCAGATGGCTTTATAATACAGTCTGATATTTGGTAAGGCAAATCTTCCCATACCATTTTTTTTCATACTTTTCTTGGGTATCTTTTCTCTCACATTTTAAAATAATTTAATCAGTTGAAAAATTTACTGGGATACCAACTGAAATTGGATTTAATTAGTACATTAATTTTTGGAGAATTGACATTTATATTTATTCTTCCCTTCTAAGAACATGAAATGCATTTTCAATTTTTCCAGATCCTGCATTATATATTTTAATAAGATTCTATACATACTGTGCCTTTCTTATTAATTTACTTTAAAAACATCTTATACTTTTTGTCACTATTGGAAATAAATTTGCTTGTTCATTTCTCTGTGCAGATTGCCAGAAGAAAAGCCACTGATTTTTAAAAATATTTATCTTGAATTCAGAAATTAGAACAATTTCTTTTATTAATTTTCCTTTTTTCCATGAATACAAGTCCACAATCATGTAACCATCAGAGAGTGATAGTTTTTTTTTTTTCTCATTTTTTTCCAGTACTTTTGCCAGTTACTAGTTTCATGTTATAGTGTGAAATAGGTCATCTTTTTCTGGTTCTGATTTTAAAATTTGCTGCTAGCTTTTGGCAAATTGTATTTACTGAATTTAAGTAGTGTATTTCTAGCCCTATTTTAATTAGGAATGGCTACTGAATTTTGTCAAATGCCTTTTAAGTATCTATTGATAAGACTTGTGCTTTTATCTTTGACTTTTTTGCTCTACTGGACTAAATGGATATATTCATTTCCTGATATTAACCAGCCTATTATTCCTGAAATAAACTCTACTTATTCTTTTGAAATTTTGAGATTCCCTTGGCTAATATTTATTTAGAATTTTTGCTTTTATAAGTCAGATTGATTTCTAGTTTTCAATTTTACTTCTGTCTTTCTGATTTGGATATTTTAAAATTTCCTTTCTTGCCTAGTTGTTCTGACTAGGATTTCTAGTACTATGTCAAATAGAAGTGGCAAGAGTGGGCATCCTTGCCTTGTACTCAATCTTAGAGGAAAAGCTTTCAGTTTTCTCCCTTTCGTTGTGATATTAGCTTTGGACTTTTTAGATATGGCCTTTATTGTGTGAGGTAAGTTCCTTCTATACCTATTCTGTTGAGAGTTTTTATCATGAATGTATGTTGAATTTTGTCAAATGCTTCTTCTGCATCTGTTAAAATGATCATGTGGTTTTTATCTTTCATTCTGTTAATGTGATGTTTCACATTGATTTGCATAGATTAAACCAGCCTTGCATGCCAGGGATAAATCCCAGTTGTTCAGGATGCATAATTTTTTTGATGTGTTGTTGAAAACAGCTTGCTAATATTTTATTAAGAATTTTTGCATCAATGTTCATCAGAGATAGGTCTGTAATTTTCTTGTGTGTCTTTGAGTGGCTTTGGTATTAAGGTTATGATGCCCTTGTAAAATATGTTTGAAAGTATTCTATCCAGTTATATTTTTGGGGAGAGTTTAAGGATTAGTATCAATTCTTCTCTGAATATTTAGTAGGATTCAGCTGTGAGGCCATCTGGTCCTGGGTTTTTCTTTGTTCAGAGGTTTTAAATTACTACTTCAATCTCTTTATTTGCTATTGATTTGTTCAGGCTTTCTATTTCTTCCTGATTGAGTCTTTACAGATTGTACTTTTCTAGGAATTCATCCATTGCCTTTAGATTATCCAATTTGTTGGTATATAATTGTTCATAATAGTCCCTTATGATCATTTTTACTTCTGAGGCATCTGTTGTAATGTCTCCACTTTAATTTCTGATTTTATTTATTTGGATCTTTTTTTTTTCACAGTTTGGCTAAGGATTTGTCAATTTTGTTTTTCTTTTCAAGAAGCTCAACTCATTGATTTTTCTCTGTGATTTTTGTATTCTCTATTTGATTTATTTCTGACCTAATCATTATTATTTCCTCCCTTCTGCTATCATTGACAGCATCATTATATATCAATTTGGGGAGAATTGACATCTTAGCAATATTGAGTTTTCCAAACTATGGTCATGGTATACATCTCTAATTATGTAGGTACTCTTTAATTTTCTCAGTAATCTTTTATGTTTTTCTGTTTATAGATCTTGCAATCTTTTGTTAGATTTGTCTCTAAGCATTTTATATTTTTGATGCCATTATAAATATTTTAACATTTCAATTTCCAACTGTTCAATTTCCAACTGTTCATTGCCCCTCACCCTGCCCACGTCTGATCTGTGGCTCAAGGACCTTTTCCCTCTTCTCCTAGCTCTTTTATTTCTCTTCCCTCACTCTTTCTGATGCTGCTGGCTTCTCCAAGGCTAGGTTTTCAAGAAGCTTGTTTAGAGTAAAAAGGGCCGTGACTCTTTTTATATAAAAGCAGCAACAGCAACCAAAATCTTTGTTTTTACCTATTTATGGAAGTCTCAAGTGTAAAGCCCATTGAAAGCTTTAACTATTGAAAAGCATACTCTGGTATTAGTCTATTTACAATGGTTGGAAGCCTGTTGAATTTGCATGCTAAAAGACAATGGATGTTAGAGCTCAGTGCACAGTTGCTTACCTTAAATGGATTAGACATTAGTAATTTAATTCTTCATTAAGTTTTACGATTCTGAACTAAGACACAATGCTGTTAAGGTAATGAGAGCTACATAACAATAACAAAAACATTAATAAAGTTTTATTTTAACATCCATGTGATGTCGAAAATTGGTTTCCTTTCAACAGACAACTCTCTTCTAAGTAGTGATTCATGGCTCTTTCTTGGGCTTCTTCCTGGGCCCCTTCCATTTGTGGCTTCTACATAAGCTGACTTTGCTCTGGAGGTTTTTTATAGGCTAAGACCTGGGGATAGTATTCACTCCCTCTGTTCATATTTCACTGGCTGGTCACAGTTATGGCTAACTTCAAGAAAGGCTGGGAAATCTAGTACAGTTCTGTGACCAAGGAGGAAAGAAGGTTTGGCAAAGAGCTAGCTAGTTTCTGTGTAAAGAGTTACAAGTGTTCCATATATTTAAATTTGAAATTAAAGGTCCATGAACATGGCTTCTCATCCCTGTCTTCTGTGCTAGTGTGTTGACATTGTATGGCCAGGTCACTCACCCTGCTAAGAAACTCAGTCCCAACGAGGACATTTCTTGAGGGGGGGTTGCCGGGGGGAAGTAACACCAAAGCTCTCAGAAGCTGCTAAGCTTTTTTTAAGAAAATGTTTTAAGATTTAATAGAACACTTATTAAAGCCAAGCAGTGATGTCTTCCTACTTCATGCTAAGAGTTTTTTTCTTTTTCTTTTAAAATTAACTCTTGAATGTCTTTTTAATGATTTTTTTAAATTTAAATGTAGGAACTTAAAGTTCTATTTTCTAGAGTTTTGATTTTAGATGAAAAGGTATTTGCATAAAGAGTCTCTCAGAGTGTTTATACATGTCTCTGTGTTTAGTATTTTTCTTACAAATTTCAATCCCCTGGAGTCATGGGGCACTCAGGGCCAAGGGACTCAAGTTTACCATTAGTTTAATGGTTTTGACCCCTGCACTGAAGTGGATTTGTACAGAAAGTCATGCCATGCATGTCCTGGAGTCATTAGTTTGGCATGAGATGTTCTGCTACTTGTGTTATAGTATAATTATTTCTGAGTTGGGCTTCTGTAAAATGACCATGTCCTATTGAAGACCTAAAGAATTTAAGAGGAAACTGCTTGTGGGATGATAGCATTTGAGGGCTGATAACTGCATGATCTTACGTGTCAAGCAGATCTAACTCTCTCTACCCTTTTAGTTACCCAGAGTACTGACTCACTTAATGATCTGAGAGGCATCTCTTTTCAAGAATAGTAAGTATTTTCCAACATGGCTGTGGAAATTGTTTTGTATGTTGGCCAAACCAGCTCTGAGCAATCTCTTGGGAACTTAATATACATACCTTATTATTCAATATTTTGTTCCTTAATTTGGGGTCCTATATATGTCTCAGTTTTTTAATATCATGTCCTTTATAGTGATATCTGTTTTAACTCATATGCTAGAAGCCAAGGCTACTAGCTTCATTACTTTGATGATTTGATAAATGCTTACTGCATGCTAGGTGTCTGGAATCAAATATATCCATCAAATGACTTCTGAATGACAAAGCGACCATATTCTGGCCAAAACAGAGACTTAAACAGAATAAGTAAATTTTGTAGTATGTTAGAAGGTGTTAAGTGCCACGGAGAAAAATAAATGGGGGTGGGAAGTTTAAGGGTGGCAGATATTGCAAATTTAAATAGGGTGGTCAGGGAGGGTGTCAGTTGAACATACATGACATTTGAACAAACACTTAAAAGAGATGAGGTAAGAACATTCCAGGTAGAGGTAAGAGCAAGGATAAGGTCTTTTAGGCTGACATATTTGAGAAACAGTAAAGAGGCCAACTTGCGTGGCTAGCCAGAGGAAATGAGGGGAGCATGAAAGGAGATGAGCTCTGAGAAGCTGAGTTCAGGAGGCGGGGAGGTGAGCAGAGCAGAGGAGAGTAAGTACTGACCAGGAGCAAAACCTGAATTTTGTGGCCTCCCTGGGAAACAGTATATCGAGGAGGGAGTGATGGACTGTGCCAAAAGATGCTGATGGGTCATGCAAGATGCAGTCTGAGCAGTGACCATTGGATTTAGTTTTGCTCTGAGTAGGTGTAGTGGGATGAAGAGTGAATGGGAGGAGAGGGAGAGGGATGGAGTGGTAAAAATAGGAAGCAGAGTTAAGAAAGTTCTTTTATTTTTAATAAGGGAGAATTGATAGCATGTTTTCCGGCTGATGAGAATAATCCAGGAGAGAGGGAAAAAGCAATGACATAGGAGCAAGAGGGGAGAACTGATGGAGCTTAGAGGCAAGGAATCTGGTGCAGGAGAAGAGAGGTTGGCCTTAAATAGAGGCATGACCAGTCCATCCATGGGGAGGGCAGGATAAATAGGCACAGGTGTTTGTAGGTGGGTAAATATAGAGGTGGGAGCATGTGGACTCTCTTCTAATGGCTGTTGCTTTCTTAGTACAACAAGAAGCAAGGTCATCCCCTGGGAGTGGGAATGAGAGAGGACTTTTGAGAAGGTTTGAAGTGATTGTTTGCCACAGGAGAATGAACGGGGCGAGGGATGTTAGTGTGATTGCTGGGCAGCGTTTTGGCGGTCACGTCTACAAAGGAGGTTAAGAACTGAGGTCTGGGAGATAACTAGTGGTCACATCGAGAAGAGCCTCGCAAGCTGCAGTAATGACTTCAGATTCCATTCCAGGTGAGATGGGCAGCAGTGGAGGATTTGAGCAGTGGAGTGACACTGTCTGACTTAGGTTTTAGAAGGATCACTTTGACCACTCTGTGCAGAATATTCTAGGAGCAGAAGCAGGACAAAAGCTAGTTCAGTAGCTTACATGAAAGATGGTAGTGAGAGTGGTGAAGGTGAAGAAAAGGGGTTGGGTTTGAGACAAACTTTGAAGGTAGAGCTGACAGGAATTGCCAGTTTAAAATGGAGAGTAAGAAAGAGGCATCAGGGATGAATTTAAGGATTAATCCTGAGCTAGTGCTAATTAGATATCAGGTTTTTCAGCCTTAAATACACATATAAGATCAACACCAACTAAGCTGACATCCTCAGCCATGTAGCAAAATGATCTCCATGTAGACTGAGGCAGTAGACTCTCTAGGTTAAGGTTGCTAATGGTCTCATATTTCAGACACAAAGGAAGCAGATTTTGGCATGAACATACCACACAGGAGGTCTAAGATGTGTAGTTTTTCTAAGTACAGGATGTCCTAAAAGTCTCCATACAATGGAAAATTTTTGTAAAATTTTGTAATGAATATTTTGTAAATAAAAGTACATTTAGCTACAATTCCCATTTTCCTTATGTATGGCAACTTTTGGGACACCCTGTATTTTAGTAGATTTTCTCTCAATTTTATAATTCCAAGATAAATGAAGTAGATACCAATTTAATCTACCTTCTAGAAATGTGTTGGACATTTCTTCTTTCAAAAAAAAAAATGACAGAATTCAGTTATAGTCTGGAGCTCCTTAGAGTTTTCCCAACAGTAAGACAAAGTATATTTATTTTAATGGGAAGCTCTGCTCTGTCCGTTCGGTATTGTACTGTTGTTACTTTTTCTTTCTTTCAGACTTAAGTAAAACTATAAAACTCTGAAAAATGAATATGCCATCAACTTTCAGAAGAAAGATGACACTTTGCTCCTCCCATCTCAAAGAGCAGCTTGTCTCAATTTTCTTGAAATTTTACTAGCTTTCTGACTGACCAATCTGGCTACATACCCTCTTGCTATTTCATTCTTTTTTATCAGCAAACTTTCAGGATTACTAAACAATAGTTGATGTTTTCCCTTCTGTCCCCTTTAAACTTAGAGACTTCAAGAGATTCCGTAACAGCTCACTAAACAGAGAAAACCAAACAAAAGGATGCTAAAACGTGTTCCCCCAAAATGCAGTTAGTCATTTTTTTTATTGTGTTTGCAAATGCTGCCACTGGGACTGAGGGAGGAAATGAAGGTATTGCATAGCAATCTTTGTTTTGTGGTTTGGGGAGATCAAGAAGAAAAATACTACCTGAATTTTTTATTAATGTCTTAAATTTGTTTCTTCTGGTCTTCTTTCCTCTCAGCAGACTGAATGGTTAATTTCAGGTGAAGGGAAGCAAGTTTTTATTTCCTTTCCCCATAATCTGGCTCTCAACATGAATTTGATGGCCCAATTCTCGGTGCTTTAAATTGTAAACAGCTGTCAGGTTTGTGGGTTAGTGCTGGGTCCGGAAAAGCCACTTGTTATTTCAGAGGTAAAGGCCACGGCAGTGCAAAAGTTGAGAGCCTGGGATCTGGAGTGCAGCAGATTCTAGGGTCACCCCTCTCTCGCTTGCTTGGTCACTTAACCTCTCTGGGGCTCAACTTACCTATCTGGAAATAGGGATCATAATGCTTACTTCATAGGGTTGTTGTGAAGATTAAAATCAGTAACTTATCTTATGCAATTACCATGGTGTCCTGTACACAATAAACACTAAATGGTAGCTATTATGATTTTTCATTTTTTGAATTTGTATAATATAAGGAGTGTAATAAGAGTATTATAAATGTATCATTACACATCTTATCTATAAGGCATTTGTCTTATATCTTATTATTGTATAATATATTTTATATTTACTTATTATATACATGAATAAGATAATGAATAAGATAAAATCCAGACTGAAGAAAATAGTGCTTTACTTTTACATCCATGAAGGACTAGACAGACCAATGGTTCTCAAAATGTAGTCTCTAGACCAGTAGCATCAGCATCACCTGGAAACTTATTAGAAATTCAATTTTTTAAGCCCCACTGCAGACCTAGTGAATTAGAAACTTTGGGGCTGGGGCTCAGCAATCTGTGTTTAATGAGTCTTCCTAGTATTCCTGATGCACCGTGAAGCTTGAGGCCCAGTGGAATAGAATGTGTTCCCATTCCAGGATAATGACTTCTTCCAATCTAAAACATTGTTGGTTTAGTTGGTTCTTGTTTCATGTAACTTCTAAACAACTTGTCAATGCTGAACTAAAATCAAATGGTAATATTAAAAACACAAACTCTTTATTCAATAAATGTCCATTGAGTGCTTACTAGGTGCAAGGCATTGGGCTAACATGCATTAATGCATACTTAGTGTCATTGTGTTTGGCACAGTGGCAAATGGATAAGACACAATATGTAGTCGTCCCTTGGTATACGTTCCGGATTGGTTCCAGGACCCCCATGTATACCCAAATCCACACATACTCAAGTCTGCTGTCAGCCCTGTGGAACCCACATATATGAAAAGTTGGCCCTTGGTATACATGGGTTTCACATCTCACCAATACTGTATTTTTAGTCTGTGTTCAGTTGAAAGGAATCTGTACATAAGTGGATCCATACAGTTTACACCCATGTTGTTCAAGGGTCAACTGTACTTCTTTCCTTGTTGTTTGAAGGGTGGCATGGTAAGACTTTTCCCCTCCGATGTCAAGAATCTAATTGAGGGTATTTAGTGTCAGTGCTATTTTCCTAATATGGAAGGAGTGGAACAGAAAATGATGATGATATCAATCCTGTTGGACATTTATGGGCTGGACAGCAAGGGACCCAGTATAGGAGTAGGGGCATCCCTGCCTGACAGTTTTCCAGCCTCCTGGTGGCATCCTGTATGACCTCACCAGTTCGCAGAAAGACCCCCTCGCCACAAGAAGCCTTTATTCAGTGAAATGTTATAAAACTTTTATGACCTCCTGAGAAGAGTAGTTCTGTATCCTTGTTTCTCCCATGATTAAAACTACTCATGTTCACCTGTGACATCCATCAGATTAAACAATGACTATATATATGTGAAGAGAATAGTCAGAATAAATGAAAAGCATAGAGAATAACAACAAACTCCTGTAGAGTCACTATTTGTATTAAACAAATATTAATGTTTTGCCATTGTGTTAGTCCACTCAGGCTGCCATAATGGAATACTATAGCTAGGAGGCTTAAACAACAAAAGATTATTTCTCACAGTCTGGAGGCTGAAGAGTCCAAGATCAAGGTGTTGGCCGCTTGGGTTCCTGTTGAGGGCTTTCTTCCTGGCTTGTAGATGGCCACCTTCTTGCTATGTCTTCACATGGCCTTTTCTCGGAGTGTGTGCAAAGAGAGAGAGGAAGAGAGAGTGAGCTCTCTTGTGTTTCTTCTTATAGGGACACAAATCCTATTGGATCAGGGCTCCACTCTCATAACCTCATTTAACCTTAATTACCCCCTTAGAGGCCCTATCTCTAAATATAGCCACAGTAGAGGTTAAAGCTTCAACATGTGAATTTTGAGGGAGACACAATTCGGTCCATAGCAGCTAGGTATCTGATTTTACCTGCCCTGACCCATTCCCTTTCCTTCCTCTCCAGTGGTAAACTTTTTTGAAGATGGAGTGTGTTTTTCCTTTCCTTACACTATTATTATCTATACACACTCACATGTTTACATCATATAGTGTGCTTCACATTTAACATGAATGGTACTTACTTTTTTCCTCTCGCCATTTTGTTTCTGACATTTATCTGTGTTGATACTTGTGGATCTGGTTAATTCGTTTTAACTGCTGATGGATGCTCTATTGCAGCAGTCCCCAACCTTTTTGGCACCAGGGACCGGTTTCATAGAAGACAAGTTTTCCACCAATGGCGGGAGAGGGGAGGTGGTGCTCAGGTGATGATGTGAGCAATGGGGAGTGGCTGTAAATACAGACGAAGCTTCTCTCAGCTTGCCTACTGCTCATCTCCTGCTGTGTGGCCCCCTACCTGCTTCCTAAGTTTCATGGAAGACAATTTTTCCATGGCCAGGGGGATGAGTGGGGGTCCCTAATAGGCCATGAACTGATACCGGTCCACGGCCTGGGAATTTGGGGACCACGACTCTGTTGAATGGATCTACCATAGTTTATTCATCCGTTCTATTAGTAATAGGCATTAAAAAGTAGTTTGCATGTTTTTCACTATTGCCAATGGTGCTACAGTAAGCATCCTTATACATAATTCCGAGTGGATGTATGTTAGAGTTTCTTTACGGTATATGCCTAGGCTTGGAATTCCTGGGTAGTCAGGTATATTCATCATCAGTTTTATTAGATAATGCCAATTTGCTCTGTTTAAAAGTTTACACAATTTTAACTTCTGCCAGCAGAGATTTCATTTTTACGTATCCTTCATAATTCTTGTCAGGCTTAATTTTTGCTTATCTCAGTATGAAATGCTATTTTATTGATGTTTTAATCTACATTTCCCTGATTAATTATGAGGTCAGGCATCTTTCATATGTGCATTGGTCAAATAGCTCCTTTGTGAGCATGTGAACACTCATGTCATTTGTCCACTTTGTATTAGGTTGGTTATCATTTTCTTTATATAAAGGCTATTTATATGTTTTTGTTACTGACAATTTGTTTATAGTGACTGTAAATATCTTCTAGTTTGTAGCTAGTTTTTTACTTCTAAAAATAATGTTCTAATTATATACAGGGTTTATTTTTAATGTAGTTAAATTCATCAATTTTTTCCCTTTATGGTTTGAGCTTGTCATATCTTATTGAATAAACTATTTCCTACCCAAAGTCATAAAGATATTTTCTCTGACTAGTTTTAATTTCTGAGCTCTCTATTCTTTCCCGCTGGCCTGTCAATCTTTTTGCACACTGTTTTAATTACTACAGCTTTACAGTAGCTTTGATATGTGATAGAGCAAGTTCCTTTTCTTTAATCTCCTTGGCCATTTTTGACCCTTTACTCATTCAAATAAAATTCAGGATAAGCCTGTCGATTTTCATGACAAGCTACAATATGCACAGGGATTGCCTTGAATTTGTAGGTTAATCTGGGGGAGAATTGATATCTTCATGCTATTGAGAGTCTCCTGTGGAATGGCTATGACATATCTTTCCATTTGCTTAAGTGTGCCTTTATATTCTTCATTAAAGTTCTATAGTTCCATCCTTTCAGATAATATACTACTTTAGTTAGATTTATAGTCAAGAACTTTGCAGATTAAAAAAAATTTCCACTTATTATGGAATGGGTATTTTAATTTGTCATTCATTTTCTAGTTGTTTGTTTCTTGTCTGTGGAAATGCCATTGATCTATTTTTTATTAATTGACCTTGTATTCTGCAATTTTACTGAACTCTGTTATTAGTTCTAATAGTTTGTGAATATTTTTGGATCTTCTGTGGACAATAATATGTCCTACAATTAATGACAGTTTTGAACTCCTCTCCATTTTTCTCTTACTTCCATTTCTTATCTTACTGAACTGGGAAAAACCTCCAGTTGCATGTTGAACAGTTTTGTTAATAACAAGCATCTTTGTTGTGTTACTGACTTTATGGTGGATGCATCTATCATTGATAGCAATGTAGGAGGTTTGTTTTTTATTATATAGATACATTTTTTAGATGAAAGAAGTTTTTTCCTCTTCTGAGTTTACTAAAATTCTGTATTATAAAAGGACATTGACCTTCTCATCATGTAATATTTTGTATTTGTTGAGATTTTTTCTTTGATCCTATTTATACAGTATTTATGTTAATATATTTTACACCTATTAAATCATCCTTACTTTCCTTTTTAAAACTGGTTTGCTAACATTATATGTAGGATTTTTGCATCTAGGCTCATAAAAGTAATTTAGCTTATAATTTCACTTTCTTGTATTGTTTTTGTTCAGTTTTGATATTAAGGATTTGTTAGCCTCATAAAAGGAACTGGAGAGCTTTCCTATCTTTTGGTCTCTGAGGAGTTTGAATAAGAAAGAGGTTATATAATTCTTAGAGGTCTGGTAAAAGATGCCTATAAACCTGTCTCATCCTGGTGCTGTGGTGCTTCTTTATGGGATAGGTTTTGTTCCTTTTTAAACCACTGATTTACTTTCTCTTTAGGTTTTCTGCTTCATTTTGAATTTGTTTTGGGAAATTGTAACGTTTTTCCAAGAAATTTTTCACCATATTTAAGTCTTTTATATTTACTGACAGATTTGTTAAGGGTATTTTCTTATAATTTTACTGATCTTTACAGCTATGAACTGAATGCTTGTGTTCCCCAAAATTCATATGTTGAAACTGAATCTTCAATGTGATAGAATTAAGAGGTGGGGACTTTAGGAGGTGATTAGGTCATGAAGGCAGAGCCCTTCTGAATGGAATGAATGCCCTTTAAAAGAGACTCGAGAGAGCTTGTTTGCCCTTTCTGCCATGTGACGGCACAGCAAGAAGGTGCCTTCTCTAAAGCCAAAAGCAGCCCTCACCAGACACTCAGTCTATTGGTACTTTGATTTTGGATTACCCAATCTCTAGAACTGTGAGCAACACATTTTTCTTATTTGTAAATTACCCAGATTATGGTATTTTGTTACAGCAGCCTGAACATACTAAGACTGTATTTACTGTATGTATACATTGTCTCTCTTCATTTTTAATATTGTTCATTCTGCACACACACACACACACACTCTCTCTCTTCTACTTTCTCTTGCCAAAGATTCATCTAGTCAAAGAAAGAGTGTTTGATTTTGTTGATGCTGTCTTTTCTTTTTCTTCTTTTTAATTAATTCTTTTCTCTGACCATATTTTCTTACTTTTTCTCTCCTTTGGGTTTACTTTGTAGTTTTTAAAACAAGGTTTTCAGTTGAATATATTAATTATTAGTTTGCAACTTTTCTGTTCAATTTTAAGTCTATACATTTTCCTATAGGTACCACTTCAGCTACATACTGCAAGTGCTTCCATTGTTTAATTATAAATATTTCATAATTTTCATTACAATTCTTCTTTGAACCTTGAATTATTTAGAAGTATATTTTTAGTTTTAAAATATATGAATTGCATTTAATAATAATATATTAATAATAATGTTTTAGGAACATTAAAATTTTCACTATGGTTATAATTTGTCAGGTTCTCTTTATAACTCACCAATTTATGATTTATATATTTTGAAGCTATTTTGTTATGAGAATATAGCCAAATGTCTATAGGGATGGGTATAGAAGTAGATCATAAGTATTTGGGGGGATGTCAAATACTAAAGATAAAAACCAGAGAAGAGTTGGAGAAGAAAGGCTTTTTTTCAAACTCTAAGCCAAGGGTTCAGACAAAAGAAGTGCCAGGTATGTCTGCCAAGTTCATGGGAGACAGACTCATGCCAAGGGCTGTGAGCTGAATAAGGATTGAATGCATCAGGTGGGGGTCCAAGATGAAGTTAGCTGGATGTAACTCACAGCCGACTGCTTTTAACTGCTACCATACCTGTGCATTTGTTTGAAAGTGGCTAGACTTGAAGTTGCTACCTGACACTGAGTCCTGGCAGGAAGGTATTCTTTCTTGCGGACTAAAACATATCAGAGCAGCTTCTAACATTTAATTAATTCCCACCCACGCTTTCATTTTGGAAGGATATTCCTAACTTCTGTATACTTCTTTTTTCATCTTATCACATTTCATATATTGTATTTTATGATCCAGGAGGATGAATTATTCCAACTGTCTTACTTAACTGGCTTTTATTATCTGGAGGAAACTTTGTGAGTTCAATTTACCTGGTAGCCTGTCCCTCTGAGATTTGTTTCTGGTTGACTTCACCATTGAGCAGAAATACTCCTATTACAGCACTCAGTTTATCTGTAGATGAGAACCTTTGCATCTTAAATAAAACACTCAGCTAGTGGGCTCAGGTTTGGCTCTGTTTCTCCTCATTGGTGCTTCTAAATCCATTTGCCAAGTCTGAGGTCCTGGACTCAGACATCTTGAAAGAACACTAAGGGTAAAGGTGCTTTTCATTGAATGTGAAAAATAGCATTTTGCTGAAGGCTATTTTGCTCAATTGCTCCAAAGTAATTTACCTTGGGGAGCAGAGACCAAGTCTGAGACATTCAAGACCAAAAGGAAATTAGGGTTGTTTTTTTTTAAAGAACATATATTTACAAGCAATCAACAAAAGGGAGTTTATGATGAAAATTATTCTTTAACCCGGACAGTGACATTCTCTGCGGTAAAAGACATAGCTGTCTCATAAACATAAAAAATATATAAACCCTCTACTCTCATTCTTTTATTACTTTCAAGTCTCTTGATTTTGAGTGAAGGAAGCAAACAAAGTTTATAGTGAGGTTTATTTTGTTAAAATAGACAATTACCCAGATGATGCAAGATTCTGCCCTTCCTCAACTCCATGCAAACATTTATCTCTTTTATTTAGTTTACACAAATGAAAGAGACTCCTGGGGGTGTGTGCTGAATACTCTGTATAATTGCACTGTTTTAAATTTCAGTTTCCTAGTACAGACCTGGTATCTAAGATGGTGTGACATTTTTACTCTATGAAAACCTTATCACAAGCTTTACAGATTCTGCAGTTGAGTCTCAGTGTTTTCTTCTTTGGTTATTTCACACCATTAAATTATATTGCTCCAAATTCGACATAGCAGTCTGGCACCAAATCTCATCCATGAATAGTGACTCCTTTTTCAAATTCAAAAATACAGAATCAAAATAGCTAAATTAAACAGCAGATAATCTGCAAATTTCTCAGGGAAGGAAAGAACAAGAGTCCAATTAGCTTTCATTTTTCCCCGTTTTTAAAAAGAAAAACACTTTATTGAGGTATGACTGACATGTAAAAAGCTGTCCATATTAATGTATATGACTTGATGAGTTTGGGGATAAATATACACCTATGAAACCAGCACCACCATCAAGGCCATAGCCTCCCAAAGTTTCTTCCTGTTCCCTCTGTTATTACTATAATTATCTTCTGGTAAGAACTCATAAGATCTACCCTCTTAGAAAATTTTAAGTATATGATACAGTATTATTAGCTATATGCACTATGCTATATAGTTGGTCTCTAGAACTTACTCATATTGCATAACTGAATCTTTGTTGGCCATCACTTCCCCATTTCCCCCTCTCCAGCCCCTGGCAACCACCACTCTACTCTCTGCTTCTATAAATTTGACTGTCTTAGATTCTACATATAAGTGAGATCATGCAGTAACTGTGTTTGGCTATGTCACTTAGCATAGTGTCCTCCAAGTCTATCCATGTCATCCCAAATGGCAGGATTACCTTTCTTTTGTTAAGGCTGAATAATATTCCAGTGTGTGTGTGTGTGTGTGTGTGTGTGTGTGTGTGTGTGTGTGTATCACATTTTCTTTATCCATTCATCTGCCAATGGATATTTAGGCTGTTTCTATATCTTGGCTATTATGAATAATGCTCAGTGATCATGGGAATGCAAGTCTCTTCAAGATCCTGATTTCAGTTCCTTTGGATAAATATCCAGAAGTGGGATCACTGAATCATATAGTAGTTCTATTTTTAATTTTTTGAGGAACCTCCGTACTGTTTTCCCTAATGGCTGTGCAAATTTACATTCCTACTAACAGTGTACCAGGGGTTCCTTTCTCTATATCCTTGTCAACACTTACCTCTTTCTCTCTTTTAAAAAAAAATAATAGCCATCCTAACAGTTGTAGAATATAGGGTCTCATGGTGCTTTTGATTTGCATTTTCCTGATGATTAATGATGTTGAGCATCTTTCCATCTACCTACTGGACATTTGTATGCCTTCTGAGAAATGTCTATTCAAGTCCTTTGCTTTTTTTTTTTTTTTTTTTTGCTATTTAGTTGTATGAATTCTTTATATATTTGGATATTAACCCCTTATCAAATATAGGGTTTGCAAATATTTTGTTCCACTCCATAGGTTACTTTTTCATTTTGTTGATTGGTTCCTTTGCTGTGCAGAAGCTTTTTAGTTTGAGCAATTTCACTTGTCTATTTTTGCTTTTGTTGGCTGTGTTTTTGGTGTCATATCCAAAAAATCATTGCCAAGGCCAATATCAAGGAGGCGTAAAACTTATGCAGTTTGAGGGGCTGTCTTGCTATGGTTTGAATGTGTTTTCTCTAAAATTCAGGTGTTGCCAATGTGACAGTATTAAGAGGTGGGGCCTTTATCAGGTGAATGGGCCACGAGGGCGACTTCCTCAGTAATGGGATTAAGGCCCTTTTAAAAGAGGCTTCACATAGCAGCAGTGTTCAGCTAGTTGCCCTTTCACTATTCTGTCGCGTCAGGACACAGTGTTCCTCCCCTCTGGAGGATGCAGCCCCTACCAGACAACCAGACCTGCTGGCTCCTTGATCTTGGACTTTTCGGCCTCTAAAACCATGAGAAAATAAATTTCTGTTCTTTCTAAATTACCCAGTTTCAGTATTCTGTTATAGCAACACAAATGGACCGAGACATCTCTTTAGGAAAAATAAAACAAATTTGAAAGTGAAAATTGGTGTGGTCCTTCCCAGGCCTTAGGAGGGGCCTTGTAAATGAGGAGCTCTGAGCCCAGCTTCACGCTAAAGCAGCCTCTGGGTAAAATTACCACAGTTCTTGTAGTAGAATAATTTACCCCTGTCATTATTTTTAGATGCATCTACTTGCTCCAGAGTGTGAGGTTTTAAGACAGTTGACTCAAGTAGATAAATAAAACAGTATAGCCCATTAACAGAAACTGTCTATTTGTAGAAAGGCCCCATGGGCCAGGTGCAAAAAAATATTTACTTCATATTTAAAAATTTTAAGTTAATAATTTTTAATACCCAAGCCATTTCTAACGTTTAAGATCATTTATACTATTGAAAATGTAAAATAGGGACTGGCTTTGCAGATCCTTGGGTCAGGCTGCCTGAGTTCAAAGCCTATGTCATCCGTTTAACTATAAAAAGTGCTTAGAACAGTGCCTAGCCCATAATAAGTGCTCAATAAATATTAGGTATTATCTTCATCAATGGGGAGTTTAAAAATAAAATTAATGAATATATGTCCAAAGAAGATGAATGTTAATTTCCTTTAAACTGATCAGTTGAGTATGAGGATCATTTCTGTTGTCACCTATATTTCTGTAAATTGAGTCTCAAAGAATTTTTTTATTTTCTGTGGCTTTCAGTTCAGGTGGTTCTTAGTTAGCTGTACAGTGAATCACCTGGTGGTGCTTTTACGTCCTACCTTTGCCAGAGCTTTACCCAGACCAATTCGATCAAAACCTCTGTGATGGGTCCAGGGCATGAGAATGTCTTATAGGCTCCCTGATGACTGTATTAGACAGCCAGAGTCGTACTTGGAAGTCAGAGTGTGTGGTCTCCCAGTCCCTTGTGATGACTTCACTGTCACTCAGTCCCGGAGCAACGTGACTTCAGCCACAGGTGAGATTCTCTGAGAAAGATTAGAATTTTCTTTCTTCTGTTTTATTATTCTATCAAAATAAACCATGTCACTGCTAAAATAGATAAATGTTGAACAATGAAGATAATCCCAAGAGTAAATTTAAAAAAAATTTTTCACATTCATTCATAACTAATATTAACTTATTCCAGACCCTAATCTCTTCACATATCTCCATTAAAATGGTTCAGGTTACCCATTACTGTGTTTTAACAAGCCTTTCCTGGAGCATTCATAGAACCTGAAAACAATGGCCCTTACGTCACCAATTGCATACAGAACACTTCCTAGGCATTGGGCACTGTGTTGGATTCTGTATGTGCATTCTCTGTCTTACAGCTGCCATATGAGTAGGTATATCATCCTCGTTCTATGAATAGAAAATGACTTTCCTTGGTCATACACCCACTACAAGGCACAGTCAAAGGGCATGTGTCCTAGAAAGGAAACAGAACAGAGTGGTGGCTGAGACCTCCAATATTGGGATCAGACAGATCCAGCAACTTGTCAACCTTTCTATGCTTTGTTTTCCTCATTTGTAAAGTGGATAGAAACACCCACCTCATAGGCTTGTTGTGGTTATTATGATGATAATAACTATAGAAGTGGAAAGTGGTAGGTGGCAGCTATTAATGAATTAATGAGTCAGTTATGTTGCTATGAGAGGGTCCTGTTTTTTTTAATATGCTACAGGCTTTCCATAAATTAAAACTTTTATTGCTAATTATTCCATGAGAGTAAAAAATTTAGGAACTCAAACAATAAAACCACTTTTATTCCTACAACTGAGGGAGAACTTACTCTTTGTTTTTTTCTATGTATACACACATTCTGTTTAAAATGGGATGCTGTACATTGTTGTTCTTTAAATGCCTTTTCATTTCATAAGGTTTATATTTTCTATTTTGCTATAGTGTTGCCATTATGTTTGCAAATGGATGCTTATGCTCGTAGACATTTAATACTATTAAAAATAAACCAAGTCCTTGCCACAGGTTTGTGTATGATTCAAGAACTTGCCGTTTTAGATAAGATAATTTGCTTGTTTCTTTTGTGTGTGTGGGCAAGGCTTATTCTCCTGACCTTACATAGAATGGAGTTAGGGCAATGAGGCAGGAAGAGCCATGCCTGGAGGGAGGCAGTCAGACACACTCTCTGGGAATGTGCATGAAACTCAGCAATTGAGCATCTCAGGAGACACCAATGGGTTCAGGCGAGAAGCTCTGGGGACCTTTGCATTGCAAGGGAGAGCTCATGTCAGGTGGAGTCCTAGGCCTACGGCAGAATTGAACCCTAGACTTGTGAGAGACTGAATATGCAAATGGACAATGACTGTACCACATCTAAAAACAAAACTCTGACTCACAACCTGCAGTAACCTGCCTACGAAACTAATCCCATTATCTACAATAAATAGCCTGGGTAGCCAGCCAGACTTGCAGGAAGCTAGATTGTTATCTTTAGTAATAATCCAAGAAGCTAAACGATAACTTCTACAACAATCAGCCCCCAGTGGCCAGGACTTGATTAATAACTGACAGCTTCCCTAATTTTTGCCCCTACTTCCAACTTAGGACCAACCACAGAGAGCCAAAGATGCCCCCTAACTGACCCCACAGGATGCCTGGCTTCTAGCTAGGCCACCTCCAGCTTCTATGGCAGCCCTCCAATCAGGGCATACCTGAGCCGTCCCTTCTTTCCACACTAAAGCTGTCCCACTCCTCTGTCTGCCTTTGAGTCTCTGCCAAAATGCAAATGATGGTGGCCAACTCCCTTGCTATAGCAAGCTCTGAATATTAATAAACAGACTTTGCTTTTCTCATCTGCTTGGTCTTCATTTATTCCCACACGTGCTTGAAGTCCAGGTCAAGCTGCTCATGTGTGGCAACCACTTTCAGATAGGGCCCTTCATGGGACTTCACTTGGTCTCTTCTTGTGAGGCATGGGCTATTTTTCTGGAAGGCTAGAATCATAACTTACTCATCTCAGTATTCGCAGTGCCCAGCTCTGGGCTTGCTCACAATAAAAATTGTTGCAAAGAGAGGGAAAGAGGTCTCACTCACAAGGGTTAGGCCCTTTCTTTTCTGATATGGAACCACGAAAGCCCAACATGACTGGTCTGTCTTGTTTTGATAAAATGAAATGTCACCCCAAATTCCAACTGAAATGTAAACCAAACTGGAATTGACCCCGGGGGGGTGGAGGGAGTGTAGCAGTCTGATAGATTTCACAACATCTCCAGAGAACCAGTTTTAAATCTTCTTGGCAAAACTTTCCCTTTTTGTGTGTAACACCTCCCCCTAATGTAAACCCATGTGAATTTTGAGGGAAATTTAATTAAAAATAACTTTTTCCCTTTGCTAAATGGAAGCAGGTACTATTCAGACAGTAAAGAAAATCATGGTGAGGTTAGTTGTGCTAAGTTATCCCTGTTTCTCAGGAAGATAACAGAAATGACATGTAGCCAGTTACTTGTCATTGAGATGGAGTTTCTGTGAGGCTTCTGCGCTGATATGGCCACACCAGAACCTTCACCAGAAGCCCCACACTTCAGTCATGGGCCCGATCGGTTCCAGATCCCTCCTCCAGAACAGAAACATCTGCTTAGCATTAGTGTCAGGGCCTGGCATACTGTATACTATATATATATACTGATACTACATATCGCCCTAACCTGGTGTGTGTTTTCAGAGGACTCTCCAAAGTCAAACACTGAAACAATTTTATTTTGTAGCTTAATTCGTGGGAGCCAAGTCCAAATGTGAGTAACTCTGGAGGAATTCATTCTCCGATGTCCTACATGGATCTCAGGGCTGTAACGATACTGCTTATTGCACTAAGCATCTTTTTAGAACCTGTCACTGGACCGTAAGCTTCACAAGGGCAGGGACCATATCTTTCTTATTTATTTCTGTGTCTTTCTGTACCTGGCATAGAATAGCACTTAATAGAATTTTGTTCAGTGCGTGAGGGGACCTTGGAATTCAGAGTCACTTGACAGAAAATGCTAAAATACAGCAGACACAGCCTTAACACGGCGAGACTGACAGCTGAGACCCTACTGTGAATTACATACAAGCATCAACACTGCAGTAACTCTCCTTGCAGGACGAAGGCTATTTTGACTAGGTATTAATTAACAAATAGACAATTTCTGCCTCCTTCTCTTAGTAGAACCCTTGGTGAGCCAGGAAGTTCTGCCTAATAGGGTGAAGTGAATCCAGGATAAGTAATCTGACTGCCACATTCAGGAAGAGAAGTTACCCTGTACTGGCTTGTGTGTAGGGCATTTGACAGAGGTATCATGATGAGCTCAGACCCCCCACGCCCACCCCGTGGGAGAAAACCAGTTCCCTGAGGGTCCTAAGGAGAACAACAATGCTTTTGCCTGACTTTTGCTGCCTGATTACTATATAGGGAAGGTTTCCTAGACTTGGTTATAACCTCCCCTCCTAAGCAGCCTAATGTAAACAGCTCTGCCAACTCTGTGCCGTTTATGTGCACAACCAAACTCTTGCTACATGAATCACCAGGTTTTCCCATATCCCTCCCAGCTGTCTTGGTGGGGAGGAGAAGGGATTGTGAAGATGAGTCTTTTGGCATTGACTTATGTGATGGGCATGAGGGCTTGTCACCAGACATCCATTTCAAGTCCCTTCTCCTGTGCCTTTCTATAGTGCAGGGGCTGAAAGGCTAAAAACTACATTTTCCAGATGCCCTGCAGTCCGAGTTATGGACCTGATTTAGATGTGCTTCTATTTGGAAGGCAAAGGGAGGCAGAGGCATTGCTTCTCTGGCCAGGTCAGAGAGGCATGTAGTTTCTCTGGCCACTAGCCGTGGGTGTGGACTAGGCTTGGGTGTGGACAGGCAAGGCTCAGGGCACCCATATTGCTGGCACAGATCATCTCAGGCCTGGTGGGGCAGCAATGGAGGCGGCTTGCCCAAGCCTCTATATATCGTGGCAGTGGGGTGTTTGTAGCTCAGCCCCTCCAGCAGCAGACAGCAACCTCGGTAGCCTGGTTCTGCTGTGTGGCTTAGGAGTTGTTTCTAGAAGAACCTAGAGTTTGTTTCTTTAGCCCTCCCAACGTTCTGTAAGCCATTTAGTATGCTGTAATAAACCCCTTTCTGCTTAAATTAGCCAGACTGAATTCTTTTCTTTGCAGTAGAATCCTGACCACTACAGCTCACCACCATGAGGGGCTGAATCAAACTTTCTGAGTTAGATATTACCAAAGGTTGCCTTCCCCAGTTACTATTGCCTTGGTTTTAGACAATTATTTGCAAAACTGCTGATGTGTTACTTTTGATTCCTGAATTCCAAGCTATTGTGTATTTGTCCACTATATTCTAGTACGTGGTGAGCAATTAGAAACCCAGGGTTATGGGTTTGATTATGTTTAGTAAAATGTTGAATCTGTTACACATTAAATTCTATGTTCAGAAAAGTGTTGAGCCTACTAATTTATTCATCCAGGGCCTGGGCTTGCAATTGCCTTGTCTGTTGTTAATGAGCCTTTGCTCCTGGGTGTCTCAGAAAACTCCAGATGATGTATAATATAAAATAGATGGCAATAACCATTATAATAAACCATTATATTTGTGCCCTCTTTTGCAGTTTTTGAAAACATGATCTCGTACGTTGGAGGGAAGGGAAGGTGTCACCACAAAGAAGAAAACTGAAACTCAGAGAGGTATGATAATTTGTTGAAAGTCATGAGGTTAGTTAATAAATAGCAGAACCACGTCAGAGAAGCTTATCTTTGACAAGGAGAAAAGCAACTGCCTGATGCACCAGGTTTCCTCCACTAACCAGCCGAGACTAGGCTGCGACATCTAATGCAGCTAGCTCCCCCTTTTTAAAAACTCAACTGAAAAAGTTCATCAGATGGTGCAAAAAAGTGGCCAGTGCCTTTAGAGTTAGGAATTTCTTTGCACAGGCTGGTGGTGTTGACAGGGTAGGAGTTGCAGTGTGAAGGGAGGGAGGGAGGATTCAAACCAAAGCGATTCCTTGCAACATCTGTTAGTGCTGAGGCAAGCTTGAGTTACTGCTTTCTTCCATAAAACGAGGATGTGGAAAGCAGCCGTAGGAAAAGACATTAAGGGTGGGCCGAGGCTGTGGAGAGGCTCTGCCTCCCCACAAGTGGCTCAGGCTTACTTGTGGGGAGGCAGAGCAGGTGACCTGCTGAGCTGAGTGCCTCAGTTAACACTTTTTTTTTTTATTGTAGTTCTTGCTCTTCATTCCTAGTATTAAAGATTCCTTCAACAGAATGGTTATGGGTCTGAAACAGAATGAGAATGAAGCATTCTTTTCCACCAGATATCTCTTTCAGCCCTTTTGGCTAAGACTTTCCTGGACTTAGTTTTAGCTTTTCTGGTACATGAGGAGGTTTCCCCTTTGCTGTGGAAGGATTTACATGTAGCCAAATATTTCACAGCCCTATCGGTAATGCGCTTTAAAGCCTTTTCTGAAAGTGAAATTTATTTAAAGGAAAAGCTGTTTCCTACTAGTTGGAGCAACATCTAGAAGTGTGATTCATGCAGCTGGTCCCAAGAGCCTTGATAGTAGAACTTGCCACAGAGCGAGCCTGAAGACGTTAACCTTTTATAATGCCACAGTTGGTCTTTGGTGGCCCTGCCACTAGGAATCTGAATATTTCCAATGCCTTCTGTTGTTTTGCTTCCATTGGGAGGACAGAGCAACTGATTGATAGTAGTAACTAAAGCCTTTGGAGTGTTGCAAACTATCATTATAGGAGGGAAATTGATGGCTAGCAGGGTGAAGAGGAGGTTAAGTCTCCCTGTTCCAGGAACTGGCCTCAGAAACCATGCCTGGTCCGCGTATGGAATCAGGTCTGGAAAAGAGCCGTGGCCATATCCTCACGTCATGAAAATTAGATGGGCTTTGCACGCAGACAGACCAGGGCTTGAGTCACTTTACTAGCTGTTTGATATCGGGTGAATTATTTACTCTTTCTCTCAGCCTGAGTTTTCTCATTTGTAATATAAAGACGATACCCTTAAAGATCTGTTATGGATGCTAAAAATAAATGGTTTTAAGGCAGAAACCACAGTGTGTGGCACATGGTCGGTACTCAGCAAATGGCAAATGATCATTCTGATTATGCTCGTGGTTATTTGCTGGTTATTTTTTTGACCAGTGCTAAGTTTCTCTCCAGGAGCCCCTTCTACTAAAATCTATTCTTACCTAGTTCTCTATTTCTGTTATGAACACAAGGTTTATATGCAGTGTTTCTGTTTCTGTATCTCAAAACTTCTGTGTTTTTTAAAAAATTATCCTTATAATAGTTTTGTAAAGCTGGCAGCCAGCAGGGTTAGAGTCCTTATTTCAAAAGAGGGAATAATGAGATTAAAGAAAAAAAAAGAAGTAGAGAAAGCCTAGGAGTCCTAAACTGGAGTTTATGAGCTTTAAATCCCTGAAAATTAATACAAAAAAAATTGTGTTGCATTTTGATTGTAAGAAATCTATAGCTTTCATCAGATTCTCAGAGGGGTCTGAGATCCCTTCAAAAAGGCTAAGAAGCATTGTGGGTAAAGACCTCCTAGACGGGAGAACTATTGGGAGGCAGTTCATGGTTTCTGCGTCCATGGAGGCAGAATAGCAGCGTGCTTGGCTGCCGTACCTCTTCCATCACAATCCCCGGAGCTGCTTTGAAAATGTAGATCCTTAAGCTCCAGCTCAAACCTACAGAGTCAGAGTGTCAAGAACTGAAGCCGAAGAATCTGGCATTTGAACAACTTCTCCAGGTGATTTTTTACGGCTACTCAAGTTTGACAATCCACTGGTGTGGTAGTAAAACCTGCCTTTGGAATCAGATCACCACGCTGGGACCCACCACTTACAGCTACGGGAACCTGGGGCCGTTTCTTCAGTTTCCACACCTGCCAAGTGGGGCGAATAATCGTGCCCCCCTCATAAAACATTCGTGAACATTAAATAAGATATTGTCTGGACAGCGTTTAACTAAGGTATTAATATGGTAAATTCTGAACTGATGATAATCATTGTGAGTCTTATTACTATCAGTTATGATTAGGGAGATTGGAGCAAACTGAAGGCTTTGACTTTCTGTGGGAAATTAATGGATTATTGAGTCAATTGAGCATTTATGTCATCTGCGTTTGAGAGCCTGGTTCACCTGCAGTATCTGTCAGATGAGCAAACCAGTCATGTTATAGATGATGGGCAATTTCATTTTCTTTTTTCCCTTTAGTTCCTAATTTTTCTACATGAGCATCTATAACTTAAAAAAAAACCTTTATTTTTTTCAAAAAGGAGTCTTTTACTGTATGATTTACTGAAGAATAATTCAGAGATTATTATCTGTGACATTATGATAAATTCTGTAGTTAATTGATCAGGAATTTCACTCCCTATGTTATGTTGTTTGAAAAAATTAGATTACATTATACTTACATTGCTTTGGCTTAAAGGGCCTTTTTCAGGAAATGAAACACACTCAGTAAGAAATCCTGTCTGGGGAGGCATGACATTATTGTCGCAGAAGTTAGAATTCTAGAGGATGTTGCCTAATGTTGGACTAGTTGCATATTTTCATGAAAAACTGAAAAAACTCATTTGACAGTATCCTTCTGCAAGAGCTTCCAAAGTAACTTAGACAGTCTTACAAAATATGTAAGATATGTTTGAGAGCACATCTTCTGAAGGGTAGACTGTACTTTTCAGATATGTTAGGTCTATTTGAAAAAAAAAGTTTAAAACAAGAGAACTGGCATATATAACACATCACTGTTTAGAATAATTTTACACACACACATATACATACATGGCATAAGTACAAATAGTTTCAGCCATAAGAGTGATGAATTATGGATTTGAAATCACACAGTTCAGCTCAAGAACAGGAGCCAGGCCAAATGAAAAACAACAAAGTATTAAATATGCAGCAAAGTATTAATAATGCAATAATGCAGAGTTGATCCTTGGGATTAGTACTGGCTGCTAAATGTTTTAATGAGTTGCCAGTGAGAGGGATGAGTGGCAAAGTCCCCTGGTGACTCAGGAAACTACTCAAGAAAGAAAGACGTGCAGCAAAGGACAGCAAAACTCAAGAATATAAGCTAGCTAGGAGGAATAACACAAAATTCAGTTTCAAAGCAAATTCACAAGACCCGGAAGAAATATTTTAAGGAAACATGACTGAAGTTGAATTAAAAGTCTGTGGTCACTTGTGAGGAAAAATAAAATATAGTGCATTGGTAACAGAAAAGAATCTGCTTAGAAAAGGTTCAGTTTCTTTTTTTCTCTTTCATCTTCTGTTATATAATTCATTGTCTTCGTGTTACCCTCAGCCTCCTTGTCAACTTTTGCTCTTGGCTTTATGATCTTGGCTAGAGATCATTGCCCATTCCCCAAATCATACTCTGGCACCATGAGGTTTTGTGTGGTCTCCACACACTATTAGGGCCCCATTCTATTCCTGGGTCAACTCAGCAGTGTAATTGGGTAGGGAAGAAATACCTGGAGGGTGGCAAGGAGGTGTTTGGGTGGCTTGGGCACACGAGCTGGTGGGTCATTGCAGGACAACTGCACAAGTCTCCCTTAGTCGCTTCCTCATGCACAGTCGGGAGTTAAGACCATGATAGGGTTTTTAAATGAGCAGGAAAACACCTGTGCTGAACCTGCACTCAGGCCCTATTGGTCCATAGTCAACTGAGAAGGAAATGGCCTAATTGAATGCCCAGGGTATCTGAGTTCTTCAGAGCTCATGTCAATTACCAGAATGTCCACTATGTCTTGACCTCAGGGCATTTCCTCTGCTCCATGTGTGTCCAGAGTCCTTTAAGACCTCTCCTCCTAAACTCTAATGCACTAGTTCAGCAGCTACAGCCAATCTTAATGCAGTGGTCCAGTCTCTACTCTTGGTTTCCAGCCCTGTTCTCATTTCTAGCTCCTAGTCTCACAGAGTAGTACTGGACAGTGGCTTCATTGGTACAATCAGGTATACCTGGAGGAAGAGAGTAGCATCTGCAAGTTAGCTTCACTCTCTTATGATGTCTCCATCTCTGCGTTTCTGTCTCTGAATCCGTCTCTCTCTCTCACACATACACATTTTTGATTTCTGTGTTACACATTTTATCTGTTTGCTTTCTCATTACTCTTATAGTCTTCCTTCTATATTTTGCACATAATGTTCCCAACTCTCATTTCCCTGGTAGTGATAGTAACTTTAATTGTGGGTCCTATTCCCATGATCACCTTCCTTCATTGCCTCAATCCTTTTTCGACTTCGCTGATATCTGTTGATAATAACTCCTCCCACCTCAGGATACTAGTTCCCCCTTTCTCTGTATATGAAGAGTAGAAATCAAAATGGGAGAGCACCTTTCCTTCAGAACCTGGTGCCTGTGGGTGCCTTTGCCTTTTCTCAACTCTCATGCTATAGAGTGACATTTTATTGCCCTGTGCACATGGCAGGTGACATAGTACCACTTATCTGAAGATTGGACTTAGCTGATTGGTACACTTTGTGGCTACCTTGTTAACCTTTACAAACTTTATTGAAAAAAAAATTGAAGTTGTATAAGGAATATTTCCAGGCATGCATTTTCAGTCAGAGCATTCTCTTTTGTCAAAGACAACTTGACAGTCTCCTTGGGACATGATGAGCTGGGCTGGCAACAAAGGAAAGGATGGCCAAGAGCTCCCTGTCTCAGGGCTCCTGCCTCACACAGCTCTGGCCACTAAGCTTGCTTTCCAGGCACGGAAACAGGCACATGAGTTTTGCACTGAGCCTGAATAAATCCAATGAGGAAATACGGGAAGATGTTGGTTTCCAGCACTTAATTTTTCCTGTGTCTGGGCTAACGGGCAAAGGCAGGTACTGTTTTAAACTGGAGTTTCTGCAGCACAGAAGGGTTGCATGAATAAAAGTAAGAGTTAAAAGTTGGCAACTTAATTCAGGGGCAATCAATCTAACATCTCAAAGGATTGGTTTGGTGAAGTGGAACCAAAAGTAGGAATGAGGTTCATGGGTTAAGATTTTGGTCTTCTTCCAGATGTGCTATTAACACACCATGTGACTGGGTCCATGCCTCAGTCCTATTTTCCTGGCTCTATGGAAGATACCACAACTTCGGCTGAGCTGCTATAAGAATTTATTAACATATGTGAGGCGATTTATAACCCTCAGATTAATAAGTAGTAGCATGTGATCATCTCACGTTGTTACTGTCTAATAGTTATTGACAAAATGTGATTGTATTTATTCTATGTGTATAACTCTTGTTGACAATATCTGTATTTCCTTGTGCTATTTTAACCCATATATTTTCTTTGAAGTACTTCTCCAACTTAATTATTTGTATGAGGCATTTCTCTTCAAGTATGTCTATGGTTTTTCCTCTTCTTTCTAAATGTTCTTCTCTTTCTTAAATGTTCTTTCTCTGACTTTACCTTCCTAGAATTTTATTTTAGTCTTGGGATTTATTGAGCCTCTTCTCCAATATTTCATTAGCATTTCATCCATGGTTTCTCAGCATTCCTTCACATGGTTCAGCCATTTTTATACTTCTTAAAACTTTTAAACCTTTGATTAAATAAATACATGCTCCAAAACACATAAAAATTCTTTGACTAGGATAAAAAGAACTTTTCAGAAATGAATACAATTCTTATAAACATGTTTATGTGCCACATTAAGTTCAAAATAGATGGTGTGTTCCTACACATAGTTTAATTTTTTAAAGGTTGAGTAAATACACATTCAGAAATGCCTACAATTTTTTTTTTTTTTGCCTACAATTCTTATAAACAGTTCCTAACTCTCTGTCAACTGTCAGTGTCAACATTTTTAAGTTAACAGAAGACATGCTTTGATATAATCACTAAATCCTTGTCTGTTTATTTCTGGAGTGATCATGTGAACCTCATGTCCAGCTGAACCTTGGAAAAATATACAAATTTTACATAGAATGAACAAATAGAAAATAGAAGTTTTCAACAGTGGATCTGTCTAGAAGTCTTAGGGCTTTACCCATGTGCAAGTAGGCCAGTTTTCACCTCTTATGGCCAGTCCTATGCTTTAGAGATGGTGGTGCTAGATAAAGCATCTGGTTGTCCCACGGTATTTTTACCAAATGCCACCTATGAGTCAACTGAGACCTTGTGTCCACCAATAATAATTATAATAATAATAATAAGAAGAAATGCCACTATTAAAAAAAGTAGCACAGCCATTTACAAAGTGACAGTGGCTGATGCACCCTACTCCCTTGGGGGCGGAGGGTAGTGGCATCATTTCACACTGGCTCAGAAGGTCATGGATTCCCCCATGTTACCATGGGGACAAATATTTTCCATTGGTTTTGTGTTGTCTTCCTTCGCCACACATTTCTGCTGTGGGTAAATCTTATTCTGGTAGGTTGTTTGCATCAATGGCTCCAAAAAATGGCCTCCCTCTATTCTTACCTTTGCAGTGTGATTTTGTCACCTCTCCAGTTGAGAATCTGTTTCCCCACTTCTTGCATCTGGCTTGCTTGTGACTTGTTGTGGCCAGTAGGATGCAATGGAAGTGATGATGGGCCAGTTCTAAGCCTAGGCCTGAAGAGGCCTTGCGTATATTCACCTTGTCTCCTGGACCCTTACCTCTACCATGAGAACAAGCCTGGGCTAGCCTGCTGGAGGATGAGAGACCACACAGAACAGAGGCAGATCATCTCAGCTGAGGCCAACATAGATCAGCCAGCTTCTGGCCATCCTGCCAGCTTACTGCAGGCACATGAGTAAGACTAGGCAAGATCAGCTGAGCTCAGCCAAGACCAGAAGAACTGCCCAGTGAGCTAAATATTTTATGTGATTTTATGCCATTGTGTTTTTCAGTTGTTTGTCACATAGCATTGTTATAGTAATAGATATTAATAACTGATACACTGACATATTTCTTCAAATTAAAAATAGCTTTGGTGTTTATTCTGGTTATAAAGTTAAACATAGTTAATATAAAAATTAAACAATACAGGAAAGTACAAAGGAGAAAGTAAAAATTACTACAAATTTCACTGTACAGATATAGCCACCTAAATTAAGATTTTGATGAATGTGTTTTAAGTCATTTCTCTGCATATATATATATATATATACACACACATACATATATACACACACACAATTTCTACATAAATTAAATCATACTATGCATGCTTCTCTGCATTCTTCTTTTTCAATCATGCAGCATGAACGTTTTTCCATGTTAATATTAATCTGTTTCAAATTTAATGGCTGTATAATATGCCATTGTACAGGAATATTGAAATGTATTCAGTCATTTCTTTATTGATATGTTGTTTTTTATTTTTAAAATTTACAAGTAATGCTTCCATGAACATCCTTGTGACAGTCTCTCTTCAATTATTTTCTTAGGATAAATTCTTAGAAATAGGTTGGGTGAATTGGAAGGTCACTATTAATATATTTAAATCTTTCATAGTGCTAAACTGCCTCCAGAAAGGCTATTTTTTCTTACCTGAGTTAGTTATAGTATACCTGAAAACACTAGGGATGGTGGAGACAGGACTTTTGTTACTGACGACAGGGTGAAGAGAAAAAACTGTGGGAAAGAAAAGGTAAAAGTGGACATTATGAGTACAACTGTCACACATGTTGATTTTCTGAGAGTAAACAGAGTGGGGTGGGATTGGGGAGAGTGGAGGGTGGAACGTGGGTCAGGGAGATGTGGTATCAACAACAGCGATAACAAGGACCACCACCAAAACCACCACTCCAGGAATCAACAACTACTAAGCCCTTGCTATATATTTGCACTATCTTATGAACCTAGGTATGCACTTAGGCCATGGCTTTGATTCTTACACTTTTATAACCTGGGAGGCAATGAGTAGAGGATGGCTTTATTTGGAAAGATGGTAAGTTGAGGACATTTTTATTTCGGAAGATGATGAGTAAAAGGCACCTTTATCTGAGGGTGGTGGTGAGAGGAGAGCTGCATCATTTGATGGGCTGTTGAATAGAAGACCCCTTTATCTGAGGGGAGCAAGGAATGGAAGGCACCCAGTTTTAGGGATTGGAAAAGAAAGAGCTGAAAATGAAGGCTCTTAGGTGGCAGTGAAGTCACTTTTGAACAATTGGCCATTTACTCCAGATCAAGCAGGAAGACAGTAAAGACTGCCTGAGCTTGGGATGCTGCTTGGACAAAACATGGCTGATGGGACCAATCTTGAAGAGGGGTTTAAAGAGAGCATTAAAAAGGACCAATCGTTTCAGCTGATGAGTGTGGGCTAGATTCATAGGAAGACTAGAAATTGTGGTCAGACAGGAAATTTGTGCCTTGCAAGGTTATTTGTTCTCCTCTATTCTTGGTGTCCCTTTTATATTCTGTTAAAGAAATAGTTTTATTCCATTATTCTATTATATGTCTTTCTCCCCACCAAACTGCGAGTTATTTGAAGTAGTGGGTTATGTCTTTAATTTTTAAATCTCCTGTGCCTGGCACTCAAAAGGTACTTCATCAATTTTTATTGAATGAAAGGAAGGATACATTTCAGTTTTAAAAGTTAACTACCTCTACACAGGATATGGGAGACTAAAATGACTACATTTTATAGGGGAAAGGGGTCTTGGGGTAGAGGAGTAAAAATGGGGGTGAGAGGATGTGGTGAAAGGTTTACCTGGGCAGTAATCTCAGTGGAAACAGATGATGTTAGTACAAAGAAGAAAATGAAAGGACATTCTTATTACATAGATTCAAAAATTACAAGATAAGAAAAATGTTAGAAAATTGAATTCAACAACATGTTTTAAAAATACATCACAATTAAGTATGATTTGGGCCAGAAATGTAAGGCTGGTTGGATGTCAAAAAACTTAATCAATGCCATCAGCGTAGTTAAAAATAGTAACAAAGTAAAGAAAATAAAATATCTCTCATTGGATATAGTAAAAAAGAAGAGTAAAAATTCAATGCATTCATGATTTTTAAAAAATGGTCTTAGAAATTGTATTAGTTTCCTATGGCTGCTATAAAAATTCCTTAGTGGCCTCAAACAACACAACTTTATTCTCTTACACTTCTGGAGGTCAGAAATCCCAAAGTAGTTTTAAGGGACTAAAGACATGGTGTTAGCAGGTCCCATTCCTTCTGGAGACTCTAGCGAAGAAGCTGTTTGGTTGCCTTTTCTAGCTTATGAAAGCCACCTGCATTCCTGGGCTTGTGACCTCTTCCTCATATCACTGTTTCTTCCCCTGCTTCCATAATCATATTGCTTTTTCTTTCTTTCTTCTGTAGTCACCTCTCCCTCTGCCTCCCTGCACCTTAATCACTTCTGTAGAGAGAGACCCTTTTGCCTTAGAAGGTCTCATTCAAAGGTTTCAGGATTAGGACCTGGATGTCTTTGGGGACCATTATTCAGCTATCCGTAGAAAGAATAAAAATATATATTAGCCAGCTACCTTTTTTTTTTTGTTACTTATTATTTTTTAATGTTGAAAATTTTTTTTTTTTACTTATTATTTTTTAATGTTGAAATTTTTTTATTTTATTTAATTTATTATAGCTTATTATGGGGGTACAACCGTTCTGGTTAAGTATATTGCCCATGCCCCTCCCAATCCCCCAAGACTGAGCCTCAACCTTGTAGGTCAGTTTTGTAGTATCTTATAACACTGAAAACCTGCATATCCTATGAGCTGGATTTTCACTTCTGGCATATGTACAAAGGAGACATGGCCAAAGATGTTCATTGCAGCATTGTTTATATTAGGAAAGGATTGACCTAGCTCATAGTGGGGCATAAAATTAAATGCTTAGGGAACTGAAGAAAAAGTCCTTTTATACTGTGTTGCTCCAGAAGGCAGACCCAGGACCTGGGTGGATATTAGAGACTGACATATTTTGAGTAAATGTAAGAAAGAGCCTTCTAACAATTAGAGCTCTTTAATGATAGAGCAGGCAGCCAAGCGAAAATAAGAGAACTCCCTGTCTCTGGAAGTTTTCAAACAGTCTGGAAGACCATCTGGTAGAGATATTGCCAAGGAGATTCCTGTTTGAGTGGGAGTTGGAAGAAATAAATTCTAAGGTCTTTTCCAGATCTAATAATATAATTATATTTTATTTATTTAAAATATTTAATTGGATTTTTCTTTTAAACTAGCATTTTTGTAACAAGCCAAACCACAAGGCAACCAAACGACAGGGTCGGGTGGGGTGAGAGGGCCTACCTCCACCCCTCCCAATCTTATCCTTCTGGAGTAACCCATGTTGACAGCTCGGTTTGTGTTCTCCTTCTGGACTTTTCTTTATACTCATAAAAATTTATGCAAACACACGCACGCACACCACTGCCCTCCTCCCACCACAGTGTCTTCTGTTTCTTTGTGACCATGAGATCAAACTATATATGCTCTTCAGTAACTTGACATTTTCACTTACTGTATCATGGATTGAACTGATTTTAAAGTTCATATAGAAGAATCAGTGTGTTTGACAGACTGAGACCATTTTGAAAATTGCCTTCTTAAAACTTATTTTAAAAGCTACATAATCAAAATAGTGTGGTATCAGCACAAAAAAAAATAAATCATAATAGAGAGTTCAGGAATAATTCCAAATTTTCATGAGAGTTTGTCATTTTAAATTGGTAAGGAAATAATCCCCTCCCTTTCCTTCTATGTAGATGCTTGCTGTATACCATAAAGACTATTATATAAGAATAAAATTTAAGTAATTAAAAATATTAGAAGGCAACCTATGATGCTCTTTGTATAACCTTGAGGTGAACTTTTAAACAAAATAAGAAACCTAGAAGCCAAAAAGATTGACCAATTTGTCTATATTGAAAAATAAAGACTTTTGCTTGGAAAAAGACACAGTAAACAAAGTTGAAAACCAATCGTGTAAGGAGAAAATATTTGTAATATATGTAACAGTCAAGGGCTTAATGTTCTTATATTTTATAAAAACAAATTGATAAGGAAAAATTAAATAACCCAGCTTTAAATTGGACAAAGGATATTAACAGGTAATCAAAGAAGAAATCAGATGCTCAATAAACACAGGAAAAGATGCAGACATCACCAGCTGTGAAGGAAATGTAAATCAAAGCAACAACAAGGTGTCATTTTCAAGCATGCCCAAAATGTAAAAAAATTATAACATTTAGAAGTAAAAAGAGTGTAGGGAAATAGCCCTCCTAAATTGCTCTTGGGAATGTGAAATGTCCCCTGCTGGGAAAGTTATCTGGCAGATTAAAATAAAAATTAATCATGTTCTTTGATCCATTTTGCCTTTAAGATTCTCTCCTACATGAAACCATCAGGATGTAAGAATATATATTCAAAGATGCTATTATTGCATTGTTGAAGTAGCAAAAAGCTGGAAAAATCATCAATGTTTATAATTAGGGCATAGGTTGAATAAATAATGACACATTCATACTGTAGAATATCATGGGGCTACTTTTTAAAGAAGAGATATTGACTTGGTGGGACAATCATAATTTAATTGGTTAAAAAGAAACATTTTTAAACTATACAAGTAGCACTTAGTTAATATAAAAAATCCAGAAAATAAGCATTAAAAAATAGACTTTAAATTTATGATTCTCAAAATTAGCCCAGTTTTCCAGTTCTGAGTGTGTACATGTATGTGTTCATGCCCATGTGTACATATATATGCAATATATATATTTATATAGTTATATTTATTCATCCTTATGTTGGAATTTTCAAAGCTAGCATTAAATGACAAGTATTTTCTTCCAGTTAAAATGTATTAAGATGCTAATTTAAATAGTTAAATCATAGTCTGTGCCAAGGCTGTAGCATAATTTGTTTTTGTCACTAGAAATTAAGGTTGTTTACTGTTTTCAACGTTTAAAATAATGCAGTGGATCACTCATGCATTGCTGGTGGGACTGTAAAATGACTCTGGAAAATATTCGGCAGCTTCTTAAAAAAACTAATTATGCAACTACCCTGCAACCCAGCAATTGAGATCTTGGGCATTCCTCTCAGAGAATGAAAAACTTATATTCACACAAAAACCTATACCTGAATGTTCACAGCAGCTTAGTTCACAATAACCCCAAACTGGAAGCAACCTAGGTGTCCTTCAATGGGTGAATGGTTAAACCATGGTACATTGGTTGAGGTGACATTTCTGCTGAAAATTGTACTAGGCACTTTTAAGAACTTTGAAAACACATTGTCAAAGTGCTTTTCAGGAAGATTTGTGCAGCTTGGATATTTTCAGATAATGTAGGCAGTTGTGGTGGTTTTTCTAGAATAGCCAACATTATCGAGTTTGCCTTTGGAGGAATACTTCAAAGCACTTCATTTCTCATTTAACCCTCTCCGAAGGCTCATAGGGTAGGCTGTTCTTACTTTGTGGGTGAGTGAATTGATACTCAGAGAAGCTGAGGAACCCACCCGAGGTGACATGCTAGTAAATGCATGGTTGCAACTCATTCTGGGTTTGTTTAATGCCAACCCGATGTGCTCACCACTGTGCTACCTTATGCTCTTCGGTATTAGACTACCTGTTACTTGCCAGGCATACAATCTAGGGATTAAGAGAATATTGTATAGAGATAGGAAAAAGAATTACTGTTTGAATAATGCTGGAATCTTAGAAGACCTAGGGTCTTGGTTTGACACTTCTGGAAACATTATTATCGCAAATCAGTCTTTCCCGAAGTCCTCTGGCTCTTCAGAGTTCTGCAGAACCACAAGGTGAGTCTAAATCTCCATATTCTGTCCTTCCCAGGGAAGTTTTCAGCTTGCTTTGAAAGAGTAGTGGTGCGGATATTTGCTGCTGGTGCATTTCTATCAAAGACTTAGTCCTAATTTTTTAATCTTTGTATCTGTAACACATGTAGTTATGTTCTCAACTCATTTATAGGCCAAATGGAATGTAAAAACAGGGAAGGACACATTATCCACTGTGCGGCATGCACTCCGTTTATGTGCGGCTGCTCGTCATTACTCTCATAAATGCGCCAAAGCTTTCATCCTTCAGTTGTTCCAAGTGGGGAGTTAATCATCTTTATTAAGTGTTTCCCAGAGAGTCTTGTTTTAACAAAGCTTCTTTTCTGTTGTATGATTTTCAGATTTCATTTTATGTACTGAGTCGAGTTCTCCAGGAAAATGACATTTTCATGGTGGTCCTTTGTTTATGTAGGACTGTATTTCACTCGAAACTACTTAATTTGATGTATTTGCATAAGTTCTTAAAGTATGGCTGAAAACACTTAAATTAGAGGTTGGTAGTTCTTCCAGTGCAAAAGAAGTCCGGTAGCCATTTGTTTTGCTAGTCTTTTAGGACCTGGAGTTTTATATCATTTTATATCAAAAATCATTGTCTTGAATTCAATTAAATAAATGCTCTAGTAATCAGTTAATAAAATGAAGGTTAAAATTTCTGAATTATTGTTATAATTGTGGCTAAGTAGGTTTTGATTAAGTGAAGTGGTTAATTTGTATAGCATGCCAAACATTCATTCATTTGTTTAATTCATTTTCTTATACTTTTATGCACATTATTCTATTCTCTAATTACTCCTAATTATTGTCCCCATTTTCCTAAAACAAAGTCCTAAGCTTTCTAATCTCTCTGCATGTGAAAATCTGCACCCTGTCTTGCTTCCTTTTTACTGCTCTCTTGTGGAATTTTTTCCCTCTTGGGAGAGTGTGTGCCCCTAAATGAAAAAGATTAGGAATGAATGATTTATGAGACAGAATAATAATATATCCCATATTTTTCCAACTCCCTCTAACTTCTATTGCTTTTTTCTTTTTGGACTACCACTGCATATTGAGCATACATCTTCATCGAGCTGTCCAGAAAGACACCTAGTTCTTTTTACAGGTCTGGAAGCTCTCCATGTGCTCCTCAGGGCCAATGTTAAGAAGTATTGTAAATTGCCAAGAAGGCAAAAATAAAAATTCAGATGTAATGAACATCTTATGACAGAGGTGGTTGAGTTCTTGGAAGTGAAAAGTAATTGGATCTAATTGTGAAGCCCAATTGTTTATAGCAGGAACATGTGTAGAATTTATGAGTTTGGATGGTCTACTCCACACTGAATCTAAGTAGTGTGAGCCCCAGCTGGCCATCTGCATAAAGTGTGTTACTTCAAAGCATGCTTCTTATTGGGCAAAGAAGATGACAGTAGTGCTGTTCCAGTGATGCTGTAGGCTCTTCCATCAGATGTCGGTCTGCAGCAGCAGACCCTGGCACGGTGGTTCTCAGCATGTTTTTTGACTTTGTGCCCATCACGTGTGTGATGTGTGCCTCTCAGTAGTGGCTCTCATTTCACTTCAGTGATTCTCAATAACAGAAGAAGTGAATGGTGGGTGGGAGTGGAGGGTTCTGGGAATGTTAGCAGAATGTTGGGGTTTGTGCTCTAAAAAAATGCCCCCAGGGAATTATGATCCGCCATTTCTCTCAGTACCACCTGCCGCACTCTTGTTGAGAATAACTCTTAGGAGAACACAGTGAGGGACATAAAGAAATAATACATTCAACTCTATGCCAATAAAATGGAGGTTTCCAAATAAATGAACTTTTTGCTTAGAAAATTATGAATTATCAAGATTGACTCTAAAAGTAAAAAAATGTTACATGGGCAAATATAATAATAAGAAAAGTAATGTCAAAGATTTATATCCAAAAAAGTCTTTAAAACCATATAGGTCTATGGGTAAATTCTTTTAAGCTTTTAAGGAACAAATTAATTCCAATGATATAACTAAGCTATTCCTGTATGACCCTGGATGATCTCAATATTTTTTCAACAAAATGCATGTGCAGGCTATTATCTGTAAGAAACAAAAACCCATTTGAAACAAATACCTCAAAATATTAAAGGCTTTTATATCTGGTTGGTGGGATTGGGAGTTTTATATTTTCCTTTACACTTTGTTTTCTAAATTCTCTATATGGAGGAATAAGTATTTTTATAATTTTATAATACCAAATCAATGCATCATTTTTCTTGAAGGAAAGAAAGTAGTTGTGAATACAGGGAATGCCAGACCGCCTGAGCACAGTGTGTTATTCTGTGACAAACATCCACCTTGCATTGGAGAGGTCTCTTTGTGGAGTACCTGTCGTCACTGTTGTTAGTAGAACTTGTATGTTTCCCTAGGCCAGTGGCCCTCCACCCTGGCTACAATCACCTGGGAAGATTTAAAAATGATCTCCTGGGCACTGGTATATATTTTTAAAGCTCCTCAGGTGACTGTGACATGCAAACAGGTCCAGAACCATTGCTAGACGCTCACCATGTACATGTTAGAGCTGGCATTTTGGCTCATTTCAGCAGCTAAGGAAGTGGAAGCCAGGGGTCTCTTTGGCAGGATAAGCTGGGGCAAGTGAGAGCCCATCCCCACCTTCAGTCTGTTTTTTTGGCTCTAAGAGTGTAGGGACAGAGCCTGCATGTCACTGTTATGTTTGCCAGGTGTCCAGTCGGAATGTCTGTCCTTCACTGAGATGCAATTTGGGATAATAGCTCTCTAGTGAAAATTACTCAGTAAGAGGCTGTTGTTTACATGAACGCCTCAGTTCAACTCTTCCTAGGGAACAAGAGGTTTAGTTTGGTTCCTAGCGATATGCAATTCCAAGAATTTCCATCACACCTGGCCTGGATGTCAATTCTATTTCTTATCACTCAATAAAACAATTTATTAGTAAAATAAGGTTTAAAAGTGCCAGATGACATATAATAGGGCCCTTGCAAATCATAAATGTCCTAAATCTTGTTGGATGGCAGGAGAGCTAACTCAGAAACGTCTTTCCTTAGGGCTCCTGGCTGGGAGCTGGGTCCTGGGGGCTGTGCAGGGCTGGAGAGTGAGACTTAGCAGATAGTTGGAAGCAACGCGGGGCAGGCCTGGACAAAGGGTGCTGGCTCTGGTCTTCAGGCTGGCTGTGCACTCTGGGCTTTGGGCTCTTCAGCTTTGGGTCCACTTGGTTATTATCACAAATAGGAAGCCCAGTTTCTTAGCAGTAGCCAAGGATGAGGAGCTAGGTGAGCTTAAGGAATGTGACACAAAATGTTGCTTTATTATGCAGTTCTTGGTTTTTCCATGGAACTTTGAAGGTGGGGGTAGTTAAAATAAATTATCAGGGAAAGTTTGGGAGCTGAAAGTTTTCTGCCTTTCCCAAACATCCCCTGTGTCCTGTTATGTCCCCATCCTTTTCAGATGATTTATCTTTTAAAAACCTACAGCCCTCTGGTGCAGTAGGAAAATCATTACTGTACCAATCTAGCTGCAGGAATATAAAAGCTTTCTTTTATAAAGCCCAAACTTTCTTCCTTTCTGCTCTCATCATCTAATGAACCACAAAGATTTTGTAGATACAAGTATTTTCCATCAAGCTTATGAATAACACCACTTGGCAGAAGACCCTGAACAAAGAACCAGACTGCACTGTTTTGTCGTGACTTTACATACAATGTGCCTTAATTACTGGCAAGCCTGTCAAGAGCTTATTCCCACATGTGTCAACACTTTCTTAATACACTGTCATTCATCATGTTAGCATGGCAGAAACAAGGTACTCTGCGTCCTTACACTCATCCTTCTCCAAGTGCTGGTCTTGAACTGTGTATCCCACTAGAGCATCTTCGTCTGGTGAACAAAGAACAGACGGTCCCATTGAAATGGTGAGGCCCCTGGAGCCCATCAAAGTCGTCCATCACTGAGCACTTTAGCCTGCGCTCCAGAGCATTCTGTATCCAAGAAGCACTGCTTTATTGTCAAAAGGACGTTCGCTTAATAATGGCAGTAAATCCTGAAAGGCAGTCTAATTTTAGAAAACTTGGCTAAGAGGGAATCCTATCACTTACCCCTTGTGACAATTTTATTCATTGAGTTCATTTTCATACATTGCATGATTAAATTAAGATAGAAATTTATTTCTTTTTAATAAAAAAAAGAATGCTTTTGGGGTTGGGGGAAAGTGGGCAGGAAGGGAAAAGGGAAGTCTAAATAATAAACACTGCATTTCAATTGGAAATAGAGTAGTTTGACATGCTGCGTTATGCTTTCTGGATCATCTCTTAACCCTTTGGCTCTTCTGAGTGAATTCAGACATGGGCTCTGAGCCTGATTTTAGATGGTTTGGGAAAGAAGTGGTGAATCTGAGCCCTGTCTCTCAGAGGAAAATTGGCATTGGATCCCAAAGCAACTTTGCTTATAATAGTTATTCAGATTGCTTATTTCACTTTTGCATTTCAGTTTTATAGCTGAGGAGAGAGAAGATAAATTTATCTCCCCAAAGTTTCAGATTGCATGAGATATGCTTCATATGATCTCTTGGGTAATGCAAGCATTTTAGAAAGTTCAGAAAGAAGGGACCACAGATCTGGGTATGGGAAGCAGAGAAACTTTCTTCCTGGTACTGCTGAAGCTTTGAGGAAAGTTCTTCTGTCTATGTGTCCATCTTGCAATCTGCAAAACCTAGCCTTCCATGGCCATTTCTCACTCTCAATTGTTGAAATACATAAGTGGGATTGATGGTGGCATCTTGGTCACCAAGGGAGAGATCACTTGTTTCATATCAATCTTTTACATTACTTCTTATGGCATTTTTCAATAATTGGAGTGGTAGAGCTATATTAACAATGCTTAAACATTAATATTGTCGAATATTGAGTATGTATTTTAATAAGCATGAGGATGCCATAGTACAAACATATGAAAAACCACCAACCCTTCCTCATCACAGCAACCGTTTCTCTCTCTATATATGCACAGCATGTAAGGAAGTGTATGTCTTTGTCTTCTAGACACTTGCAATCCAAAGGAGTGGTGTGTGCATGGTTAAGAGCCAGCAGGTGGGGCCCTGACAGTAAGTACCAGGGAGGGATGGGCTGTGGGCTGATTAGAGTGGCCCCATGGAGGAGTTACCACTGTAGTTAAACCCTTTCTGATAAGAGAGCTTATCAGAGCAGAAGATAAAAAGAATTCCAGGAAGAGAGAAAAATCAACATACAACCACATTTCTAAGAACACAACCCAGACCTCTCTAAAGGAAACTTTGTAACTTTCTAGTGAGACATGGGATTAAATACACATCAAATGACTTGATAAAGCTAAACACATTGTTTTTTCCTTCCCAACTTGCTGCGTTTCTTGTGTTCCTTTGTGTATTCACGGAACCAACACCCTGTCCATCTTTTGGGTTTTAAATTTCAAAGGGAAATCTCTTTGCTTCCTCTCTTTCACTCTGTCACCTGTGTCTGAATGTACACCAAAGCCCTGTTGAATTTTTATTCTGTAATATCTCTCCAAGCCCTTTCCTTCTCTCCCTACTCTCCTGATCTCAGACTATCAATCACTTCTCACTGGGCTCTCCCTGCCTGATTCATTTTATGCTTAGCTTTCAAATTCGGGCTTTTTTGGAAACAACTCTTATATTCTTCTGCTCAAAAAACTTTAGTGGTCTTCACGGTTTATAGAAAAAGTTCCACATTTGGAACCAAAAAAGAGCCTGAATAGCCAAAGCAATCTTAAGCAAATAGAATAAATCTGGAGGCATCACGTTATCAGACTTTAAATTATACTACAAGGCTATAGTAACCAAAACAGCATGATACTGGTATAGAAATAGAGACATAGACCAATAGAACAGAATAGAGAACCCAGGTATAAAACCATCTACCTATAACCAACTGATCTTTGACAAAGCAGACAGCAGCATACACTGGGGAAAGGAAGCCCTATTCAATAAATAGTGCTGGGGCCGGGCGCGGTGGCTCACGCCTGTAATCCTAGCACTCTGGGAGGCCAAGGCAGGGTGGATCATTTGAGCTCAGGAGTTCAAGACCAGCCTGAGCAAGAGCGAGACCCTGTCTCTACTAAAAATAGAAAGAAATTAGCTGATAACTAAAAATATATAGAAAAAAATAGCTGGGCATGGTGGCGCATGCCTGTATTCCCAGCTACTCAGGAGGCTGAGGCAGGAGGATTGCTTGAGCCCAGGAGTTTGAGGTTGCTGTGAGCTAGGCTGACACCACGGCACTCTAGCCTGGGCAACAGAGTGTCTCAAAAAAATAAAAAATAAAAAATGAATAAATAGTGCTGGGAAAACTGGATAGCCACATGCAGAAGAATGAAACAGGTCCCCTATCTCTTGCCATGTACAAAAATTAATTCAAGATGGTTAAAAGAAAAAGGTCTAAATTCCCTATCCTACATGCAATCCCTTCTCCATTTGGCTCTATAGTACCTTTTGTACTTTATAACTCAGTTAAGCAACACTCTACCGCATGCTTTTCTCTTTCCTTGGCTATTCTTTCTGCTTTGAACTCATTGCCTATGGTCAGTGCTTAAACCATGACTGTCAATAAATATATTGAAATTTTGAACATGAAATATTAATTTATTGGAGGTTTTTATGAGTTGGTTAATAAAATAGTATTAGCAAGAATTAGGAATTTGTTATCCATAGAAGTGTTACTATCCATGTATAAGAACAACATTTAAAAAAAATTTCTTCCATCTCCGTTAAATCAATGATCCTATTGATTACCAGTACAATTAGAAATCCTTTAAATCATTTCCTCCCTAATAAAATTAGATTCTGATAACCAAAAGTCCAGATATAAGATCATAGCCAGCAGAGAAATAGAAAGAAGTAGATCAATGTATTAGAGTAATATTATGATACTATGTTATGCTGCACTAATAAGATAAATGTCCACATCCCACAGTTTAATATGAGTACAATAAAGGCTCATTTATTGCCACATGAAGTCCAGTGCAGGTTAGGCAATCTTCTAGAGCAATTCTCCTCCAGACAGAGGTTCTGCGATCCAGGCTCCCTCCATCATATGATGTCACCATGTCAACACGTGGATGCTCAGGCACAACCGTGCTTATTTTCACATATCATTTTTACTCATATTCTATTGGCTAGAAATAGTCACATGGCCATGCCTACCTGCAAGGGACCTGGGAAGTATGGAGGTTTGGGTAATTACTACTATCTCTGCCTCAGAAAATGGAGTTAGTGAGAAGTATGATGGTGGGGCCCCAAGTATTAATGCTCTACCTCTTACTAGCTGAGTGACTTTGATCAGGTTGTTTACCCTTTTTCTATGCCTTATTTTTCATATGTATAAAATGCATACTATTATAATACTAGTATCTATCTCATAGGTAGAGTTTAATGTCCCTGTAAAGCTGTTGGAAGAGTACTAGGAATATTGTAAATTTGAGTTGATGCTAGTTATTATTATTAATAATATGCAAAGCTTGGAATGAGAAGCAAAGGAAACCATGACTTGGAATAAAGTTTTTAAAAATAAGGCTTAGTGTGAAAACTAAAGGTCTATTTTAGCCGTGATAGGCTTTGGTAAAACAGTCACAGTGACCAAGTGGTCTATCAGGTCATTTTCTTGAGGAGTTGGGACAAAAACAAAATATAGTTGTTTTGTTATTATTATTCGTGTAAGGGAGTCTTTCTGAAAATTATACTCAGAAGACCAGATTTTAAACTCATGACATGGATACAGAGTATTCAGTTGACAAGACCAGTCTTTTAATTATTAGACAGTAGAATGAACTGGGGGTGATCTTCAACCTCCCTGCAAGAGAAGATGGTAAAGAAATTCACTTATGGGTAAAACTACACCTTTGGTGTCCCGATGAGCAAAATTGACGAGAAAGCCTGTGGGAACAGTCCAGGGGAGTGGTCATAGCCCACTCTCTGGAGCTGGGCAGTAGCATCTCAAGTCTTGACTCCTTTTCTTATCAGTCTTACCAGCTGTACTGTTTCAATCTTCCTATGCCTCAACTTCACTATCTGTAAAATGGGCATACTAATTGGACTCATCCACTCAACAGGGTTGTTGTGAAGATTAAAGACAGTAATATATGTAAAACACTTTGAAAATGCTAGCTCCATATGAAGTGCTCATTGTTAACTGTTGTTATTATCTACCTGAGGACAATGAAAATGTAAAAGTGGTCGGGAAAGTAGGACAAAAAGCCATGATGAGAAATGGAGAAAAATGTCAACAGTTTGCAGGAAATACTGATAGCGAAGTATATTAAGTTGTGGAACAGAGTCCCCAAGGACAAGATGGAATCACTGGTGTTTGAGTCATGTCAGCTCAGACAAAATACCAGGGAGTATGCCACAGGAAATGTTCTCGTTCATGTAAGGTTAGGGACAAGATGACCTAATAAAGTATTTTTCACTTTAAATTTCTCTGGTGGCTGGGTTAGAAAGCTGGAGAAACGGACAGATTATTGTTTTTAGGGAGGGAACTCTGCCAGGCAAGTCTGTGCTGATTTTGTCAGAAATGTGGTTCTGAGCTCGGTGTCAACATGCATCATCACTTAAACAGGTAGGGGCTCTTTGGGCTCCAAAGTCAGGTGCAGAATGGAGGCAACCACCTGGCTAATTTGGGCCAAAATGCCACGCAAAATGAGGGGAAGGAAGCTTTTGAATTTAAATTATCTAGAAAATTACTTTAATTTCCAACATCAGTTTGCATGTTACAAACACATTGAACTCTAAATATTTTGGAAAGGAAGTTTGTGAATTAAGCATTTTTCGATGTGCCTTAATAGGGAAGGTTTGCAGTTTTGTTTTTTTCTTGTTGCTGGAGACAAATATCTTTATTAAAGACAATACCAAAATTTTGGCAAACATTTCAAAACAGATTTGTAAACATAATGCTTCCCTTTTCAACCGGCAGCACTTTGAAAAGACAATACAGTAAGACAACACAACTTGAATCAACATTAGTTCAAAATTCTTATTTTTTTGACCACACAACTTATGTTCCCACATGATAAAACAAGTGATAGTTTCAATCAACGTCAACAGATAAACTGCATGAAATCAAAGTTTGTGCTGTTTGATGGATCACAGTATGTTATGGTTAAATATATCCACTCTTCTTTATGTCACCCAGGATGAAAAAGAAAATCTTTAAATATAAATCTCATGTAGGTAATAGCTTCTTTGCATATCTCTCTTCAAAAAATACTTTATAGCAGTATATAAATAGATTACCTACACATTTAATTTCATAATTTTGTCCTAAAACTATAGATCTGTTTCATTTTCATAGCATATCAATTTTGCCCAACATTAATAAAGGTGAGAAACCGTTGAAATGGAAATGCTTTTGTCTTGCACAAAAGAAGTAGCAATTTGACAGAAACAAAACAAAACACTACAGTAACACTCATCAGTTGTTTAACCTGAGCATTTGGCCTACTGAGAGTAGCAGCTTTTTTTCCTTCTTGCACGCTCACATCCACACCACCTTTGCACACATACAGGTGGAGCACACACTTGCAGATGCTGGGAGGCCACAATATGCTTCCCCTTGCTCTAATCAAGTGGGAAGCAGTGTAGCTAATGACTAATCACACTATGTACACAAGTAGCAAACACCTTAAGGCAATCATTGCAATGAGGAGTTACCTTGCAGGATGGGTTTAACGTTCTAGATCTAGTCAGTCTGTAAATACATATGTGTGTGTAAATCTATCCACATATACATACTCATACACCTTTCTGTTTTTTAACCCTCCAAGACAATGTTTTAATTTTTTTGTATTTTGTGCAAATTTCTAAATATTCTACCATTTAAGGCCAAGAGTTCGCATTAAGAAAGGTCAGCAAATAGGCTTATGTTTATCCAAAAGCATTTCACCTTGCACAGTCTGTTTTTTTTTAAACACACACAACTTTTAAGTGTGAACATTGGATCCCCAATATCTAAAAAATCATTTCTAATGACAAACATAAGTTTTTGAGGGAAAAAAAAACTGATTTGAAGTATAGACACTGGATCCCCAATACTTCAAAAATTATTTCTGTTAACAAACACAAGTCTTAAGGGAGAGAAAAAGGACCAGAAAAAGCAGCTTCAAAATGCAGTATTTTGATATTTCTTGGCATTACTTTCAATGTGTCAGACTAAACATAGATGCCAGCTACATTTTCAGATAAGTGGCCTCTACTTTCAATTTTATCTTTCCTTAGCCAGAAGGAGGAACCTTAGATTCCTAAGCAGAGGTAATGAAGGGGAAGTTTAGCATCTCCCACAAAGTCATAACGGCATATGGGGATTGGGGCCCACTGTGTCTTTAGAAAAACATTTTCAATATTATATTATTTATATTTAAAAGTAAATGACAACTTACATTTTCTTAATATAAGCTACTTAAAGTAAATATTGTCAAAATATTGGCTGGCTTCCAGGAGTTGCAGTGATTCTTAATGGTTTTGTGGAGGCAAATATCATAATATATTAAAGGTAGAGGGGGGTGTGTGTGTACATAAGACATACACATACACTCATTCATCTTTTAATGAACTAGGTTCAGCATCTCAACAGTAGAGAGACCACTTTTTGTCTGGGATAAACTGAGTTTTTGCAAATAGAAGGAAAAGCAGGACAGTTAGTGGAAAAGTTCCAGGGGCAGAAATTCAAAATGCTGGGTCCCTGTTGCACTGGAGTTCCAATTCTGAAACCTTGAGTAAGTGACTTAACCTCACTGAGCATGTCTCCTCTTCTGTAAAATGGGAATAATAATAATATCCTTTTATGACCCAAAGGGCTGAAATGTATATATAATATATGTCAGAATGTTTTTCCAATTGTAAGGTGCTAACAAATAAAGACACTATTAGTATTATAATACCATAACTGCCATACCTGAACTTCTCTTACAACAGACAACAAAGGCCCACTTAATGCCAATACGTGCATACATACACACACACACACACACACACAAACACACACGGACACGTGGACAGATGCACACTGAATATTGTTCAAATACACCATAGTTTTTGCATTTTTAGCTAGGGTGTTCAGTCTTTTTTACAAATGTTTGTTCTATCCTCACTTTATAAGAGAAACTGACAAGAAGAACTTAAACCAATCGGTGAAGGAACACGCAATAGCTATCTCTTCCATCCTAGCTTTGTCCAGCCACCCCTGCTTGATAGGGAAGGATATGTGCATGAATACACTTTTGAGACAAAGAATTGTTTTAACTTTACTTTAGCCTCTTCTCCAGAGGAATGGGAACATGTAACGTTCAGGTCTGCAATAATCATTTCTCTGAAAAGAACATTCTTCTGCTTATTCAGACTTCCTTCCATTACTTCTGGTGTCTTTTTGGCATGAAACAAACATCTGGAAAACTCCAAACCTTCTGGGATCTTGCCTTCTCCCTGGGGAGTTCATGATTAAACTTTTGACATTTGACCTCCCCCATACTGCTCTCATGGAAAGCCCTCATCCAACAGTCTTGGTGCAAGGAGGAAGAGATATTTATAGAACATCCAGTTATTGTACAGGCTTGTGTCTCTATGGTTAAATACTGGGTTTCTGCCTCCAAATTAGTAGTTTACTGTTTTCTTAAGTGCTGGAAATTTATAGAGTTATCATCGTTGAATCTTTATTCCTAAAACAAAAACAAAAGAAAATACCGCTTGCTAATTTCTTTCTATTTTTATGTCTTTGGATGGTTTATATTGCTTTGCAGTAGCAAGTAAAAGTGTTACAGAATTGTTTTCTCCAGAATCTGATTGTGTTTCTTGTGGGGGGAGTACTCCATGCATATCGTTTAGTAATAATGTTGTCCTCAAACTCAGGAAATTTCTAATAGAGAGTGATTGTACAGTGTACATTATGTTTTACATTATGTTAAAATATTAGCCATTTCTTTGACCTTGTAATGTTTTGTCTGACAGTCAAGGTATTTGGTGAAATATGAAATCTAAATCTGAGCTTATAATTAGGAAAATTAGAAAATATTGCAAATCACTTAAAAACAAAAGGAATGTCTATGGAGATGATGAGATTCCTAAGGCTAATTCACAGAATCATAAAAGGTCTAGTTAAAATGCATTTAGGCTCCGTAGAGAATAATTCCAAGTAATTTATATAGATACTCCCCTTCCACAAGAAGGGGGGTATAATTCCCATTCCTTAGGTATGAGCTGAAGGTAGTGACTTTCTTCCAAAATGTACAGTATGTAAATGGGGGAGAAAGAGGAGGAAGAGTAATTTTTACAGCAAAGAAACCTGACAAACACTACATCAGCTAATCAAGGTCAATGTTGACAATTGTAAGTCATGTTGACAGTATGTACCCTTGACATAATAGGATGAAAATGGCACTTTACTTCTAGGGTCTTCCTCCCAATAATCCATAACCCTAGTCTGATCTTGAGAAAAACAACACACACATTTTAGTAGTGGTGTATCCTACAGAATACCTGAACAATACTCCTCAAAACAGTTAAGGTCATCAAAAGCAAGCAAAGAGGAGCGTAAAAAGACAAGACAACTAAATATAATTTGGCTTTCTGTTTGGGATCCTAGAGCTGATGAAGGGCATTGGGTAAAAACTAAGGAAATCTAAATAAACTGTGGGCTTTGGCCAATAATAATGTATTAATGCTGGTTCATTAATTGTAATAAGCATATCACATTGATGTAAGATGTTAACAACAGGGGAAACTGAGTGCTATGGTTTGAATGTGTCCCCTGAAATGCATGTGTTGGAAACTTATTCCCCAATGTAACACTGTTGGGAGATGGGGCCTAATGAGAGGTGATTAGGCCATTAATGCTGTCATCAAGGGAGTGGGTTTGCTATAAAAGGGCCAGTTTGCTCTCTCTTTCTCCCCCTCTTTCCCTCTCTCTCTCGCCCTGTCACCTTTTGCTATGTGATGATGCAGCAAGAAGATCCTTGCCAGATGTTCTTTATAAATTACCTAGTCTCAGGTATTCTGTTGTAGCAGCACAAAACGGACTAAGACACTGAATGTGGAGTATATGGGAACTCTTTGTCCTATCTGTCAATTATTCTGTAAATCTAAAACTACTCTATATATAATGTCTGTTTTATACAAGTGAGGTACTTTGGCAACTGAGCAGCTGATGTCCTTCTAGTGATCAAAACTCTGTCAAGATTCAGTGTCTTCTTGAATTCCTTGGATGACAGGAAATTCACCATTTCCAAAAGTGATACTTTCATTAATGCACAATTCCTAGTGTTGCATCTTGTTTGTTTATTTGTTCTTTGGTAGGTAGCAGTAGCTACCAAAGAAATTTGAGGGGGACAGGATAAGCTATTCCCACACGAACTTTCTATAAGGCTGTAAAAAAAATACATCTCAGAAGAGATTCTGCCTGCATACATTTATTGTACTATGATTCATTAGCAAGCAAACACAAAATAGTTCATACAATCTGTTCTGTAAGTTTGATAAAGCCTAGACTCTCATTCCTTTTTTGACACTTTTGGCCACTAATATAGCCAATTCCCATATCTTGATACTGGTAATTTTACCAGTGAGAGTCCCAGGTTTAATATTCATCATGCTAGTCATTAATTTAATGAATAAAACCCACCTTTGACATGCAGGAGGCTAACTGGCAGAGTAGCTTGTTGACTGAGGTACTGCTAGCTGAAGGACTGGTGATAGATACTCTGGAGCATGGCCCTTTCCAATGTCATGTAGGTGACCACCCATTAGCTTGCATTCTGGATATCATGGCAGCCAACTGTCCTTAGAATTAGAGCATTAACTGGTCAAACATTATATTACATTGATTGAATAGATGTCTTAAAGTAAATTACAGACATTGGTACAAATGGAATTTCATTTTATTAAACAACTCAATGCAGAAATCTGCTTCTGTGTCCCTTCTCTCCATAGTTTCCTTTGAGGCAAAGAGAAGTGTATGTAAGTTTGCATCTGAGGTGAATACTATTTTTGGGTATGGTATCTCTAGGAGTAAACTACAACTGTTCATAATGCTTGGGGCAGCATGGTAGGGGAGGAAGAGAAAGGAAGAGTGGGATGAACATAGTGGCAGAGAAGTGCTTTGGACTCACCGTTACATAAATATAGTGGGCTGGGGAAATCTTATTTTCTTTTAATCTAGAGTTTTTCAAATTTTTTGACAATAGAACATATTTGGAACACAATGCCTCTTAACATCCCACAGAAATAGTATCCTGTGTAACACGTAGTCTACTCCCTTATCCAACACTATAGCAAAAGGTCAAGTGGGGAAGGGCTAGAATATGTATTCCCTTGATAAAAACAATACAAATGATAAACATCTTTACAGCAATAGTAGCTAACTTTCATGTAGTATTTACCATGTGGCAAGTATAACTTCTATAAGCTTTTATTATTCCTTAGCTGTCCTATAGATGTATGGATAAGACATAAACTGTATAGAAGGAAAATGACAATAATTTCAAATTTTGCTCCATAAGAAATTAGGGAAGTAAAAATTATGGGGAGATGGCAGAAATAGCAATGTAGTTTATGACTGTCCCTGAATCCTCCAGTACACAGAGACCAAGTAGCAAAACCAAAACTGCAAAGATGAAATCTACAACAAAACACCTACCGTAAATCTTGTGCATGTGGGTGCAAAACTGGTAGCAAAAGGCTTCTATGGTGTCACTAAAACGTGCAAGAAGCAGGGGGAAGGAATTGAGACTTACGGACTCGGGTGGTGAAGAACACCCAAATCACCAGTGGTACTCAGTGGAAAGCTCAGTGGTCTCCCCTGAGAAGAGCAACTGATTCTTGGAGGGGGCTTTACAGGACCCAATTCACAGGTGAGTGCAAGGAGGCCATATATTAAAATAAAAAAAAATGAGATTTCACAGGGAGACCAAAGTTACATAGCTAGCAATCGCTGGACCTAGGGATTGGACCAAGTCTGATTCCAAGGTGCATGCTCTAATCAGGCCATTATTCCAGACCTGTAAAACACCTAAATGATTCACTTTGTTTTTTATATCTGATTATTTTGATTTTCTTGAATATTTTTCATTTCTAGGACTGTTGAAAATAATAAACTTAAATTGCTGATTTAAAAAAATGAGATTGTATAACAAAGCAAAATCTAATACTCTATTGTATACAAGATATATAACAACAACAACAACAAAAGGATATTCAGAAGATGAACAAAGATATAAGAAAAAAAAGTAGGGCTTACTACTTAATATTTGACAATGTAGAGGTCAGGCCTAAAAGCACTGAAGGAGAAAAAGAATGTTTTGTGATACTAAAGGTTACAATCCACAATGAGAATATGTTATTAATGTTTATATTTGCAGTAACACAGTAACAAGGAAACATAGACAAAAAGTATGTCAACAATAGTTTTAACACTCTTCTCTCAATCTAAGATAGGTCAAGTGTGAAAAAATATTAACATGGATATGGAAGATCTAAAAGACAAAATGATTAAGATACATTTTATAGATAATTAAAATTTTAACATAAATAATAGAGAATACTTTTTGTTTTCTATTGCATGCAGAACATTTACAAAAATTTACTGCATCTACACAGCAAAGAAAATCTCAATCGATTCCAAAGAATGGAAAAATTACAAATAATATTCTCTGATTACAGTGCAATAAAATAGAAATTAGCAAAACAACCATAATTAATGCTATTAGTTTTCATTCCAAAGGAATTATCAAAGGAAATTTTATAGCTTTCAAAATGCCTATAATGAGAAAAAAATGAAAAATAGAAAATAAAAATGAAAAACCCATCTTAAAACACCACCACTACCAACAACATAAAGAAGAAGGAGAGGATTAATAAAAGATGCAAGTAGAAATTAATGTGATGGAAACCACAAAATTGTAGACCAGCTCAATAAACAAAAAAACTTGTCTGTTAAAAAAAAAAAACAACAAAATAGATAAACCACTAGCTACTCTAATCAAAGAAATGGAAAAGACACAAATACACAAAATTATAAATGACAAAGTGGGTAAAACTATCAAAATAGAAAAAATAGAATAATCAAAGGAGACTACTTTGTAGAGTATATGTGCATAAATTTGAAAACCTAAATGAAATTTATAATTTTTAAGAAAAATATGACATAGCAGAATTGATGTAGTAGAGACAGACAGGGTAAACTAATCAATTATTCTAGAAAGAATAAAAAGAGTAGATAAAGAGCTTTCCTACAAAAAAGCACTGGGCCTTGAAAGGTTCACAGGAAAATTCTACAAAAACCTTCAAAGATAGGATTATCCCAATTCTAATAAAACTACACCAGGGCATAGGAAAAGAAGGATGAATTTAAATTTTGTTTTATGAAATGAGCTAACATTGGTCTTCAAACCTGACTAAGATTGCATCAAAAAAGAAAATTTCAGAATAATATCACATATAAATAGTGATAAAGAATTCTTAAATAAAATACTACCAAACAGAATTTAAAGGTATATTTTAAAAATATGTCATTACCATGTGGGGTTTACTACAGAAATACAAAGTTCATTCAATATTAGGAAATCCAAAGAAGTAAGGAAAAAAATAATCGTTATCTCTGTGGAAGCAGAAAAGACATTTGACAAAATTCAGCATCCTTTCACGTTATAAAACACTCAACAAAACCAGGAATTGATGGGTACTTTTAAAACATGATAATAATCCTCAGAGTTAAAGCCTCTTAATGGAGAAATTCTAATGTTTTTCCTGCTCAGGTCAGAATCAAGAACAAGACAAGGAGGCCCCCGAAGGAAAATTATTGTCATTTTCCTTCTATATAGATTATATCTTATCCATACATTTATAGGACAGCTAAGGAATAGTAAAAGCTTAGAAAATAATAAAAATTCAAATAAAACATGGTTTTCATCAGTACCTGCAAGGGCTGTGAGTTAATTTTCTAAATGTAATTTTTAATATTGTAGGTACTGAGACATTCATCCACTATCTCCACTACCACTTAACATTGTGTTGGAGGTATTAGTGAAATTAGACCAAAAAAAAAAAAAGCAGTTTAATTAGCAGTAAAGAATTGGAAAGGAAGAAGCAAAATGATCTTTTAGGTTATATTGAATGAATCCTGGAAATCTCAAAGACATCAATTGAAAAACTACAATAAGTAATAAAAGAATGTCATGGAATATCAGATTATAAAATAAGCATACAAAAAACCAAGTTTTATACATAAAACAAAAACTATTTCATAGATACATGAAAAAGAAGATTATGCTTATAATTGCCAATAAAATAAAATGATGAGATGAAACAGAATGGAATGTAATGGAATGAAATGAAGTAAAAGAAAATACCTAGATGTGTATTTAACTAGATATATAATAAAAAACTATAAAAGTAAAATTATAAACATTGCCCCCAAAATGCAAAAGTAAACTTGAACAGATGAAAAGGCATACTATGTTCTTGGATAGGAAAATTCCACATCATAAATTTGTCAGTCCTCTTTAGTTTATAAATGTAATACAATCCAAATAAAATGTCATCAGGTTTTTAAATTTTTTATAATTAACCAGACAAGTTGACTAAAAATTTCATTTGTAATAACAAACAAGAAAGAATAGCCAGGTAAAGAAGAAAAATAGAGAATGGACTAGAGCAGACTGATAATAAAAACCATATAAAGCCAATGTAATTAAAAGAGGGTGGTTTGTGTACATGAATAAACAGAACAACAGATCAGAATAGAAAATCCAGAAATAGATTCAATTATATATGCAAATCAGTGGGGAAAAGAGATGGACTTTTAAAAATTATTGCTGGGAAAACTGGCCTTATGCAAAGATATAATTAGATCCATTCCTCACACTGTACATAAACTTTAACTGTACTAAAAATTTAAATGTAAAAAAATGACACCCTGAATGTACTGTGGAGCAAGCTTTGAAAACTACAACTCAAAACTGAGAAGCAATCATGGAAAAGGTTGATATACTTGATAATATAAATGCAAACAAATTTTACGTAACAGAAAAAAATCTACTATAAGAAAAGCAAAAAACAAAAGACAAATATGGAAAAAATATTTGCAATTTGTATAATGGACAAAGTGTTTATCCTTTATGTAAAATGAGCTTCTAAAAACAGAGCAGTAAAAGATCAATAACCCTATGAAAAATCAGCTAGAAATAGACATGATTCATAAAAAATGAGATGCAAATACCTTTGCCCATATGAACAGATACACAATCTTGTGCGTAGTAAGAGAAATGCACATAAAAATTATACTGAGCTAGCACTTAACTATTGGATTGATAAAAATCCAAGTCTAACAATATATTCTGAGTGTAAGAGCTGGAGTTTTTGGCATGTGAAAAAGGAAATACAAATGTAAGATGAAGAAGGATAAGTAAAAATGCTGTCGTGTAAATTGAAATTTATTTTTTCTCAAAAAAATATCCAACATACTCAAAAAGTACCACCATCTTTTCAATGCAAAGAAATAAAACCAATCACCAGTCCAATGATAATTAGTAGCTGTAGGATTCAGATTGTGCTCTTTAAATCCCATTTCCCAGTATAAGGAACCAGGTTCTTGGAGAAATGGTTGATTCTAGGTCTGGCACAGAAAATTGTCAGAGTTAGTCTGGAACATCTTGTCATACCAGAAAGCAAGGAAGCTCAAGGAAGTTATAAGACTATGTACCAGGGTCTGCTGAAAAGGAAATATTTTGAAGTTGCTCCCACTGGCTAAATTTTGAGCAACGATAAGGACAAAATGTCAATGAATTGTGACACATCAAATATATTTAAATCCCTGAATTTTAAATGGTACTAAAAACATCACGTTGGTCACCTTTGGAAGACTTAGGGCACCCATTCATTATTTTGAAGAATGGTAAGTAGAAAAGAAATAACAGCATTTTTTCTGCCTTTCCTGTACTAAAAGTTTTTCAGGGTAAACAAACAATTGATGAAAGGAAATTGCTCTTAGAGAGGGATTCTAGGTAATATATGGAAAAGAAATAAGAGAAATAAAATGTCATCATTTTGCAACCCTTAATGAATTAATGGACCCAGCCAATTATCATTAATGGTTGCCAACATCACCCACAGAGAGACAGTTAGACATTATATGTCCTCTTTATTGACTTTCACATTACCGCTATGAATCATTCTTGCCAAAAAATTGAACCTGAGTCTGATCAAATCTCTACATCTAATTACCATTTTGCAAGATCACAAGGAACAGCAGAACATGTTATATGACACCATGGGGATGCAGCTAGCAAAACCTGGACTGAAGAAAACTCTGTAGGACAAAGAATCATTATTTTCAACAGCAATAGCAACAATAAAAAATGGCAAGGGAAAAATGGAGAGAAAGGGAAGACTTATACATTAAAGAAATATGTCAACCAATAACAATGTCTATTTGAATCTCAATTAAACAAAATAAAACAAAATCATCCAAACTCTAATAGCATGTTTGATACTATTAACTGTTAAAAAGTTTTAAGTATAATAATGGTATTGTGGTTTTGTTTTCAAGAATAATCTTTATCTTTTATCTTAGAATCTTTAGAAATATTTATGGGTTAAATATATTTTCTTGGATGTGTTTCAAATAATCAGTGGGGGGTGGCTTAGGGTACAGATGAAACAAAATTGGCTGTGAGTTGATAGTTGTTGAAACTGAGAATTGGATACATAGAGGTATATTACACTCTTCTGAATTTGAATGAAAAATTAGGGAATGTCTCTTTTCTTAAAACACTAGTCAGACTTTAGGAGCAGAAGGCATTAACCAAGCATAGGAGATCTTCCAAATGCTTTTTGGAATTGCTAATGTCCTAAACATGCTGTGCCAAACGCTTTTCCACTTATTTAACAAGTCATGTGTATTTTAAAGTAATAAATTAAGATTTAGATTCTACTAAGTTCATTCAAATATTCTAGTATGAAAACTGTTTGATGTTTAATTTCTACTCATTTATTAAAAATCCAAAACCTAAACAAATGCTTATCTGTTAAGTTGTATTCTAGTTAAAATTTGAAGCTGTCATTTTAACAAATAGACAAAAACTGCTGCTTGAATTGCATGGGAATTTGTATGGGAAACCACCTGAAAACTTATTGGCTTAAAACAATCATTTGACCATATCTCACAGTTCCTCTCGTAGGTGGTTCTTCAATTCTTGCTTGACATTTCTCACACAGTTTCAGAAGATGGCAGGAGCTGCAGCTGTGGCCGGTGCTGGATGTCTCAGCCCTCAGAGCTCCTCATGGTGCCTCTCTCTCCATGTGGTGTCTCTGCTTTCAGAGCCTAACCCCATGACCTCTCTCTCCAGCAGGGTGTCCTGGGATTCTTACATGGCAACTCGAGGCTTATGGAAGGAAGCAGAAGCCGCCAGGCGTTCTTATTGCTTGGGCTTGGAAATCCCAGAACATTCTTCCACATTGCATTGGTCAAAGCAGTCACAGGGCCAGCCAAGATTCAAGGGGAGGGAAATACACTCCCTCTCTTGATGAAAGCAGTAGCATGTGCATACAGGGTGGGGTAGGATGGTTTGGGGCTATCTTTGGAAACTAGCTACCACAATCAGTTTGTGTGCAAAGTAGAATAAACCTACTTACCAAAGCCTGCCTCCCATCACCTGGGATTTTATGTGTGTGTGTGTGTCTGTCTCCAATACTATATATAATATGTATCTAACCTAATTTTATCTATCTATCTATCTATCTATCTATCTATCTATCTATCTATCTTACAAAAGAAGTATCTTTGGTACCAGCTCAGCCAGGTGGGCATACAAATTAATAATTGACTTATAGCTCCATTTTGGGGGATTTGAAAGGAAAAATGGCATACATTATAGGAAGAGTGTGGAAGCAGCTGACTGGGGGCTAAGAGAGCATACAAGCTATATTTTATAACTATCCAGTCTCCTACTTACCTCGCAGATACGGGTGCAGTTTCTAAACCAACCACCATCTCATAGCCGACTTTATACACGGCTTTTCCTGGGGGAAAATACTTTATCTGTGTTTTTGGCATTCCTTCCCTGATTCCCCTTTTCAGTTGTTTGGGGACTATGTTTTTAAACCCACTAAATGCAGGGAACAATGGACTCCTTTCTTAGATCCTTGTAAAAGGTCATATGGAAAACGAGCATGAGCAGAGTGGTTCAGACTAGACGGGGAGCACATGCAGAAATGGACGCATTTAGCACGTTGTTTGTCAGCGTTAACCCTTTGCTCACACAGAAAAAGGGAGACAGTGTTCCTATCGTTGGAATAGTTTTGAATTGAATTTGTGTGAAGTAGAAAACAGGAATGAATCGCTGAAACATTTACTTGCTCTGTTAGGGCTGGGAGCTCTGGGAAAACCCAATATAGAGGTGGCTTGTGAGTCCAGGGAGAGAGAGGATGCTCAGGAGATAGGCCGGGGATTTCCTCTCAGGTGTCAGGACAAGAAGCAGACCAGAGCTGCAGGAAGACCTTTCAAGGCCACTAGCATTATAAAGACTATGCCTGTCCAACACTGGTCAAAAGAAAAATAATAATAAACTACAAATAAACATAGATAAGTATAAGATAGCAGAAAACATTTTGAATTTTATTCTCACTTTTTCCATGTGATTAACAGTTTTTGTGAAAAATTAAATATTGAATTTTTATGAAGTTTTTTTTCCTCATAATTTAGTGTTCTTGCTTTGTTGGGGGCCTAAACACTTGTGTTACTTTTGGATAATATAGGACTGGCTCAGATCCATCTTCTCAGGAAGTCCAAGAAATGACTTGTCAGGAAACCTGGTAGGATGGTTTGGCCACAAATGTAGTTTATTGACTGATACTTTTACACTGATCTAAGAGTACTGTTTACTTTTGGTTGGAATATGGCTGCTTTTGGGAGAAACTGGTGAAGTTAGGTCATCCTAAGTTTTCTGGAAAATACTTTATTATAATAGACCTTGCTGTACAGGGGAGGATTATAATACCTCATGGATCATCTGGTGGAAAACCTGGTCTTCAATGCCACTATTTCCAGCAGCGATCATAAAAATACTTTAATCCATGTCCCACATGTAGGTTTCTAAATTTGTAAAATTCTGCTTTATGATTGCCATGTATAATCAAGAAGGGACTTGAACATATGTGAGCTATAAGAAACTGTTTTGTAAAGCAGTGCAACTAATGGGTTTAAACAGATACTTTTGGCAGCTTTGTCAAGCATACATGCAAAAAGTGGGTTTGCTTCACTAGTAAGGGATACAGAAAAATCCAAGCCCTCTGACCTACACATGAGACACACACATGAGAATAAATCATCATCATCATAATAAGTTTTTACAAATCCAGCATGTCTTTCTACGAGGATGGAGCAAGAGATTAAATACACATTGTACATAATAATGTCTGAAAGGCTGAGAACTTGTGCAGTTTGAATTAAATTTTATGAAACTAATGCATGGAATCGATGCTTTCATTTTAAATGCACAAGTCTTTTTCTGCTTATATTCTTTTTCTCCTCTCTTTTTTCCTCCCCTCCCTCCCTGTCTTAGCACCCCTCCTCCCCACTTCTAAAAGAAGAGAACACTGTTCTCAGAACTCTCTCAGGCTTTCTTAATTGAAAGCAATGATTCTGAGTCACTCCTTTATATTAAGTGAAACACTCTTGCGTGAATCTCCAGGGATGAAGTAATTAGCCCAGCAAGAAGCCAGAGGACTCCAGTTGTCCCTGCAAGTGGTGGAAAGAATTAAATACAATTTTGCAAAGATAACACTGAAAGAATGGTATTTTCTTTCAAAACATGTCCCTCTCTGAAACATCAGTGCAGACATATGTCAAGATAGAAACTGGATCATATTTCTAACAGTTGAAGACTCAGATTTCGTCAAACAAGACTGTTTGTTCTCATGCCCAAACTGTATCCTACACTGTCCCGTTGTCTGGACTATAATGGAATACAAAATTAACTTAGGACAGTGGAGGCTGAGTTGGTGCCAACCTTGCTAATGAACATATGGTTTCAATAATAATGTGGCTACTTGCACATTAGGTGGCAAGGTGCCAGATATGTACTTAATATCGAGGGGACAACTGATGTAAAAAGGACCATCTCCTGATATGGTTGCATTTCCAAAAATGCTGTGCGTCCAGATTGAGACTACAGAACAGAAGAGTGTCACTCTGCATCAGGGAGTTTAAAGCACTGCCAGATGAGGAGGAGCCCCAGGAGTCCACGCACACACTCTGCCAGCCTGAAGCATCGCAAGGCCTAGATGATAATGAAATGGCTAACACTGCAGTGTGGAAAAACTCCGCCTGGCCCAGGAGGGTGGAGGGAGGGGGAAGGATTAGGATCACACCCTGCTTCAAGTTCCTGGTGTTCTGGACTCTGGGACTTGAGGGTCTGAAAGCTAGAAGACAGTGAAATGAATTACAGTTTAACGATATTCCCACTACACTGACAAAATGGATTCAATTACATAATGGTAGCATTAAATGTTATTAAGAAGGGATCCAAAGTCTTGAGGCCAGACTTTCACAAAATCATGATAAGCTGCTAAAAACAGCTGAAATAGCACATTTATAGGCTTTCCAGCCCTCGGTTTGTTGAAGGGGAAAAGAGCTGTTACATTTGCTCAAGTATTCTGCGGTGCCGACCTATAATCAGGGGCTTAGTACATGGACCTGGGGTGTCAGGACATATCTGATTGGATTATTATATCTTAAAGTGCAATTTTGTTTTTCAGAAAGCTTTTGTAAAGTACAGAGCTAAATGGCTTGCCTGAGGTCTTGGCCTGGGGATGGCTTGGTAGGGTGTGATTTTTCTTGGTGACAGAACTCCTGTAGGGTGACCAGGTGTATAGAGCATGGACTGTTTTTCTTCAAGTCTATCTTCTTTTGTATAAGTGACCTTTTATTTTTGTTTTATTTTTAAATTTGCATACCATAAAATTCACTTATTGTGGTATACAGTTTTGACAAATGGATCCACAACCGCAATCAATATACAGACAGTTCCATCTTCAGGCTGCCTGTTTGTAGTCAGTCTCCTCCCCTTCTCCACCCCCTGGCCACTGCCGATCTGTTCTCCATTCCTGTAGTTTTAACTCTTCCTGAATATCCTATGGGTCTATAGTATGTAGTCTTTCGGGTCAGGCTTTTTTTAGTTAGCAAAGTGCATTTGAGATTCTTCCGTGTTGTTTCACAAATCGATAATTTATTCCTTTTTATTGCTGAGTAGTATTTCATTGTATGCATGTACCAGTTTGTTTATCCACTCACTCATGGAAGGACATTTGCGCTATTTCCAGTTTTTGGTGATTACGTATTAAGCGGCTATAAATATTTGCATACAAGTTTTTGTGTGAACATAGGTTTTAACTTCTCTTGGGTAGCATCCTGGGAGATTGCTGGGGCATGTGGTAAGTACCGGTTTAACTTTATAAGAAATGGCTACATTGTTTTTAAAATATATTTTTATATATTGCTACCTTAAATTTGCTACTATTTGTTCAAGATTTTTGTGACTATGTTCATATAAAAATTCACTGTTAATGATTTTCTATAAGCAATGCTTTAGGTGTACCCCACAAATTTTGATATGCTGTTGTTCATCTTCATTCAGTTAAAAATAGTTTTAAGTTTCTCTCGAGACTTCCTCTTTGACCCATTTATTAGGTAGAAGTGACTTGTTTAATTTGAGGGATTTACAGATATGTTTTTAAAATTAATTTCTAATTAATTTCAACAGTTAGAGAACATTCTTAGTGTGATTTCTTTGAAATTTGGTAAGGTTTAGTCTTATGAAGAAGAATATGATCTATCTTGTTGAATGTTATAAGTATACTTGAATGTGTATTCTTCTGCTGTTGGGTGTAAGGTTCTATAAATGTCAGTTAGGTCAGGTGGATTAATAGTAATGATCAGGATTTCAGCTCATTTGTTTTATCAATTACAGAGAAAGGAGTGTTGAAATCTCCACTGTTGTAGATTTGTGCATTTCTCATTTAAGTTCCATCAATTTTTGCATTAAGAATTTTGAAGCTCTGTTATTAAGTGAATACAATTTATATTGTTATGTTTTCTTGGAGAATTTACCACTTTGTCATGTTATGTCTCTCCCTGGTAATACTACTTTTGAAGTGTACTTCATTTTATATCAATATAATTATGCCAGCTTTATTCTGATTATTGTTTATATGATATGCTTTTCTATCCTTTTACTTTAAACTTATTTATGTCTTTATATTCAAAGTGAATTTCTGATAGACAGAATATATTTAGGTTTTGCTTTTTTATCCAACCTAACAATCTCTGTCTTTTAATTGTTGTGTTGAGACTGTTTATATTTAATGTTATTATTGATATGGTTGGATTAAAATCTGCCAATTCACTTGCTGTTCTTGTTCTATCTGTTCTTTGTTTATTTTTGCCCTTTTCAACATTTTGGGTGATAATTTTAAATTTTTGTTATTTCATTTTATCTTCAATATTGGCTTTTTGTTATTATCTTTTTAAACTTCTTTATTGAGGTATGATTGACATACAAAAACTGTTTATATGTGATGTATACAACTTGATGAGTTTGGAGATAAGTATACACTTGGAAGCCATCACCACAATCTATGTTATAAACGTATCACCTCCAAAAGTTTCTTCCTGACCTCTTTATTTATTATTATATCAGTGATAAGAACACTTAACATAAGGTCTACTTTTTGAGCAAATTTTTAAGTATACAATACATTATTGTTAACTATAGGCCCTATGCTTTACAGTAGATCTCTATGGCTTATTAATGTTATATAACTAAAACGTTGTACCCTTTGACTAATATCTCCAATTTCACCCTTTTCCCAACCTCTGAAAACCACCATTTCACTTTCTGCTTCTATGAGTTTAACTATTTTAGATTCATCATATAAGTAATATCATGCAGAATATGTCCCTGTCTGGTTTATTTCACTTAGCATAATGTCCTCCAGGTTCATCCATGTTGTTTCAAGTGGCAAGATTTCCTTAATTTTTAACGCTGAACAATTTCCATTGTATGTTTATGTCACATTTTCTTTATCCATTCATCTGTCGATGGACATTTAGGTTGCTTCTCTGCCTTGGCTATTGTAAATAACACCACAATGAACATGGGAGTGCAGATATCTCCTCAAGATAACATTGGCTTGTTATTTATACCTCTTTTCTATTTTTACTTTTAGTGATTGCCCTAGAGTTACAATAGGCATCTTTAATTAATCTGAGTTTACCGTCAAATAATATTACATCACTTCTTATGTACTGTACAGACCTTATAACAGCCTATGCCCAATTTTTTCATACCATACTTCATGCTATGCATTTTAATTTTACATGGGCTGCAAGCACACAGTACATTGCTATTGCTGTTGCTTTGCACAATCAGTTATCTTTTAGAGCATTTAGGGGTAAGAAAATATATTTTTTAAACCTTTATTCATTTCCTTTCCAGCAAATCTTCATTTGTTTGTGTAGATACAAGTTTCCATCTGGTGTTACATTTATTCTACCTAGATAACTTCCTTGAACATTTCTGATAGTGCAGCTCTGCTGGCAATTGATTCTCTCAGTTTTTTTTTTTTTTTTTTTTTTTAGAAAGTCTTTATTTCTCCTTCATTTTAAAAAGATGTTTTGCTGAATACAGAACTCGGGCTGACAGTTAAAAAATATCTTTAATGATGTCACTTCATTTTCTTCTGGCGTGTATAATTTCTAATAAGAAGTTTATAAGATTATAAGAAGTTTAAAGATAAAGTCTTATCTTTATTCTTCTGTATGTAATGGGTCTTTATGTTTGTTTTATTTTTAAAAACTTATTTTTAGAACAGTTTTAGTTTATGGGAAAATTGCAAAGATAGTACAGAGAGTTCCAATATACTCTATATCCAGTTTCCCCATTGTCAATATCTTATGGTACATAAGATAAGTATGGTACATATGTTACAGTCACTGAACCAATATTTATAAATTATTATTAACTAAAGTCCATAATTTATTTATATTTCCTTAGTTTTTACCTAATGTCATTTTTGTGCTCTAGGATCCTATCTAGAATATCACATTATGTTAAGTCATAATGTCTCTTGGTTGTGATAGATTTTCAGACTTATTTTGTTATTAATGACCTTGATAGTATTGAGGAATACTGGTCAAGTGTTTTGTAGAATGTTTCTCAACCTGGATTTGTTTGATGTTTTTCTCATGATTGGACTGGGTTATGGGTTTTGCAAGGAAGACCAGAGAGGCACAATACCATTTTCATAATATCATATTAAGCAGATATACTATCAACACAACTTTTCAAACTTGATGTTGACCTTGATCACCTGGCCAAAGTAGTGTTTGCCTGGTTTCTCCACTGTTAAGGTACTCTTCTCCCCTTCCCTTTTAAAATCTTTGGAAAGAAGTCAGTATACACAGCTCATACTTAAGGAGTGTGGAGTTATGTTCCTTCTCCTTAAGGGTAGAATAACTGCATAAATTATTTGGAATTCTACGGCAATGGAGATTTGTCTCTTCTTCCCTACTCCCAGTTATTTATTTATTTAGTCATTTATTTATATTAGTATTAATATGTCTTTTGTTTTTGCTTAACTTCAAAAGTTTTTCTTTCTCCAAGCAGTTTGAATAAGAAAGGTCTAAGGTTTGATTTTTGCTTTTGCGTTTTTTGGATTGTATGTATCTTCCTTGGTATTCTTTGTGTTTCTTGGATCTATGGTTTGCTGTCTATAGTTCATTCTAGAAAATTCTTGGCCATGATATCTTTAAATGTTTCTTCTGCCCTATTCCCTCTCTCTTCTTGTAGAATTCCAATTAAACATATCTTAGATATGTGTCATTGTCCTACATTGCTAAGATACTCCGTTTGCTTTTTTTCACTTTTTTTTTTTTGTGTGTGTTTCAGTTTGGGTAATTTATATTGACCTATATCCAGGTTTACTGATTCTTTCCTTGACTATGTCAAATCTACTGATTATCTACTCAAAGTCATTCTTCACCTCTACTACTGTGCTTTTTATGTCTACTTGAATCTCCTTTGTAGTTTCTCTCTGCTGATGTTACTCATCTGATCCTGCGTGTTGTCTCCCTTTCCCATTAGAGCTTTAACATATTAATTATAGTTATTTTAAATTTTCTGTTTACAGTTTCACCATCTGTATCACACTTGAGCCTGGTTTTGTTGATTTACAATGTGTTGTTTTCTTGCTTTATTTTTGTATGCTTTGTAGTTTTTTGGTTGAAAGCTGAATACCTTCTGTAGGACAGTGTATATTAAGATAAGTGGTTTTTATGACTAGAAATGAGCACAATTCCTTCTACTAGGATTTTATTGTGGATTATTGAGCCAATTTAGTTAGGGATTGAGTTGGAATTGGGAACTGTGGTTACTCTGTTTGCCTACAATGCACCACAAAGTTCAAATGCCTTTAGTGATACTTTGTGTTTGGGCAGGGACTGGTTTGCCAGAAGGCTTTTTCTTAATATCCATCCTCAGTTTTTGGTCTTTCTTTTACAATGTGCCTCAGAGAAGGTCTTTTTATATGCTCATTTAATTCTTCCAGCACTACTACATTGTCACTTGTTACTTGATACTTGTTAGAGTGGTGGTGTGGGGTCAGGAGTCAATTCTTTGTTCTTCTCATCAGGCTTGTTTTAGGTAGGCACTGTGTCCTGGGAGACCTTTTTCTATACTTTTTAACTTTTTATTTTTTACTTTTAAAAGTATGAAGTACATACTTAAGGATCTGGAGGAGCAGGAAAGAGGTATCTTGATGTACTTTAATCCAAAAATCATATTTGAGCACCTACTATGTGCCAAACCCAATGCCAGATGCTCAAGATGCAAATGTGACTAAGATTTGGCTCATCCCATTCTGACGGTTTGTAGCAGAGAACCACAAACTGGTACACATGACAACCTAGTGTGTGTCATGATAAGGAGTAGACCCTCGGTGCTTTGAAACCCAATAGAGGGCCTTTTTGCTCAGTGTGGATGGGAGTGATGGTCAAGGAATTCTCCCTAGATGAAACCCATCCGGACAACCATCTCCAGGACATATTACTTTGTGCACCATTAGACAAGAGACAGTGGTTTGAGATGAGTGAGGGAAAGGCCTGAACATTTGAAGTAAGGATACAAGAGGTAGATGAGGAAACTATGGAGAAACACAGTGCCTTCTGGAAGTTATAGTCTCCACATTACTTCAGGTATCTTCATGGTATTCTCTCTAGAAAAATCAAGAGTTTTTGATTCAGATAAATCTGGTATCTGAAATTTGAAATCTGACTTTCTTATTTACAAGCTGAGGAATCTTGAGGAAATTTCCTTTCCAAGGTTCCATTTCCTTACGTATAAAATGTCAAAGATGCTTCCTATCTGATAGGATTGCTTGGAACATTATGTGAAGCACCAGGCTTTTAGAAGATCCATAATGAGAAGTTATTATTGTTGTTCACACCCACTAAATTGAATTTTTAAAAATTCTTTATGTACTCTGATGTTAAGCTCACTCCCAAGACCTTCTGAGGAGTTACTTGGAAAAGAGAAGCATCTGCCTTTCCTTTAGAAGTTCTTCCCAGAGTGACTGATTCTGTGCTAATGGTGAGGAAGCAGCTTCCAAGTCAGACCCCAAAACTATGTTTAAAAACTCAATTTCTGTGGTTATCTCTTCCAAGTGCTTAAATCTCAGAGTTTTCTCCAGTAAGCATATAGGCACCATCAAGTTTATCAGCTTGTAATGTCTTGGTCTTGTGTACCCATGTGGTACACTAAACCACCAAACTGGAATATGATACTGTATTTCCTGGGCAGGATTAAGAGTGAGCTCTCAGATTCAGATGGCTCCTGCAATCAGGGGCAAGAAGACTGTAATTGAAATGTCACTCAACAATCATGCCAAGAATAATGGAAACTGAGATGATTACCGTGCCTTGTGGTGAGTGTCCTCCTTTGGGGATTAGCAAGATGGTCAGAGGATGAGCAGAAGGCAGCATTGGATCTCTTAGCCCTTCCTTCCTTCAGCATACAATCCCATTTGTTTTAGAAATGGATCACTGGTGATATGGCTATGCCTACTTCTTCCTTAGGAAACAAGAATTTGTCTTCTTCACAAATAGAGACTTTCATTAAGATTACAGGAGCTGGGTGGATGAGGGGTACTTCTGTGCCAGTCTTCATTCATTATTTGTTCATTAATTCATCCATTCATCAGAGATGTATTCAGTACTTTGCCTGCTATTAGCTGGGCTTCAGAGAAATAATTTTGGCATATTTTTGTTCCCTAGTGGAGCTTATGGTCTAGTGGAGGGGCATAGATTGTAATCAAATAATCACAAAGATAAATGTATTTCAGAGGTGATTACTCTGAAGGAAAATTATCTGATTTGGTGATTCTGGGAAGTCTTCTCTAAATGAGATAATTTTTGAACCAGGTGAGCTGATCAGGAATGGGGCGAGGTATATGGGTAACTTGAGCAGCATGTGCAAGGGTCCTGGGGTCAGAGGGTCATGGGGAACTTGATGAACTGAGAAAAGAGCAGTGAGGCTGTAGTATAGAGAGCAAAAAAGTGTGTAGGACTCGCCAATATATTTTTGAAAAATGATAGTGAAAAGAGATTTGCCCAGATATTTCAGCAAATTCTAATGCTACTGTAATAAAGATGATGTGGTTCTTGCAGAGGAAAGAACATGTAAATTAGTGGAACAGGGAAGACTCTAGAAACAGAAAAAGACTCAAGTATGTATGTCAGTTTAAGATTTAATAATGATTCTTTTTCAAATTAGTGCCATAATCATTGAGAAATATATTAGGATATTGTTATTTTTTAGAAGAAATATTGTAAGAGTCCCTCTGCTAACATATACACAAAGACATAAACTAAAGACCTCGATATAAAATGTAAACCTATGAAAATATTAGAAGAAATATAAAAACACTTTTTTAAGAGTAAACTCAGTGGGTAAATCCATGAAGCAAAAGAAAATAGTATTTAACTATATAAAAATTCAAAACTTCTATATGTCAAAAGACATTATATTAACTTTCAAATTTTTATCATTAAAAAGCAAATAATGGAATGAGAGACTATATTTGTGACACAAATAATAAACAAGAAATTAATAGCTTTAACACGCAATGAGCTTCTATAAATTATTTTAAAAAGTTTAAAGAAAGAAAAAGAACAAGGCAAAGAATAGGTAAAATCTAGAAAACAAGCAAACCATCAAAGAACTACAATGGCCAACAAATATGTGTAGAATTTTTACCCTCACCCCAATGTAAAAACAATCAAAATTAAAATGGCTGGATATAATTTTCACTCATCAAACTGTTTAGAAACCTGCAATATCCAATGCTGGTGAGAATGAAGGGAAATGAACTGTCATGCACTGTTGCTGGGACTACATATATAAATCTTGACACAGAAATTCCACATCCAGAAATTTATCCTATGGAAGTAAGAGCATGACATTTTTCTGTTATTTAATTTGACCTCAGAAGCATTTCCCCATACCAGCAAATAGTCTTTGAAGCCATTATTTTTTACCAACTGCATAGTTTTTTCTTTTCATGGCTATGACGTAATTTATTTAAGCATTCTCCTATAATTGGGCATTAATGTAGTTTTGAATATTTTGCTTTTAGGTTTGAGACATACAACCAAATCAAATAGTGGATATTGTTTAGATCCTGATTGAAACAAATAGTAAAAAAAAAAACATTATGGAGATAACCTGGAAATTTTGAATCTGGACTGGGTATTGATGATATAAAAATAGTATTAATTTTGTTTTGTGTTATATCGGCTTTCCTGGATCAGGGTCATATCAGCCTCTCTACTCTTTAAGACTCTGACATCCATCTTTGCTTGGGGAATTTGATTTTTGGCCTCTATATCCTGGATTTTCAAGAAAGAAAAGGCAAAGAAGTCATATTTCAACTGTCCTTTTGCAAGGAAGGGAAACCCCAGGGATCTAAAACTCTGTTTAGCCCCTTGGGGACCAGGGAGGGATGGAGGGTACATCCTTTAGAACTCTTTCTTATTTTGTTAAGTCCATAAGAAATTATGATTGCTTATTAGTTTACTAGGTTTTTGTGTTACTTTTTTAAAAAACGTGTTTACAAATAATATACTCAAACATTAAAAAGATGTTATTAAATGAGCAAAAAAGATTTGTGTTTATTAAATACAAACAACATAGTGAACATTTGGGTGAGAATTGGGTCAATAGAATGAGAAGTGCATTTTTTCACATTTCTTTTGCCTATGAAAATAAGGTCATTTTTTGCCTTGTAAAGTAGTGCATGTTCATTATAGTTAATAATGTCCATACTACCACTACTCAAAGATCCTAACATTTTGATGTCTTTTCTTCCAATCTTTTTTCCATGTGTAATTATTGTTTAACTTATAATTTGTGATCCCACCATATATATAATTTAACCTACTCTTTTCACATAATACAAACATTTCTTAATATCATCATAAATTCTTGCAAAACATCCTTTTTAAGGACTCCATAATATTCTACCAAGTGTGTGTGTGTATACATATATATTTATGTATATATCTCATAGCTTAACTGTCTTACCATTAGTGGAAAGATAATATGTTCACTATTAAACCTTTTGAATATAAGTTTTAGTTTTCTTATTTCATATTGATTCCTTAGCAGTGCCTGAATATATTTTTTAACACATTTGCTAACCACTTGTAGTGGCTCTTGAGGACTGTCTGTTCCTATTACTTTCATATTTATTTATCTTTCGGAACCTACTGCTTTTTTAAAAATATTAACCATTTGAATTAGTTTCTGTGATTATTTTTTCCAGTTTGTTGAATATTTTTTTAGTTTTTTAGGTATGCAAAAAAGTTTTACATTTTTATGTACAAAATCTATAAAAGCCTTGAGATATCCAAATGAAGATTATGGGTCCAAAGGGAGATTATGGGGCTGGAGATTTGTCAACACATAGATGGATGAGATCATCAAGAAGTCAGAGCATCCAGAAAAGTAAAGAGGATAAAGGAATCAGCCCTGGGACTTTCCACTGGGGCATTATTCAGAGGATAAAGAGATGAGAATAAACCAGCAAAGGAAACCGAGGAGAGCAACCAGTGAAGTAAGGAAAGGCAGGACAGTGTGGTATCCACTTAGCCCAGTGAAGAAAGTTGATCAAGCAGGAAAGAGTGATCAGCTGGGTTAAATGGTGCTGATAGGTCAAGCAAGTACATAGGCTGAGAATTGACCTCTAGATAGAGCAAAATTATTGGAGACTTTGACAAGACCAGTGTCAGTAGAGTGCTGGAGGCAAAAGCCTGAAAGGAACAGGTTCAAGAGAGGATGGGAGAAGGAGAAATTGGGACAGTACAGAACTTCACTCTCCAAAACAGGAGCCTCTAGACAGACACATGTGGCTATTGAGTACTTGGAATGGGCTACTCTGAACTGAAATGTGCTGTGAAGATAACATACACACAAGATTAATATTAAAAAGGAATGTAATATATCTTAATAATTTTTTATAACAATTACATGTTGAAATGATTTTTTTGATATATTGGGTTAAATAGAATATATTATTAATATCAATTTCACTTATTTTTCACTTTTTTATTGTGGCTACTAGCAAAATTAAAATGACATATGTGGCTCAATTATATTTCTACTGAACAGCACTGGCATAAGTAATGCTTTCACTAGTTCTATTGTAAGAGGGAACAGAAAATGGGATGATAGCTGGTGGTGAAGTGGGGTAAAGAGAATTTTTTTCCTCTTTTTCCGGAAATGAGAGAATTTCAGCATGCCTGTATATAGGAATAATGTAACAGAAAGTAAAAGTTGATAATGCAGAAGGAGGAACAAGTGCCAAAGGATGTCCTTGAGCAGGTGAAAGTGTCTGGGTTCTAGTGCACAGGTGGAGAGCTGGCCACGGGGCATGGGCTATTCACACAGAGTAACAGGGGAGGGGCACAGTGCTTGGTCTGCAAGCAGAGAGGTGAGTGTTCAGGGAAGTGGGAGTGCATGGAGGTTCCTCTTCTGTAATCTTAGTGACAGAGGAAGCCAGTCTTCAGCTGAGAAAGAGGATGGGGGAGGAGATTCTCTCTGATACACACTATAGACCACAAAGTTCAATCAAAGCTGCTTGCTCGTAGGTGCTTAGAAGACAAGGAGGGACCCTATAGGGTACTTTGGATTCAGTGGGAGTTCATTACCAAAGACAAAAAATGAAATAACCCACTGGAGAACTCTTCCCACTCGGTCATCTTTCCACTTTTATTTCTTGGATCTCAGTTTCTTTTTATCAAAGCAGAAAATAAAAGATCCACCTTCTCCCTCCTCAATTTGCTCAGTGTTCAATATAGTTCCTCCTGCTGCAGGCAGCCTGGTTTTTTAAAAATTTAATTGTCACAAAAATGTTTGCATCCAGTACCCTAAAATTTCCAACTCACTCTTTTGTTTTTCTTGTTTTCCTCCTTTTTTTTTCTGCCTCTTAAGAAAGAATCGAGAGGGCTACTGGCCTGTCTCAGCTGCTCTGGAGGAGGCCCGTAGGCCAGGGAGGCAGCGTCTCCCCTGCAATTTGGCCTGCAATTTGGCCGCTCCTAGACTTGTAGCAGCCAGGCTTCAAAGAGAAACCACGGCTTCCTCCCCCAGCCCAACGCCAGCCTCAGAGGCAGCTGGGCCTATTGAAACATTTAACTTTCACTTCGGGCTACTTTAAACATTTGCTTTATTCCAAAACAGCTAAACTGGGAGTTATTTCCAGATATAGGCCATTTTTATGCCCCAGTATATTGTGTGGTTTTGAAACCTTTTTTCATATCATGAGTTGCAACCTCCAAAGGTTAAAAATAATGTTTAAGTAAAATCTTTACACGGATCCCTGTGTGCCCCAAAGGGGACAGTGGGCAGAGTCAAGACTGCCAGACGAGCCAAGCTGTGTCAACTGTGACTTCTCACCTTTCAGCTCTTAGAGTTGTCTGAACGACTGTACTCAGGTGGGGAAGAACGTGAACAGGGGCTGAGAGACCAGTCCAGGACACAGATTTGGCCAGGGGTTTGGCTAGGGTCAAAATTTTAAAGTGTTCCTTGTGCTGAATTCTTTTTTTATTCCTTTGCTGTCTTAGAGCAATGATCACATAAGCATACTTTGACTTTATTTTCTGCAAAATAGTTGCAGTTCACCTTTGAGCCGATGAGGATCTGCACCTAAAAGACCATAAAAATGGAAGAGTTTACATGAGGCTGCAAGTTGGCACAAGCAGGCAGGGGAGGAAAAAGCGCTTAGGACAAGTAAAGATTTTACGGCACCTAGATTTTCAGACAGTGGTTGCTTCCAGGGCTAGCCTCCTCCTCTCCTCTGGCTCGCTGTTCTTCTCCCTTCCCTTTCCTGTGGCTTGCTTTCTGCCTGCCTTCCTTTCTTCTTCTTCTTTTTTAATCTCAAAGTTAATATTTCCACTTAATTCTACCTGTTTCCTCCAGTAGTTAACTTGTTAGTTAGCTATTTAAACATTTTACAGATTTCTCTGAGCTTGTCATAATTATTTTCTTGGCTGACCATCCTGGAGTCATTCCATGTCAGGAGACAGTCTGAACTGCAAAGACTGAAACTTTAGGATGGGTTGAGTTGGGTTACACCTGCTGCTAAAAAAGCCAGGATTGATGAAAACAGAAGCAAAACCAAGCAAAGCTAAACAAAACAAAAGAGCAATCAGCCAGCCTTAGTGAATCGCGTGCCTCTTTCTCTGACTGTTGTCATCTGTGTGTGGAAAATTTGTCTGGGTTTTAGGAAGGATACATCAACTCACAACCCCTGTAATCCTCATGTAATTAGGGTATGATGAAGCAAATCATACTGAGAGGAGGCTCCTAAGTCAGAGAGAGTGATTTCTTTTGACTGTAAAGAGTGTTTGAATTTTGACAGCGGCTTGTTCCAAGCAAATGCTCATCTTAACAATGGAAGCTATGATGGAACAAAACATGTTTCTAGGCATTGTTGGTTTTTGTTTTTAGTGTAGGGTTGAGCATTAGGGTTAAATATTTTAGCAAATGAATACATATTCTTAATTTTTATAATGTGGAAAAATTAATGACCAGATGATAAAATACTCTGATTGTGGGTAGAAAGCAAGGCATTGAAGGACACTGCCTGAAGGAGGTGGGCATAGTTTTCCTTGACTCCATAAAGGATTTAAATTTTAAAATTCAGTTGGGCTTAATGTTCCATCTTAATCAGCATTCCATGGTATCTTGTCAATCCACCATAAAAATTAGAAAAAGTTTCTATTGATCAGGAAAAAAAGAAAGAAAGACAGAGGGAGGAAGGAAGGCAGGCAGGCAGGCATAATTGCTCTATTGCAAAGATTAATCAAGTTTCTAAGGAAATAAAAATGTTTTGTACATACATGGCAAAGATTCTTATGTGAGTGCTTTCACTTTCTGCTGGAGTGTGTGGACCATTTATGATAAGGTTACATCAGGGAACGGTAAAAACTTTGCCCTTGACCAACAAGAAGGATTTTCTTTGTGCTTGTTGCAAGAGGCCCCATTTTTCTAGAGCCTGAAACAAAAGTCTGGAGATAATCAGAAAAGATGCAAATATGGTCATCAGAAAGCTGGTTCCCAAAGTTTAGTGAATGTCAGGTTGAACTTTCTCATCATTCAACTCATGAACAGGGGCAAGGAAAGTTAAGGGTGTTGCTGGGAGCTCTCTGAGTTCTGATGCAAAGGCCAGATAGCACTTCGCAGCTGTGGGGCTGCATCTTGGACTCTGGCCAATGCACCTCATCCCCAGCTCCTGCTGGCTTTTAACAGGCACCACAGGGGCCTCCGCTGCTCAGGCAGCCAACTCTGCTCAATTGCTTCATCATTTCCGCGATGTGGGCCCAAGTCCACCATAGCTAGGTTGGCATCTTTGCACTCATTTCCTTTATGTCACGTTGCTAAGTCACAACCTAGCACTTCAGATGGTAAAAAGATGGTTCCTTGGGATACATATTTTGATCTCACTCTGGTGGGCATCATTCCCTCGCCTCGTAAGAGGCATCTGGATTGGTGATACCAACTCAGTCATTTTTTAAAATTATTTTATATTGTGGTAAAAAGTGCATAACATAAAATTTACCATCTTAACCGCTTGTAAGTATACAGTTTAATTAAGTACACTGACATTGTGCAACCACTCTCCAGAACTTTTTCACCTTGCAAATCTGAAACTCTGTACCTATTAAACTACAACTCCCCATTCTCCCCTTCCCCCAATCCCTGGCAACCACCTTTCTACTTTCTGTTTCTATGAATTTGACTATTCTAGATAATGCATATAGGTGGAATTATATGGTATTTGTCTTTTTGTGGCTGACTTATTTCACTTTGCATAATGTCATCAAGATTCATTCATGCTGTAGCATGTGTCAGAATTTCCTTCCTTTCTAAGGCTGAATAATATTTCCTAGGATGTATATACCACATTTTGTTCATTCATTTCTTGAGGAACACTTGGGTTGCTTCTATCTCAAACTCTGTATTTTTTACTATTCAAAATGGTCTGAGTAGTGATGTTCTACTATAATTATTTGTCCCAATTATGACCTTAATTGTCTTGTTATATGAGGCACCTTTCCCCCCCAAAAGCACTTTACTGATGTTAAGACACAGTATCAAATTTGAAATAAGGCAAACGCTGTATGTTTTTTCTGTCTTACAGAAGCATCTTCTAAAAGGCCTACCCCCAAATTACCTGATTCTCTAGGGAAATGCACCTTATTTGACAAAACTATTTGTTACTGATTAAGGCTCAGACTCTATGAAATGACACGTTAATTTGTAGGTTTTTGTTCAGTAATGATGCAAATGATTTTGCTCTGATAGAAAAGATGACTTTAAAAGTTATATTTTATTGTCTTGTGTGGCATTAACCAGTGTTCCGTCTAATCCAGCAATCTTATTCCAGCATCGTTCTCTGGCGCCTGTATATATTCAGTTCCTCAAATGCTCCTTGCACTGTTTTTATCCTTTTTCCCCTTCCTTCATTAATGAATTAAATACATCTCTGCCACGTGTTCATGTTTATATGTGAGCCATATTTAGAACTTAAAAACATTACGTATTGAATTTCTTTCCAGCAAGTGTAAATGATTACATTTCTTCATTTCAGTGAGGCTTGTGTCACTAAGCCATAGAGGGGCCTGGTAGTGGCAGAAGGGGTAGGCATGACACCTACACTTGGAAAAAGTAGAAAATGGCTTTCTGCTAATGACAGAACCAATTTTCTTTCTTTCTTTCTTTCTTTCTTTCTTTCTTTCTTTCTTTCTCTTTTCTTTCTTTCTTTCTTTCTTTCTTTCTTTCTTTCTTTCTTTCTTTCTTTCTTTCTTTCTTTCTCTTTTTTAAAAAAGACTGATCAACACAACCAAAAATTTAGCCTATAAATGTGTCTAAGCATTTTAATCTAATACAAGGACAAAGCAACCCACGTGTTGACGCTTGGGCCGAGAATTACCAGGCTCCTCAATTCAACTATGCAAACATCAGGCCAGGAGGCCTGAAGAGACATCCAGGTGTGTTTCCCAAAAGGCATAGTAGGAAGGCTGGCTAAGCTCACACAGGTCTGCAGTTTCAACAGAGGATATAAAAAATAAATAAATAAAAGGCCAAGTTTCCATAAACTCTGCATTCTCATATCCACCTGCAGCCAAACCTCCTTAATGTGGAGACGTGCCCATTTACTCTTACTTTTCTGCTCTGCACGGGGAAAGTGCACACGATGGAGGAAAGCCAGCCAAAGAAACAGTCCCTACTGCTCCTTTTTTCTTTCCACCAAAGGGTGTGCACGTGTGCGTGTGTGGGTGTGTGTTACTGCACCACACAGACACACTTAGTGAAGAGAAGTAGCTCATTTAAAAGACTTATCCCAAAAGATTAGGGACTTACTGTCAAGGATGAAGGTAATATCTTGGTTGCCTTTTTTAATACCCAGTATACCTCATGAATTAATCATTGCCTTGCTGAAATCTGCAATTTTTTTTTGTTTTGCTCCATATGAGAGACAATACTAAGCTAAATGGTTATTTATACACTAAAATTAAAGGAAGATGAGAAAAGCAAATGATGTATTTCAGTGAGTTAGTGCAAGGCCAGAGGGAACTCTGTTAAAAGCCTCCCCTACAGCTTAATCATTGTCACATTGCAAACTCTGCCTTGATAAAAAGAAAAATTTTAAACTATGGCCTCCCTTAATTTTCTCCAACTATGTGTGGGAGCTCTCCTCTGTGAGATCATCTGTTTGAATTTGACTCTAAATGATTCAATCAGCCGATATTCCATTATAATTTGGTAGCCCTTTGGCTAAACGCAAAGGGTTGGTGGTCTCACTCTGGAAATAAACAGACATCTCCCTGGCATCGTTACGTTACCCGGTGAAGCCAACGGAATGACAGATGAAGAAATTTCTCTGCTGAGGTTGGTGAGGCCCCTTCCATTTCTAGGAAATCTTTCTTAATTTCTGATCTTGTAATTTTATAAATCTCTGCTTTTCATGCAATACTTGTATTTAGGGTCATTCCAGTCTTTTAAACAAAATTGGTGTACAGCTCTTTTGGGGGGTGATGTTTTGAATTTTCCCATTGATGCTGTACTATTTCAGGAATAACCACAAGTGGTTAATTCTGTAATTCTTCCAGACGTTTTATTTTAAACCTGAGGAAACCATGGTCAGTATCAATAAATGTTTATTGAGTGTCAGCTGGGTATGAGCCCTGTCCCTGGCACTTTAACAAGTCTGCTCTCAGTGGTCTGGGTTTCCAAGATGTTCCATTACCTGGTTTGGGAGTCAGATATTTCCCCCAAAGAGGTATTCATTGTTTCTTAACTTTTAAATATAAGTTCCTGGTTTTTAAAGATGTTGTCTGTAAGACAAGAATGTCCAGTAGTTTTCATTTTTTAGAAGCTTACAGTGAGCTAGAAACTGCAGTTAATCAAGTGTTGTACATGCATCTCCTAACTTTAATCTCCACACCAATCTAGTGAGTTGGGGTACTGTGCTTATGACACCTATTTCAGAGATGAGAACACTGAGGCTCAGTGAGAACATGTCCTTTGCAGGTTACACAGCAAGTGTGGAACCCAATTTGAGTGTGGATGTGTCTGATTTCACATCCTCTCTGTATCATGTCCAATTTACTTTTGGTAGCCTTTTGTAAATTCTCACCTGGTGCCATGATATTTCAGAAGCTATATGTCATTTAGTTATACATTTTAAACCTTAGGAAACCAAGTGTGCATAACATTCACCAAGTGTTGGCTGGCTCTGTACTTAACATTTTACATGTCTGTTTTGCATGGTCAGGATTGGGACTATAATAATGAAAATTATTTTAAATTTCCAATTATTCAGGCTATTTTGTTTAAAGATGAGAACAGCTGGCAGTTTTAATTCCCTAAGTGTTGAAAAACTGCGGACGAGAGAAACCCCAAACCAGCTTGTTAACAAACGGCTTAGTGAATGAATCAGCAGGATTGCGCGCTCTGGTTCTCTCTGGATGTTTTCCTTGTGTCTCCACGATCTGGGTGCAGTGTGATGCGTCGTTCCGCTGAGAAGCCAGAGTTGAGAGAATAAACAGGGTTGATAGAATAAACAGAGTAAACCCGAGTGTGGGGGAGGCTTGCAGGGCAGGCTCCCTTGCAGCCCGGCCTTCTGGGAATGGGCCCAGAGGTTGCTCTTTGTGAACTGGTGCAGACAGCTTACTGCAGCCGGTTTGTTTGATTTCTCGTCCACCAGTGATGGGTCCCGAACAGGCACCAGCAGATTGGGGCTACCTTTGAGGGAGTCTAGCAGACTGGGCACTGGGCAGCAAACAAACACATGCATGAATGTGCTGAGGAGAAGAGAGGGGTGCTACACAGCACACACACACACACACACAGTGAGAGGGAGAAGGAGAGAGAGGATTACCTAATGGAAAAGAAATGAATTCATTGTTGTTGATCATTATGGCTTACAAATTAAACGACACATTTTCCTAAAAAGATTTCCATTTTATATTTGTCAAGTGCTGTCCTCAGAGGAGATTTAGCACTGTTAAATGAGTACGTTGGGTTAAGGATGGGCAAGAAAGGGAAATTGAAGAGGGAGCCGGTGAGAGTTGTGGAAGGAAAATGGCAGAATAAGCCTTGTGTGCCCTGGTGGGGCCACCCAGCAGCGAGACTAGCCAAGGGAGGGACGGATTCCACAGCAGAGCGCCTTTGTCAGTAGTGCAGATGGGCACCAGGTGGAACCTGGGCAGATTTCCTTGCTCAGAAGAGCTGTCATCTGGGAACCAGTTCTTAAGCCTTAAAGTCCTTGTTGGTGGAGCCCTGTGCTTTGAGCATTTTTCAGATGGTTCAAGAACCTTGTCAAACCTGCTCATAATCTGTGTAGCTAAACAGCTGCATTTCAGAGTCTAGATGATGATAGCACAGGTTGGACATGAGGAAGAGTGGAGAGCTGGTGGTCGGTAACAGGGTCGTGTGTGTCTCCTGGACTGCTTTGGAGATCTCAGGACTGACCCACGGTGACACCCATCCCCAACCACGGGCCACCAGCACTTGTAACCTGAGCTCAGACAGATGTGTTGACCCCCAGGACAGCTGCAGCCTGAGTTAATGGCACATAATTCAGCCCCTCGCTAAGGTCTTCCTAGAAATGCAGCCATGGACTTGATGGGAACTCAGTCTGGGAGAGAACACAAATGCATCTTTTGGTGTTTGTTTGCTTGCATTTTGCAACAGCTGGAGGAACCACAGTCCCCGCTGTCTCTGGTTTACTTCCTTGTGCCCCATGTCTCCATAGTGCTCCTCACTGCCATCTGCGAGACACCATAGAGATATCCCCCCCACACTCAGGTTTCTCAGCAGTAGGATTTTCCCTAGTGGCATATGGAAGAGAATCCTGGTTTCTATTCGCTGGGAAACAGAGGTACAGCTGAGAGACAATGAAACTCAAGGTCAAGTTTTAGGGGAAAGGGAGAGAATAGTGAGTTGAGCCCTGGCTAACCCAGAGCTTGCTTTCTCTTCTTTAGGTGTACACATTTTTTTTATCACATCTCCTGAAAAAGCGTAAGACTTTCGTGGTGACATTTGTCTTCTTGGCCCTGAAACCCAGAATATGGAAGATGAGGCTATTAACCCAAGCCTCCTGAACTGCAGGAGGTCTTCTCTCGTGCGGAGTGTGAGGGTGTGGAGGCAGAGAGTGGCTGGTCACCACATCCTTTGCAGGTTGTCTCAGTTTCCCCCTGTGTTCTTATTCCCTGACAATGTGCTTTGCTCGTCTTCGCAGCAGAGCCTCCCCCTGTACCGTTTGAAATCGGTACTTCCTCCTGCCTTTTCAGTGGCCCCTGAGAAGTTCTCCTGCCGGATCCCGACAGGTCTGGCATTGTGAAAGGAGCACCAGAACACCATGGCGTGGCCGCGGCTCTGTTTGCTTACTTTTCAAGCTGGTGGCAGCTGAGGAGTAAGGTTCAAAACACGCAAAGTCGTGTATGAATTATAATGTGATATGTTCAGCTTTCAGCCCTCCACTGGGCACGGCTTCAAAGTGTGTTTTGAATGGGTTTTCTTCAGGGGGCCACGCTACCATCCTCCAGATGGGAGATTGGGAATGCTCCGCATCTTCCGTCACTCACACATCACTGCCGCAGCAACAAGAAACACAAACTCTAACACTTGACAGGTCACCCTCTTTGATGTAAGGTAGGGTGGGGACACGAAGCCGAGGCCTCTGAGTAGAATGTGGCTGAGCTGGCACAGAAAGCTCACTCTTTCTTCTTTCCTTGAGAAGCGAGCAAACTGCACTAGCAAATTAAAAATACTAGCAAGCCTTTACTCAGACAAATTTAGCTTGATTTGGGTCAAGGTGGGGGAGGGGAAGAGTAAAGAATCCACATAGCCTGTGCCAAAGATTTGCTAAACATGTTTAAAAAAAAAAAAAAAAAAACGCTGACGGGCATTAAATTAAGTAACAACTGCAGATTACACAAGGGTAAACACTGCTGCTAATGTTTGACTAAAAGCTAACTGAGGGCTCTAAGTGACTCCAGTTAATTTACAGATCAGGCCAGTAACAGCCCCAGGGGACTGTCAGCGCTGCTGAGAGTGGGGGCGGGGTGGGGTGGGGTCGGGGGAAACCTTTTGTAGCCAGAAGCCACATTTTTAAATTTAGGAAAAGAAAACTAAAGCTGTAGGAACTGATGTAGAAGCTTCAGGGAAAGAGAGAGAAAGGGAGAGAGAGAGAGAATGAAAGAGAGAGGTGGAGATGAATTGTATGTCTATGGGCTTGGAGTAGAAAAGTGGTTAAAAAAAACAAATGTCTAACTTTTAAATAACTCTTCTAGAAGGAGAGAGTGTGCTAGGATCAAGAGTTAACTGTTCCTGTGGGGTAGGAGTCTTAAATTCAAGACTGTGCCAAGGGCTCCATCAACCCCAAATGAAAGAGTGTAAACTGCCCTGTGTTATCAAATAAAATCGATTTAACTTTGCAACATTTAGCTTCAAGTTAAAATGTAAGCGTACAGTTGTACAGTAAATGATTTTAAAATTATAGTGCCTCTTCAACATAAACAATTTTGGTACAGTTTTAAATGCTTTTAAAATGGGATGTGTAGTTTATTTAGTAACATAGCAGTTGATACCCTAGATTGGGTTTTCATCATGTACTTTAATTTACTAAGGCTGGGAAGCCCATAATTGCTGAACAATTCAATGTAACAGAATGGGCTCATTCAGTGCTTTTTACTACATTTTTCCACGCATCTAAAATCTTCCCCCATCCCCCAAGGTACTATTTTATGAAAGCAAGGCATTTAACCCTCGCATTTCCTGGACTTGAATAATTTTCTTAATAAGGTATAAAATGCTTGCAAATTTGCATGATTGATATTCGCACATCATTATGAAGTAGATACCACTGGTCAGCATGTCAGGGATAGGGCCCTGTCTGTTTGGTGCTCGGCAGATCCTCATAGAAGCCCAGTAACTCCAAACACCCGTCTGTCTTCTCAAGTTTTTGTCTCCTCTTAGGCAAAGGCAAACATATCTGCTGTGCTAGGCCAGCCTTTAGTTTAATCTTGGAGTCTCAAAAACAAACAATGGTACTGTCTGGGTAACATGGTTACACATTTCTGCGTTGGCCCAGATGAAACTTTACAAATGCTAAAAGCCACCAAAATCTCTGCTCTTTCCCTTAATTGCCCTGGCTGATCAGGCGGGAGAAATGGAACGGGCGGGTGTGTTCTAATGCTATTAAATCTTGTGCTGACTTCACTGATACCGGCCCTTGGATTCTGGCAACCTATTCTGATTTTCAGCATTCTCCAGGGACCCTCCCAGTGTGTCAGAAACCAAACACCCTGCCTGCCGAGACCGCCCAAACACCCGAACTTTCACTTTGCTAGAGAAGCCAGAGGAGCAAAATAACGCTGTGACATTCCCTCTGCACTCGGGTGACTAATTTTGTGATTTTTATTGCCAGATCCCAAACTTGATAGCTGACCTGGCTAAAGTCACCAGCCCCACAGGCCTATTTTAAAAATTGGACAATCACATGGCACTTATGAGTTTGCTCCAATGTTTTGATGAGCGATTCTTGAAGATATATCACCTCTGAATATGAAGATATGCCACACTGTAGCAAAACTGAAAGAGAGTAGCACTCTAGAGCCACCTGAATTAGCAGACACTGGCCTGATGCCCTTATCCTCCACTCTTGATGTTAAGAACAAAGACTAGGACCACCCTTGTCTACTCAGTCACTTGTTTGGTTTTCGTTTTTTTTTTTTTTTTAATTGAGGGATGTCTAAAGAAGATTGAGCTTTTGTGTATGGAAACGTTTTGTAATTCAAACAACTCCCTGTAATTCAAAAAAAATGTGACATGAATTGAAGACTGTAGATATTGTCACACTGTATGACCAAACAGCTTGACTGCAATGATGTGGCATTTCCTTTCTTTGTCTTTAACAAAAGATATGGCTTTAGGTCACATTTATCTGGCTGTTTAGATCTTCTACTTTAACTTGAAAAATGAAATTCATGTAATTTCTCAAAATTCCAAATCACCAGGTTGGGTAATGGCAAATGGTATCCTAATAATAACAATAATAGCTGAAATTTATTGTAGTATCTACTCTGTGACTGCTCTAAGCAACAATCCTGTGGGGCAGGTACTATTGTTAGCCCATTGCAAAGTGTAGGAAGCCAGGCACAGAGAGCAAAGTCGGGGTCTACAGTCACACCACAGTCGAAGCAGGAGCCCATATTCAGCCACACCACTTGTTTTTATCTAGTCTTGGGCTCCACCAGCAAGAGGAAATGTCATCACTCTGTATTTCCAGGTATCAAATTGCATCTGCTCACCATTTTGGCTCTACTGGACCCTGTGATCTCACTTATTTTGGCACCCTGGAGTGAAGGAGGAGAGGCTGAATTTCTTGAAGCCAAATCAAGCTCTATTCTTCATTATGCCCAAAGAATCCATCTCCTCCCAAAACTTAGAATGCACATTTTGTTTTTTATAAGTGTGTTATATGTTCTATTTTATCAAAAAAGAATAATAGCTACACTCAGCTTACTACATTAAGTATAAGCAATAGTATCCAAAGTATGTTACATTTCTTATTCATTTATTCATTCATTTATTTGTATTATGAGGTTGACAGTATTATCATCTTTGTTTTACAGGTGGGTAAACTGAAACACAGAAGGGTCATGTCATTTGCTTCAGTCGACTAGTTAGGGGGACACAGAGATGGACTCACACCCAGGCAGCCTGGTCCCATGGTCCACCCTGTTTACACTATATTGTCTTTCTAAGGAGCTGGGGACTATTCAGGTGACTTGAGGGCTGGCAATGAAATGACTTCAGGCACATAATTTGGGCTGAGTTCTGTCGCAGCTGACTGCAGAATTACTGGCCATTTCATCACCAGCAAGAGCAGTGCTGTCCTCATTCCTGCTGCTGTCATGGCAGAATACTCCAGAAGAAAGGTCCTGGGAGGATCTCCAGAGGCCTGCATTACTCCCCAGCATCTCAGACCAAGTGATTTCTAACACTTACTTCTTTTTTCTATACCTTGGTTCTTCTGCCTGGGAATATAAGCCTAACAACAATGCCTCTTTTTATTTGTAGTGTTTTCCAGTTTACAGAGCAATTTCTCACACACTTTCTCGTGTGATATGAACCTCACCATGGTTCTGTAGGCTGCAATTTGGATCTTCATTGCATAAATGAGGAAGGTATAGCTCAGAGACACCCAAGGCCACAAAACTGGTCCAAAAATCTAGACATAAAACTTGGCTTTCTGATTCCCTGTCCCTTGTCCTGAGCCCTAGTCCCTCCTGCAGTTAGAAATAGCCTCTTGCAGCAGCAGTTTCAGTGGGAGACCTCAAAGCATTTTACAAAGCCCTCTCCTTCCTTAGAACAAGTCTCTGTGAAGTGGTCCAGGCAGCCACCTAAAGTGGCTGGAGACCACCCAACACTCTGCCCACGCTGTATTTTGTGCTCGAATCCACTTGCCATTTTGACAATTTACTGCAGTAGATGAGGATATTGGAACGTCTTAGGTGGAAGAACACAGGTGGGGCCTGGGCCCATGGTAGGCTTCTCTTAAACTGTGTAGGTTCTTGTCACAAACAGGGCGGCAAAGACCGCCACCACGCACCCCTCACAATGGAAGAGAAGTGTTGCTTCTTCTTAAAGAAAGTGAGCAAGATCTACTGGTAGTGAGCAGGGTCAAGTCCCCATACTCCCCTTCCTCTGCCACGCCCTTTGAGGTGGGATGCTGGCACAGGGAGGATTAGGTGGCTGCCGAATTATTCATTCCAATTCATAGCCCTCAAGGATCGAGGCTAGCTGGGGGCTGGATTCTGGAACCCCAGCTGAGAATTTCAAAACAGCCTGGGCAGTTTCCATAGATCTGAATCTGTGGCCTGGGGAGCAGGCTGTTAGAGCAACGTAATCATATTTTCAGATAATGTGACTGGTGTCCCTAAGAGAAGCCAACGTCCCCAACTCTAACCAGACAGAGGGAACCAGACAAGAGAAGAACCTGGAGAAAAAAATGCACAAAAGGTGTGTAAAAGGAAGACTCACAAAGCCTCTTTCTGAGGAGGCTTTAAGCTGGAGTTTGCCAGCAAGTCACTAGCAGACACATGCAGGCAGGTTGGGACCCTAAAATAAAGCAGGAGCCAGTAGTCACAGGGTGGGACAACAGAAAGTCACAGCTGGTGAGGAAACCTGTGCAGTACCACACCATCAGATACAGCAATTACTCTAGATGCAGGGCGTGGTCCACACCTCTGGGCACACACACTTGGGCTGGAGAAACGGGCTCTGCCTTGAGAAAGCGTTCTCCACCCTCCGGTACAGGTCCCTGGAGCGTTAGGAAGGCTTTGCAGTAAAATTAAGCATGTCTCTTCTGAGTTCTGGGGGCCAGTTTAGAAGCTGGTGCCTGATTGCTGTGTGCAGCTGGAATGGCCTCGGTGCAGGCAGGGGCCTGGGCTGAGGAGGAAGAGCTATGTGTGCCTGTGTGTCGGCGTGGGGGGGGGGGGGGGCTACGTGTGTGTGTGTGTGTGTGTGTGTGTGTGTGCGCGCGCGCGCGCGCACTGTAGCAAAGGCTGCAACTTTGCGAGTTGCATGGCAGTTTGGTCCCCAATCAAGCGGCTGTAAATACAGATGAAGCTTCATGGAAGACAGTTTTTCCATGCATGGGGGGCAGTGGGGGTGGCAGAGCTCTGCCACCTGGTCCCTAATAGGTCTTGGACTCGTACCAGTCCATGGCCCAGGGGTTGGGGACCGCAGAGATAGGGCGCTTGCTGCTGTGACTGGCCTCAATTTGCAGATCTGTTTGTCATTGCTTACCATCCTTTGGTGGTTTGGGTATGCACTTCTTTGGGGGAACAAACGAGATTTTAAAAGTTTCTGAGCTTGGCAGCAGCAGCCAATCACTGCCTGCCTATTGCCCTCTTCTCTTTTTTCTAAGGCAGTCCAGTGCCAGCTTCCATTGCACTAGTTTGTATTTCTGTGAAAGTCATTTCAGAACCACTTTCCCCATCGTTCTCACTAAAAACCAACCTTCCCTCCCATTCTGCACAGGAAGGGCTGATCCACGTTCACCCTGATGCCTTCCCTCCTCAGCTGCTGGAGCACCAGGCGGTTGCTGCCATCAGATGATGCTCTGCTCTGGCGACCGCATGTTTTCAAATGACTTTGCCGTACTTGTGCTTACAAAAACAAATGCGCCTAGACGAGGTTCCCAGGGGCCCATGGGGATACGCTCAGGTTCTCTGTGTGCTGAGCTGGGCTTTTGCTTCAAGTCTTTTCCCAGGCACACTTCCACACCCTTTCATTCATGTGCCTATTTTAGTCATTGCAAAATACTTTATGAAATATGCACAGAAGGACTCTCTAGTTTGCACAGGTGTTGGGGTCAAAACTTCAGCTTGAATTTTGATGCAGTGACTTAATGCGTACGTGTCCATATAGGTAACCTCTGTGCTACAGTTTTTAACCTCTGTGCCACAGTTTTCCCATGTACAAAATGGGGCGGCAGCAGCAACACCTGTCTGCATAGGGCTCTTGTCAGAATCGAATGAGATAACAAATGGGAAGGACTTAGCACAGTGCCTGACACATGGACAAATGTTAGTTCAATGAAAGTTTATTTGGTATTATCATTTCCTTGTTTTCTCCAGAAAGTAGCTGATCTTAACATACATATGTCTACAGAAGGAGGTCTGATGGCTTGGAGGACTGGGAGAGGGAAGCCACAATGAAGCAAAAGTCACATTTAACTCTTTCCTCACCATTCCTCAGTCAGGCCTGTGCTAACCTGGAAGCTGGGGCAGGATAGAGGGCTGGATGCTGCAGAAGTCCGCTGGGAGGGCGCCTGGTGTTCACCGCATCTGTGCACTGCTGCATGAGCAGGGTGGCACTTTGCACGTGGGACACGGTCAGGGAATGGTGGCGTATGCCCAGGAGGCATCACTGGGATCTCAGGGCACCACGGACCACAGCCCTCCCCTGTCTTCCTTTCCCATGGATGAAGTTTGAATATTGGGGCTCAGTAAAATACCTGAGGGAAGCTAGTGACGAAAATGTCCAACTCTGCCTCCCACGGGCCGTGCAATCGATTCATATGTGTCAGCGCTGCGGCCGGTAGACCCTGTGAGTCAGCAAAGCTACAGAGCAGAAAGGCAGAACTGGGGATAGATGTGGTAAAGTGCCATTTAAATCAGTGATTCACAAACCCAGAGCTGTCGTGGCACCAACCCTGAGTGAGCTGGAGCGAGGAAAGTGGCAGGGGCCTTCCCCAAAAAAGGACCCAGTGAGCGGGTAGAAGTTGCTCCATTGTAACTTTTTCTGACTTCATTTTTTCAAACATCTAGTGCCTTTTTCTGTACGTAAGAAATAGCTAAAAAAATTGCCAGGTCTATAAACAATTAACCAGGGCATATTAAGAGAGAAAAAACATGATAAGGGAAGGCAACTCCTTTGCGTGGCATACAATTCAGATATTTTGTGCTTGAGGTAAAGTAGCCCTAAGTGGTCAGCTGCAGACTTGGGTGGACATGGAGTCCGTGTGCCTGTTGTTTGAAGTTAAGCCTATGCAAATGTGCCCCCTTCGCACCTTTTTTATACCTTGCTTGTCTCTGTCTCCGGTGTAAGAATGAACATAAGCTACAAATATTCTTCAGTACTAGTTATTAACCGATGAATGTCAAGAGGCCTTGACAAATACAAAAATGTTATATCTAGGTCCAACAGTAGATCAGAGAGTTACATATCTTCATCAAGCAAGACTCAGAGTTTTCCTTAAATACTGCAGTCTCTTAGTATTTGCAATCATTTCAGGGCAGACCGAAGTTCCTTGGTGTATCTTGTTAATGTGACAGGTCTGGAGGGTGGATTGAGTTAGGCAATTTATCCCCTTTTATGCCCTGTATTCACAGACAACACTCCAATGGGGTAACATAAAACCACAGATAGGCTTCTTTACAGCAGCATTTAAGGCAACTAGGAAAGCAGCCCAAGCCATGTGTAGAGGGCTGGGGAAAGAGGTATCAGAGAAGAAAGCAGACCTTAGCAGAAACGACAAAAGTGAAAAACCTTCTTAACTGCTCCAGACGTTGTGCTTAAAGGCGTGTTTCTTTGGCAACCTACCACTTTCTGAAATTCATTCTTGGGCCACAGGTCCTCCCCAAGGCATTTATGTTGTATTTTGACTTGGTAGGACCAATTGCGTCCCAGACCTTCCGGCTCTCACCAGCACACCGCAGGCTCATGCCATGTGGCAATCAGATGACAGGAGGAGGAAAGGTTCAAAGAAGACTACTGTATTTCTCAGAACTTGCTGGCTCATCTACCCTCCAGTATGTTACTCACACTATAGATGTATAAAACAGGTAAAAATAATATATTGAGACTCTTCGATGCAGGCACACACACCCACACCCACCCACCTACACCTTCGAACTAGGAAAGAGGACTGAGCTAGAAAGGGGACAGTGTGCAACTGGTATTCTATGCCATGAGGACCCCCCCCCCTTCCTGCTGGCACAGCCACCGCAGCAGGCTTGTCTGGGCATGTCTGCCCAGCTGACGCCAGGCCAAGTTTCAGGGGAGGAATGTGCTGTGTCTGGAGCTGGAGTTCAGGTTTGCTGACATGGAGACTGATCTGTTGGTTGTCAGTAAAAGAAAAGGTGGCTTTCAAATGAGCAGCAGAGGACCTTGTGCTAGTGGCTAATCACCAGCTTTGGCTCCAGTTGGAAGCTTGAGATATAAAAATGTTATGCTTAGAATATCCAGGGACAGAAACAGATCCAAGATTGCCAGCAGTTGAGGGTGAGGGGAAGGAGATTGACTTCAAAGGGACACAGAGAACTTCTCAGGGTGTTTGAAGTAGTCTATGTCTTGATTGTGGTGGAGGTCATTTGATTCTGTATGCTTGTCAAAATTCATAGAACTGTGTGCACCTGAAAAGGGTGAATTCTACTGTACATAAACGATAACCGAATTAATTTGATTTTAAAAAATACTATAGTTTTGAAGGCCATTTAAAACCAAAAAGCACTTTGAGTCACTAATGCCTCTTTAAAAAAATATTTTGGATTTAGGTTTTCATTAGATTAAAAAAATTCTTCCTGGTAAGACTTAATTTTTTAAGGCCAGGTGGAGGAATAGAATCTGTATGTTCCAGAGTTTTTTGCACTTTTCATTTGGCCACTTGAATTTTTAATTTTTTTAAAAAAAGAAGTCAAGCTTATGAAGCATGAAAACTGTAATACCAAAAGTTGAATTGGTTTTGAGATCCCAAAGACATGGGTGTAGAGAGACGTTAGAATCTCTTAAAGGATAACCTATTTAGAAAAACCCAAGAAATCAACTGTTAGAATTAATAGTCACTATGATGCCTGGATATAAATATAAAAAATATCCATAACCAGATGATAATTGTAAAGAGGGCAAAAAGCTCTTTTACCACAGGGGAAAAGTGAAACAAAGCAAATAAGAACAAGAACAATAATAACAACAACAAAAAAAAAAAAACCTGGAAACAAGTTTGAAAACCAATGCATAGGGCTTCTATGAATTTAGCTATAAAACTTTAGTTAATCATATAAACGCAGACTTGGATAAATTGAGACATATTCCATATTATTCGATGATGTCACTTTTTCTCACATTGATTGTTAGGCTCAATATGGTTCTAATCAAAATCCCAGTTTGAAATATTTTTGAATGAAAATGTGACATAGGGTTAATTTAGAAGAATACATGGATAAAAATAGCCAAGTAAGATTTATAAAGAAATGAAGAGAACTGTACTCCAGATTTTAAAAACCTACTATAAAGCTTTAATAGTATGATACTGGTGTAAGAGTAGACAGAGAGAAGAGAATAAAGAGTCCCCAAACACACTCAAATATATATATAACAATTTAGTATTTGGTGAAGTCATTGTAAATGAAACTTATTCCAATGAATAGTACTGGAGCAATTAGTTCACTTTTTGAGAGAAGAAGGGAACCCAAACCATACCCTAAATAAATTATAGGTGAATTAAATAATTAAATTTTAAAATATGAAAACAAAAGAGTAGAAATAATTATAGTAATTTTCCATCAACTGCCAGTGTGTGGAAACACTATTTAGGCAAAAAAGTAGAGAGGAAAAATCTATAAAAAAAGACTTTTTTTAAAACATAAAAATTAGAAACTTGTATAAATCAAAACTTACGAGAAAAAAGCATTAGGCAAAGAATAACCTGAAAGAAGAAAGACAAAGATCAACATGGTCAGTGCATGAGAGCTTCCAGAAATCAATGATTAAAAAGTATCCTTAGCAGAAAAAGTATCAATCTTCATGAAAAGGCAATTTGTAAAAGCAGAAAAAAATTAGACAATAAATTATGAAAAAAAATCAGACTCACTATTCATTGAAATTTAAAATAATTGAAAGAAGACACCAATTTTTGTCTACCAAATTAGCAAATATCTTAAATTTTAAAACAACCTGATAATTACGTAGTTGGGTAACTCTGTAATGATATAGTTTAAGATAAAGGAAAATCTTATCTACTGCTGGTGGAAATGTAAAGATCTTTCAAATTTTCTGATTCAAAATGTGGCAATAGATATCCAAAAACTTAAAGCTGTTAATCACATTCGACCTAATAATTCCTCTTAAGGAATCTATCCTTAGGACATATTTTTAGGAAATATAAAGATTTAGGTACAAAGATGTTTATTGCAGTGTTACTTATAATTGAAACATTCTGAAAATAGGTTTAATTAATTACGATACGTGTGTAGGCGTGGAAAATTATATCCTCAAGAATGTTTAAGGCTTTGGAAAAATGTAAAAACTAATGTGAAGTGAAAAAACAAATAAGAGGCAAAGCTGGGTGTCCAACAGAGTTGTGGGCAGGTTTGGCTGTATGTGTATGTACACATATGTGTACACACTTAGAAGAAATACTGGAAGGATTTGCACAAATGAAATGTGAAGAGTGGTTCTCAGGATGGTGGGATTATTAATGGGTTTTTATTACCTTTATTTGGTATTTTTTCAGATTTTCTGTAAAAAGAATATATTAACTTTATGATCAGAAGTTTAAATATTATTTTTGTAATTTTCTTTGCTATCAAGGGCTCCCCCTGCTGCTCACCTGCTCACCTCAAAAATTAGGAAAGATTGGCCTCCTACTTCTTATTTCTGATTTCCCTCATCTTCTGAAAGCCTCCATTCTTGATCTTTTTTTTTTTTTTTTTTTGAGACAGAGTCTCACCCCGTTGCCCGGGGTTGGAGTGAGTGCCGTGGTGTCAGCTTAGCTCACAGCAACCTCAAACTCCTGGGCTCAAGCGATCCTTCTGCCTCAGCCTCCCGAGTAGCTGGGACTACAGGCATGCACCACCATGCCCGGCTAATTTTTTCTCTATATATTTTTAGCTGTCCATATAATTTCTTTCTATTTTTAGTAGAGACGGGGGTCTCGCTCTTGCTCAGGCTGGTCTCGAACTCCTGAGCTCAAACAATTCACCCGCCTCGGCCTCCCAGAGTGCTAGGATTACAGGCGTGAGCCACCGCGCCCGGCCCATTCTTGATCTTGATGACACTCTCCACTTTTTATTTACCTCAGATGCAAACTCTCCTAATTGGAGTATTTGGAAGGATGTGTCAAATTCTAGACTTTCGTTTTTTAATTGAGATATAATGCACATACACTAGTCATCCAATTAAAGGGCACCATTTAGTGTCTTTTAAGTATATTCACACAGTTGTGCAACTGTTACCACTAATTCCAGAACATCTTCATCACCCCCAAAAGAAAACTTGTGCCCCTTAGCGGTCATTACTCCCCATTACTCATTCCCCGCATCCCTGGTAACCACTAAGCTACTTTCAGTGTTTATGGTGCTAAGGCTCAGCAAATGATACCACAAACTGTGGTGCCTTGGTGTGCTGAGAACTTTGAATGTAAGGAAATTAGAAGGCCTTACAAGTTGCCTCAGAACCAAAAACTTTCTAACTTTCTCTCAACCTCTCCCCACCCCCACCCCAACGCAAGCTCAAAGAGAGACTCTGGAATTTCTTTATCTGACTAAGGAAATTTCTTTCCAAAAGAAATGCAATTGCCTTAAGACTCCCTCTCTAGGAATCTCATCAGATAACCAAGATTAACCACCACAGAAAAGAAGAGACTAAAATTTGTCACCATGCACAGATAGACTTTTCATCTTTTCTTCTGAGGGCAGGTTGGAGAGATTACCTGGATGACTTTATCCACATAAGACAACCTTTGCTCACAGGGCAGTGCCACCCCTCACCTTCCCTAACTCGCCAGTCCCATTCAGTTTCCTAAGAGAATTATTTACAAGATAATGTCTGCCTCCCAGATCTATTCATTTCTCTTAAAAATCATTTGCTACTCCCTATAAAATTGCCTACATCCCCCCACAGAAATTCCCTCTCCCCTGTGAAGAAAGTATTTAAGCCTCAACCAGCGGGCCCTTCTTTGAGTCTTATATTTTGTATGGCTCCCAAGTTTATGCACGTTAATATAATCATAGGCTTTTTCTCCTATTAATCTCTCTGTTGTCAGTTCATTCCAGCGAACCTTCAGAAAGGGCAGAAGGGTAGCTTTCTCTCTGCCCCTACAATGGCTTGGTCTATTTTAAATACTTTGTATAAATGGAATCATACCAAAATATATATATAAAATAAATAAATAAATGGTATCATACCATATGTGGTCTTTTTTTTTTTACTTCAGCATATTATGGGGGTACAAAAGTTTAGGTTATGTATATTGCCCATGCCCCCCCACCTCCCCAAGTCAGAGCTTCAAGCGTGTCCATTCCCCAGACAGTGGGTATCACACTCGTTATGTAGGTATACACCCATCCCCTCCCCGACGCCCAATTGGTGTTATTCCCAAATGTGCTCTTAGGTGATGATCAGGGAAACCAATTTGCTGGTGAGAACATGTGGTGCTTATTTTTCCATTCTTGGGATACTTCACTTAGTAGAATGGGTTCTAACTCTATCCAGGAGAACATAAGAGATTCTATATCACCGTTATTTCTTATAGCTGAGTAATACTCCATGGTATACATATACATATGTGGTCTTTTGTGTCTGGCTTCTTTCACTTAGAATAATGTTTTCAAGGTTCATCTATGTCATAGCACGTATCAGAATTTAACTTCTTTTATGACTGAATAATATTTCATTGTTTAAATATACTATATTTTATTTACCTATTCATTAGTTAATGGACATTTGGGTTATTTTCACTTTTTGGCTATCATAATTAATGCTGCTATGAATATTCACATGTAAATTTTTGTCATGTTTTTATTAATAATTCTCTAGAGTATATACTTAGTGAAATTGCTAAGTCAAATTGTAACTCTGTGTTTAACTTTTTGAAGAACTACCCAACTGTTTTCCAAAGTGACTGTATCATTTTAAATTCCCACTGGTGTTGTATGAAGGTTCCAATTTTTTCTTATATACACCAAAATTTATTTATTACCTTTTAAATTATAGCCATATTAGTGGATATGAAGTGTTATCACATTATGGTTTTGATTTCTCTAACAATTAATGATGTTGAGGATTTTTCAGCTGGTTGTTGGCTATTTGTATATCTTCTATGGGGAAATGTCTATTCAAATCTTCTGCCTGTTATTTAATTGGGTAATTTGTCTTTTTGTTGAGTTGCAATAATATTTAAAATATATTCTAGATATTAGACCCTTAACAGGTATACGACTTGCAAATAGTTTCTTCCATTCTGTGGGTTGGCTTTATGCTTTCTTGATAATGTCCATTGAACCCAAAAGATTTTTATTTTGATGGATTCCAATTTATCTATTTTTTCTTTTGTTGCTTGTCTTTTGGTGTCTTATGGAAGAAACCATTGCCTAAATCCAAGGTCACAAATTTTACAGCCATGGTTTCTTCTATGAGTTTTACAGTTTTAGTTTTTACATTTAGTTCTTTTATATATTTTGTGTTAATTTTTTGTATATAGTGTGAGGTAAGGATCCAACTTCATTCTTCTGCATGTGGATATCCACTTGTTTCAGCACCATTTATTTAAAAGACCATTTCCACCATTGAATGACTTTGCCATCTTTGTCAAAAATCAATTCACCATAAATGTATGGGTTATTTCTGAACTCTCAATCCTATTCCACTGATCTATATGACTATCCTATGCCACTACCATACAGTCTTGATTGCTGTAGCTTTCAAAATTGGGAAGGGTTAGTCTTCCAACATTTTTTTCAGATGGTTTTGGTTATTCCAGGTCCCTTTGATTTCCATATAAACTATAGAATTAACCAGTAAACTTTTGCAAAAAAAGCAATTGGAATTTTGATAGACACGGTGTGGAATCTATAGACAATTAAAGGAGTTTGTTATCTTAACAATATTAAGTGTTCCAATCCAGGAACACAGTATGTATTTCCAGTTATGTAGGTCTTCTTTAGTTTTTGTTAATAATATTATATTTTATAATTTTTAGTATATAAGTCTTACAATTATTTTGTTAAATTTATTACTGAATATTTTATTCTTTTTAATGCTCTTGTAAATGAAATTTTCCTAATCTTATTTTCTGATTTTTATTGCTAGTATATAGAAATACAATTGAGTTTTCTATATTTCTCTTGCACCCTGTAGCCTTGCCGAACTGGTTTATTAGACCCAACAGATTTTTGTGATTTCCTTAGAATTTCCTATGTATGAGATAGTGTCATCAGCAAATAGAGACAGATTTACTTCTTCCTTTCCAATCTAGATGCTTTTTATTTCTTTTTCTTCACTAATTGCTCTGGCTAGAACCTGCAATACAATGTTGAATAGAAGTGGCTAGATAACACCCTCTTTCTGGTCTTAGTGGAAAAGCTTTCAGGCCTTCTGCATTAAGCATGATATTAGCTGTGTATTCTCCTCTGATGCTGTTTACCAGGTTGAGGAAGTTCCCCTCTATCTTAATTTGTTGAATATTTTAACATGAAATAATTTTTATGGTGAATTTGGTCAAATATTTTTTCAGTCTATTGAGATGATCCTGTGATTTTTGTTCTTTTTTTTCTATTAATATGACATATGATATTGATTAATTTTGGTATGTTGAACCAACCTTGCATTCCAGGGATAAATTCCAGTTGGTCATTTGATGTAATTCTTTTTTTAATGTTGCACACTGAATTTAGTATACTAACATTTTGTTGAGGATTTTTGCATCTGTATTTGTAGTTTTCTTTCTTGGGATGTCTTTGTCTGTTTTTGATGTCAGGGTAACACTTACAGAATGAGTTGGGAAATATTGCCTCTTATGGTTTTTGTAAGAGTTTGTGAAGGATTGGTCTTAATTTTTCTTTAAACAATTGGTGGAATTTGTAAATGAGACCATCTGGTCCTGGGCTTTTCTTTGTGGGAAGTTTTTGATTACTAATTCAATCTCTTTACTTGTCATAGGTTTATTTAGATTGCCTATTTTTTCTTGAGTCAGTTTCAGTAGTTTGTATCTTTCTAGGAACTTTTCCATTGCATCTAGGTTATATAATTTCTTGGCCTACAATTGTTCAGAATACTCCATTGTAATCCTTTTTTATTTTCTATTAATATATAAGTAAATATTCTTTATTTCTGTAAGGTTAATGGCAATGCCTCCTCTTTAATTTCTGACTTTAGTAACAAATTTTAGTAATTGAAATTTCTTTTTTGTAATGATCATTCTACCTAAAGATTTGTTAATTTTATTGATCTTTACAAAGAACCCCTTTTAACACATTAGCTGCCATGTGAGTTGTGTTTAACTCACACTAATTTTGAGCTGGGACCTTGTGAAGCATGTGAAGACTCAATTCTCTGAAACAAATTTAATAACTATGTCCTAAGTTACATACAATTCAATTGGCGTGCAGTGTAAAAATTGATTCTAGTTTTCATAGAACTCATGCACAGAAAACAGTAAAAAATAACAAATTTTTCATTAAATTGGAAAGGATAGTTCTGTTTTCAAAGTTTTTATTCTATTTTCATAATAAAACATCATGGCCCCAGGGAAGTTTTTTTCTAGTGTGGCAGTCAGTGTGTTAACTTTTTGTTTAATTGGTTTTCTCTATTGTTTTTCTTTTTGTATTTTATTTATTTCCACTTTATTATTTACTTCCTTCTGATTTTAGTTTGCTTTTATTTTTTCTAGTTGGTGTAAGTTGGTTTATTGATTTGAGATCTTTCTTCACTTTCAAAATAGGTATTTACAGCTATAAATTTTACTCTTAGTGCTACTTTAGCTGCATCCCTAAGATTTTTGATATGTTATCCTTTCATTTTCATTCATCTCAAAGTATTTCCTAATTTCCCTTGTGATTTCTTCTTTGACTCATTTATTATTTAAGTGTATGTAGCTTTATTTCCATATATTTGTGAATTTCCCAAATTTCCTCCTGTTATTGACTTCTAATTTTGTTTTATTGTGGTTGGAGAACATACTTGGTATGATTTCAATATTTGTGAATTTATTGAGATTTGTTTTATGAACTAACATATGGTGGATCCTAGAGAAAATTCATGTGCACTTGAGAAAAATATATATTCTGTTGTTATTGTGTGGCATGTTTCATAGATGTCTGTTAGGTTTAGCTGGTTTATAGTGTTGTTCAACTTCCTATTTACTTGTGTATCTCCTGTCTATTTCTATCCGTTATTGAAAGTGGGATATTGAAACCATCAACTATTATTCTTAAATTGTCTATTTCTTTCTTCAGTTCTGTTTTTAATTTTTGCATTTCTGGGCTTTATTTTTAGGTGCATATATGCTTGTAAGTGTTATACTTGATTTATGGGTTGGTCTTTTAAATGTCTTTTTTTTGTCTCTGGCAAAAATTTTTGTGTCAAAGTCTATTTTGTGTACTATTTGTATAGATGATACAGTTCTCTTTTTCTTACTGTTTGCATAATGTATCTTTTTTTATGCTTTTTCTTTCAACCTTTTGTGTCTTTGACTCTAAAGTGTGTCTCCTATAGACAGTTTATAGTTAGATCATATTTATTGTTTATTCTGCCAGGATCTGCCTTTTAATTAGAATGTTTACTCATTTATATATTGTTGGTGCAAAAGTCATTATGGTTTCAGACTGTGAATTTTAAATCATTATAACTAGGCTCAAACACATCTTTATTAATCAAAATAGGAACCAATACACTCAACACATTTTTGCCAATGAGAAATAAATTTGTTTATTCCTGTAGTGTAAAAATCCGTGCTTCAGGATTCAGCAAACTCTTGGAAAGCATTTTCTGCATCCTGCTGGTTATGAAAGCATTTTCCCTGCAAAAAGTTGCCGAGATGCTTGAAAAAGTGGTAGTAGGTTGGCAAGAGGTCAGGTGAATATGGCTGATGAGGCAAAACTTTATAACCTAATTTGTTCAATTGGTTGTGCAACATGCAGTCGGGGCATTGTTGTAGAGAGGAATTGGGCCCTTTCTGTTGACCAATGCCAGCTGCAGGTGTTGCAGTTTTTAGTGCATCTCATTGATTTGTTGAGCATATGCTCAGATGTAATGGTTTTGCCAGGATTCAGAAAGCTGTAGTGGATCAGATTGGCAGCAGACCACCAAACAGTGACCAGGACCTTTTTTTGGTGCAAATTTGGCTTTGGGAAGTGCTTTGGAGCTTCTTCTCAGTCCAGCCACTGAGCTGGTAGCCGCTGGTTGTTATATAAAATCCACTTTTCATTGCACATCACAATCCAATCAAGAAATAGTTCATTGTTGTTGCATACAATAAGAGAAGATGACACTTCAAAATGATGATTTTTTTTTATATTCTGTCAGCTTATGAGGTACACACTTATCGAGTTTTTTTACCTTTCCAATTTGCTTCAAATGCCAAACAATGGTAGAATAGTCGACCTTGAGTTCTTCAGCAACTTCTCGTGAAGTTGTAAGAGGATCAGCTTTGATGATTGCTCCCAACTGGTCGCTGTCAACTTCCGACGGCCGGCCACTGCACTCCTCATCTTCAAGGCTCTCGTCTCCTTTGCAAAACTTCCTGAACCACCACTGCACTGTACATTCATTAGCAGTTCCTGAACCAAATCTGCTGTGGATGTTGTGAGTTGTCTCTGCTGCTTTACGACCCATTTTGAACTCAAATAAGAAAATCACTCGAATTTGCCAAACATTATTTTCTCTAACATTATTTTCCATAGTCTAAAATAAATATAAAATAAACAGCAAATAAGTCATTAGCAAAAAAATATAAAGCAAGAAATGCACATTAAAATGATATATACCATAACCACATTTATTTAAGAATGTATTCCAATATCAAATGGCAAATTTCAACAATGCTAAAACTGCAATTACTTTTGCACCAATCTAATAGTTAATGTAATTACTGACAGTAGGATTTACATCTGTCATTTTGTTGTTTGTTTCCATGTCCTTTTTTCTTTTATTCTTCCATCAGTTCTTGCTCTAGCATGACCAGGTATTGACTTCTACTTAGAAATTCTGGCTGTATGGGTGATACCTCATAATAAGTAGATTATTAATGCTTACATTTTGTTCCTTGGGGGGCACTTTGAGACTGTGTCATTTCTGGGCCTTCGATTTTGGATCCTTGGAACCATAAAATTTTAGAGATGGAAAGATCTTTAGGTATCATCTGGTCTTTCACATCCAATAGGGTGTTCTAGAGGTGTTAATAGTTGGAAAAGGGCAATTCTATGAACAAATACCTTCAGGGCACCCTGTGGCCTCAAGGCCACATGTGGCCCTGCAGATCCCCAAGTGTGACCCCTCAAATGAATCCAAACTTCACAGAACAAATCCCTTTATTAAACAGACCCTTTATTAAAAAAAAATTTGTTGTAAAATTTGGATTCAGTCAAAAGACCGCACTGAAGGATCCAGAAGACCACATGGTTTAAGCACCGGTGGCTGGTTAAACAAGGTTAAACAGGTCCATTTACTGCTGGGGTTTTCATCACATCAATATACAACTACTGTGTACTGCAAATTTCTAGAAGGGCGATACAACCTGCTACATTTCCCAAAGTAATTGGAGAATGGACCCTTTTTATTAAAACATATCTCTTAGAAAGTGTTCTGCAGGGTTAGGGAATCACTGGCCTAATCTAATGTCACTATTTTATCTATGAAGAGATAGAGACTCAGAGGAGTTAAATCAGGGTTTCCAGATTTAACAAATTAAAATTAAACAAAGCAGGCCACCCAGTTGTATTTGAATTTCATGTAAATAATGAATAGCTTATCATTTACATGAGACATGCTCTACTAAAAATTGGTTGTTTATCTGAAATTTACATTTAGCTCAACGTCCTATATTTTTACCTGGCAATGCTGGTAATTGGCTTATCCAAAATGACACAAAAAGATCATACAAGAACTGGGGCTAAAATTAAAGTTTTTATACTCGAGTTCAGTAATTTTATTCTTTAAGGCACATAAGCATGGTTGGGGGCTTAATGGCATTCTAGTGTGGAGACACTGTGATAGATGTAGAACCACTTCACTCTTCTGAGAGACTCCTGCAGAGAGTGTACCCGACATACTAGCTGGCGAATACTCCCACCAATATTAATGTAATTAAAAATCATAAAGATAATGATGGTTGAGCTTTTATTGGATGCTTCCTATGTGCCAGGCACTATTCCAAGTGACTTCCGTCTTTTATCATTTAAGCCTCACAGCAGCCCTGTGAGCCAAGGGCCATGATTATCCCATGTTATAGATACAGAAACTGAAGTGTAAGAGGTTAATTAAGCAACTTGTCCCAGATCTCTCACAGCAGGTAAGTGACAGAGCCAAGAAAGAAAAGAACTTCTAGAAAAGGAAAATTGTATTATATTTCAAAAAACGATCCCTTTAAAAATATATAACAGAATTGAGAAGGAGTTAAAGTTAACTTTCCCTTTGACCAGATCTCTGGAGGCTTGTGTGAAGTCACTTTTAAGATATAAAACCTTCACCTGACAGGTGAATATCTTTATTGGAAAGAAAGTTCATGTAATACGGCTCCTTCTAAGCAAAGGAAAGCATAAAACAGAGATCTGTGTTGGGTTGGGATATCTCTTTTTCTATTAATAGGTAATGGTTAGAGGCAGAACCACAGGTCTAAGACTTGGAGCTGCAAATAGCAACAGATGGTGCAAATAGTACCCACATTTGTAAGTGGAAGACAAAAACCATGTCTTCTTATTCCTCTTTTCTCAATAGAATGTGGCGTAGTACCTGGCATGTACTCAATAAACATTTGTTGAGTCGAATGGGAACGAAAGGGAGTGTTTATGGGTACACATAGGGTAAAAGACACACACTGATCCTTTGAATAGGGTCATGCACTCATAGCGCCCACCACCAAAGCCTTCTTCTCCCAAACGAAAGACAGCGTTGTGTGCGAGAATGGCTGCAGACTCTTTCTTTGACACTGGAACTTGGCATTCTAGTGGATTAAAGCTCTAACTAGCTTTCAGATTTCTTGACTGCAAAGCTACCTTGGAGAGTTAAGAAAATTGAGGTTTCCAGAAAATTGGGATGAGGGGGCATAACCTTTTCAAAGCTGTCATATTAAAAGCATTGTTTGGACCTTCATTTTCTGAAGACTTGGTCAATAGAAAAGGAGAAGGTGGATGGGACACAGTGGAATGTGATTTGATCTCAGTGATCGGTCTGAGTCTATGTCTGTGCATTTCGCCATTCGTGTGGCTTCCCTCGCAGATACTCAGCCCCTATTTACCAAGTCTCTTTGCCCTTAGAAAACGTGCCTGACCTGCTGCAGTGGTGGGTTATTGGAATATGATGTTTGTTGAATGGATCCTTAGCTTCTCTTCCTCCTTTCTCCTCGGGCTCTTCTCAAAATCACTTCAATTATTATACATTTATGGCTCAAAAAAATCTGAGAAATTCTAAATTGGTAGCTGAAAACATCAACTGAATCCTCTATCTTATATTTTTATGATTACAAGGAATATGAATAATAACTGTCATTTACTGAGGGCCTATTTTGTTCCATGTACTCTACTAAGCACTTTATGTATATTAACTCATTAATCAAATGGGTGCTATTATGTTCCTGGAGGAATAAATGGAGGCTCGGAAAGGTTAAGTAACTTGCCTAAGGTCCTGCAGTGAGTTAATGATTTGGGAATAAATGTGCACTAAAAGATTGCAGTAAAAATTTTACTATTTTAGACTCATGGAAGCGAGACAACCTAAATTTGTGAGACACATGCTTTAATAAACTATGTTTAAAGCTAAAGAGTTTACCGCCTTCTCACACACTGAGTAACTTGAACTGTGTATGCAAAGAGAGCAGTTACCTCACAGGGGTCTTGGAAGACCTGCAGATAAGCATTATTTATAATTAGCATGTCACTCTTAAAGCATTATTTATAATTAGCATGTCAGTTATTTACAGTTGAAGAAAAACTTCTAAATTATTTTTTAAAAACTTTAAGAAACCATTTGTCTTAAGCTATTTAAATTATAATTCTTTTCATCCTTTGTTTACCAAACTTCAGGCCAGTCCTGTCACTGACTTCAAATTAAGGGACCTGTGAACCAATGCAGCTTAACGTAGAGGAATTGTAGTCATCCTTGCTTGCTTTCTTATTTGAAATACATCTCTTCTTGACTGGCAATGGCTGTTTGGATATCTGTAAGATTCACCCTTTGCCATGACAGTAGAATCAAAGCCTCTAAGGAATTGCATTTAGTTCTAAGAACCTGGAATTTTCCTTTGAAGTGAGCCTTTAAAAATACTAGCAAGTACCTGCCTTAATATCCAACTTGTATGCCTCACTGAGTTTTCAGGAGATTAGCAGCCATTATTAGTTCTTCGTCTGGAAGTTGAAATGAAAAGCAAAAAGTTGCAGTGAGCTGAGAGAACACTTCTCTTGCTTCATGTCCCCTTGCCTGTTTTGGTCTAAATGACTCAGATACAGTACTACAGCTGTTTCAGCATTCTTGGGTTTTGTTTGCCAACTCTCTTGGAAACTAAAGCTTATATAAGTAATATAAAACCTCAGCATTTACAACATAAAGGCACCACAAGAACTCTCAGACATTAAGCTTCGGTAGGATTTTATTTGGAGGAATTTTATTTTAAAATGTAATATCCTTTTCCTTTCTTTGGCAAAATAGAATCCGGAGGACTTGGATGGAACTCTACTGCTTATGAAAAGTCTCACCCGGTTCATATAAGCAAGTCTGTCACCCTTGATTGGAAAGTAATAATTCATAAAATGTTAATGTTATTATCGTCCCTCTGCCTGGAGTGATAGATATTCTTGAGGCTTTTTAAATAAAAAGTTTAAAATTGAATTTGCAACTCAAAAGATTGGTGGTTTCAAATGTTAGTTTCCTGCTGAGTAACTGCGAAAACAATTCCAAAGTAGCTAGTAGTGTGTTAGGAATGGCAGTTTTATTAAATGACTTGATGAAGTGCAATGAAAACACACTTTCGGTGTCTTTCTGCAGCCTTTCCCTCTACAAGAATAATAGTTTTCTTATAGACATTCATGTTTGCCTTCATTCTACTTATTTAGTTATTCTCCCAGTTTAGGTTTTATGCAAAGTTGTTCAATAAGAAGGTGAGATTTGGTTTTATTAGTAGTAGACCAATAAGGTTCTTATGTATCCACTGATTGTCTTACACGGCCCGGAGATCATTGATTTGCATTTCATCATGTAATTTTGTAGTGTAAAAAGACTTGAACCATGATGAAAAATCCATTTGGTCTAAAGTAGTGCCACGGAGTATTGAATTCTAGTGGCAACATGCCTTCTAATGTCCCAGATCTTCAATGAAGTCCTGGAGAGAACTGGGTCTTGTTGGAGGGAAGAGAACGGCCCAGATGTGGGAAGGCTGCTCTAGCCCAATAGAAAACCTGCAAGTTCATTTAAAAAGGTATCTTTCAATTATGAAAACTGGCAGGCATCAAAGGACACTTGGCAGTTGAACTTTGCAAAAACATTTGCACTGGCTGCTGAAGAGGACCTTCTCTTTTGCTGGTTTCATGAAAAAATGAAACATTTTGCAGTTTCACCTCAATTTCCTCTCTCTTTTTTCCACAAAAACAAAAGGTGATTTTTCAAGGTCCCTGTATCAGCATTATTTGACATCATCACACAGGCTTGACCAAATCCCTCAGGATGAAAATTGAAAAAATGTTGTGACTTCCACCCCTCACCTCCATTCCTGTCTTCAAGTCAATGGCAAATTGTCTCTTTTCCCTGTTTCTTTATTTTTTCCCCCTATGGGCAAAACACTGCCGCTATAAAAATAAAAACAGTGAAATTCCAGTCTTGACTAAATTTGGGAATTCTTACACACATAAAAAAAATCTTTGTTTCTCCTTGTGGAAATTGGCAAAATGGAAATTGACAGCTTAGCCCTTCTCACATTGGCACTTAGATTTACTGCAGAAATTGAAGTTTTAAAAGATTTAAAACATAATTATGGAGGGGGAGAAGCTACCACATATAAATGTGGCTTATGTTTATCTCCACACGAAAAGTCCTGTTTGGAGATCTTTGTAACCAAAGCTACATCCTTGCCCAGAAAAGAAGGGGTTCTCCGGCTTGGTTACAAAGATCTTCAAACAGGACTTTTCGACTGGAGGTCTCTCTTCCCTGAGAACAGTGTTCCTCGTATCAAGACACTGTCTATTCCTGCCTTAGATCATCAGGGATGGTGAAGGGTGAGGACACTTCAGTCTGCCAAATGGCTGGATAATTAAGTGCATCCTTGAATTTCTGGTAAGACATTGACAAAACCCTCCACACCAGCAGACTTTGGATGCTCTGTGCCTTACATTTGTCTATGATATAAAATAACTCTGGATAATTTTATCCATCCCATTCAACACACTTAGTGGTTCAAGTCCCACTGTATAATTTGTGTGTGCGTGTGTATGTGTTTTCTTCTTCTGTGTTTATCCTTAACAGAATAAAATAGTTGTTCTAAATCTTCAACATCTATGCATAAATGTAGGTATAACAACTAGTGAAGAGAAGCAGCGTGACCCGCTCACATTCTAAACATCTCCATTTAACTCTTTTCTTTCCTACACGTCTATTTTGTGATTTTGTTTCTATAACACAAATTAGAAAGAAAGTTTAGCTGCCTGGTGGAGCTTGGGTGAAGACTTTGGAGGCCCCACCTTTAGATTTGGGGGGAATGATTAGCATCTGCACTTAAATGTGCCTGTGAGGAGCATCATCTCTGTCATACAGGGAGGATACTAGCTGGCGGAGCTCTCCAGGAGAAATCTGGTCTATTGCTGTTGAAGAGATTTTGATTTACCAATCCATTTCCCACCTCCAGCCTCTCCCCTCCACTGGTAGGCTGAGTAATGCCCCCCAAAGATGTTCAGGTTCTAATCCCTATGAATATGTTACCTTATAAAGTAAAAGGGATCAAGTTAAGGATCTTGAGATGGGACCATCATCCTAGATTATCCAGGTAGGCCCAATGTAACCACAAAGGTATTTATAAAAGGACTGCAACAAGGTCAGACAGGGGAGAAGGCAGTGTGACAACAGAAGCAGAGATTGGAGTGATGCAGACATGGGCATTTCACTGATACCACTCCTTTAGAAGAAAATTAGCTTTGGAAATGTCAAAGTAATGATGAAAAGAGAGCAGAAAGAATCAAGGATTTATTGCACAAGTCATGTTAAGTGCAAGATTCTCAAAATCTTTCACAATAGAGTATTATTAGGACCTCTGATGCTTTATACTCATTCTCCAACTTCCACAGTCTAGGAGAAAATATTCTTCTTGCCTCGGAGAATTCTGAATGATGCCTGCAGGAGTGGGAGCTGGTCTGATATCCCTCTTTCTCCCTTCCTGTTTTTCTATGTTCATTACTTGTAAGAGAGTGTTCCTAGTATGTGGGCCTTTGAGGGACTTCAAGTATGAAAACCAGGAAAGTCCTAGGCAAACTGGGACAAGCTGGTCACCCTGTGTAGAAGGGAGATTGTGGACAATGTGAGGAGTGGAGAAGAATGGTTTGAAATAAGGATTCCAGATCTTCCCATATATACTATAATTTTAGGAGAAAGATGAAAATTCTAAGTCCTTTATGCAGTAACCTAGGATTTTTCTTCTCTCCTTAATATTGTTCTATGTTTTTCCTTCTTTACCACCATGCCCAGCCTAGAGAAGTCTCAGATGTGTACAACAATGAGAGGGAACTCCAGGTCAGAGAGCCAGCAAGCTCTTGACTAATGGAAGCCATGTGTCCCTGGCAGGAGAGGCACTTCCAGGGGCTCCATTAGGTGGTCACTGCCTGCCCACAGCAGCCAGCCCCTCCGTGACTGTGCACCCTCAAGTGCTTTCCAAAAACAACACCACAAAGTGCATCCCTCTTCTTCTCTTTGTGATGGTCCGTGGAGTGGCCAAGGGTAGACTTGGGTAGCAAGAGTATAATCACTTTTTATTTTTGGAAGCAAAAAGCATGTCTACTCATTGGCAGCTAAAATGCTGGCATGGGCCAGAGGGAAAAGTTTAGATTACATGGCTTCCCAGTGCCCCTGTTTATGTAAACCAACCCTTGGGGCAATGGCGTTGGCAAATCTCTCAGTAGTTGCCTTTGAGGAAATCTACCAGAAGTCTTATGCTTTTGTTTTGAAATTTGGATATCAGTTGTAAAAAATGGAACAAAACACAATAAAACAAAGCAATCCTTTCAGTGACCCTGAAAGGGTGTGCTTCCCTCTGCCCCCCTCCACCCTGTCTCTGCACCCTCGATGCCGGGGCTCTGGGGTGGCCCCTCAATGCCCTGGACCTCTGTGCCAGCCTCTCCCAGCCAGGCCTGATCCAGCTGCACCCACAACCAGTTAGGAAGTCTTTCCGTCTGGAGTTGGGTTTCTGTAAGGAATAGCCAGCTAGTGCCACGGTGACGTGGAGAAATCAGCCTGGCTTCAGCTGTGCGATAAAGGAATTGACATAGTTAAGCCCCATTTTGCCAAAAAGAATCATAAAAATCTGAATTAGAGATTATGTAGCAGAAATGCAGTCAAATTCACATAATAAAAAATGATAGCTCCTGGAATGAGCGGAAAGGTCGCTGGGAATCAAAGGACTTGGGTTCCAGTCCTGACTCTGCCACGACCCAGCGCTGTGAGCAGGGCCAGTCCTTCCCTCAGCTCTCTGGGCTTCAGTTTTCCTGCCTGGTAAATAAAGAGGGCAGATGGTGTGATCGTCCCAAAAGGTAGTTTATTTGGACTATTGTACTCATGAACTCATTCAATTATTCAGCCTTTATTAGTGCCTCCCAAGTATAAGTTCAAATACTTTACTGAGAACTCAATTACTTAATTCAACATTAATCAGCGTTTATTATGCTCCAGGCTCTAAGAGCTGGGGATATGAAGATACTGCCTGAACCCTTAATGAGGAAACTGTTTAGTACAGAAAACAGACAAATTCATCACTGATGGTATTATCCCTCGCTGTTACCTGTTAAATATTACCACTGTTTCTAGACGCATGTTAGATGTCGTGTTCTCCATATATTTCCATTTCCTTTTATGCCACCTTACACCTTTTTATGTTTATGTCATGGTATTTTTCATATTCTGCCTTGAATTATTAATTATTTGTATTTCTAGCTAATCTGCTTTCTCCAAGCCCATTCATCTTGAAGACAGATGCTGCATTGGGTCTTGTTGTTTTCTATCTCCAAGGGCATCAAGCACAGTGACTGACACAACAGGTCTTCAATACATATTTGTTCAATTGCATCAACTGGTGGTATCCTAATTAATGGCTTTTTATATCCATGTCCAGTTGTCCTCTGTCAATGGTGCACTCTTGGTGTATTAATGGCAAAACTCCCAGACTCCTTCAAGGCTGGGGAAGCCAGAGAGAAATATTCCAGAGGAATGGAGGATTGTTTTTTCCTTGAAGACAGGGAAACTCACATTACCAACCTCAGGGTTTTAAGAAGAGCTTCTTTTGTTAACATGAGCATTCTGGATTATGGCACAGATGTTGTGACACCCCTTCCAGATGGACACCAGAAGTATTCATTGCCAACATCTGGAGGTTTAGACTTCCTTTGAGCCAGCTGTAAGTCTAGCTGGAGGTGAGAATTTGCTAAGGGTCACAGGATACCTTCTGAATCCTATAGCCAAGAGGTCAAAGGGAAGAATTCTTAGTACCTTCTAGGGCAATTCAGGAAACAGATATGATCTGGGCTGATGGTGTTGCACTTAGTTGCAATAACTTGATACAGACTATTTTTAATGGGTTCACTTTCAGAAGTGGCAACAACTGTATCCTGTGGAGTGTCACCTGTTGTATGAAAACCTGCAAAATAGAAGTAGCTACCATTTATAGAATGCCTCCAATATGCTAGATTCTCATCACATATTATTCTATGGAATCCTCACAACCATAGTTGTGGGGATAGTGTTGGAATGGAACACTATGGGGAGGAGGCAACCAGTACCTTACTCATTAGTACGGGGTGACTGAAATATGACTAGTTGGTGTAATCAGATAGTGATATCAAACAAAAATGCTTGTGTGCAATAGTTATTGGCCCCAAGATTGTCATCCAGATGATCCAGAATATCCATCCTTAAAGTAGTTTTCAGAAGATTTTGATAGAAGTAACCCCCTCTTCAAAAAAATTAAATCCTAATAGGTTCCTGGGGATATGCATATGAATTGTCATGGTTCAACAGATCCTAGCTTGAAAAACTGTCTTAGAGGTGCTTGGATATCAACTAGAGAAAGATTATCTTTCACAATAAACATTACCAGCCTCAGAAGCTCCAAGCTGTGTTCGTGATAAAGGCCTCTGGGTCTTTACTTCTCTCCTCCCAGCGTCTTGCTCTGGGCTTAGAGGCAGGTTTTCAGCAAAACCTGGGCTTAGAGGCAGGTTTTCAGCAAAGCTGCCGAGGAAGGAAAGAACAGAAGGGATGGCTTGGCACGAAACATCCCTCTCCAAAAGGATGGCTTTGGATTTGCTCTGAAATCAGACCTTCCACCCAAATGTGCCACTGCAGTTGGTTTACTCTTGACCAAGCAAGACATCCTGTTTGTCAGAAAACAGATTTAAAGAGGCTTAGACAAGAGACTCAAGAGCTTTCTTGCACACCAATCAGTTCTTGCAAAATAGCATTTTAATTATTTAAGTGCAAGTGAATCAGAAACATCTGAATTAAATTTTCTTGGAAAAAAAATACAAACGGCTTTTGAAAGCAAAGAGAGAGAGTGCTTGGTTGGCTAAACACAATTTAGATTTTGTGGTAACCCCAAAGTGTTTGAAAAACAATTTACATATTTGATGAGCTCAAAATGTCTCCGGATTAGGCCTTGTTCCCAGAATAAAATAGACAATAAATATGGACATTTAAAACAGGGTCATATTGGGTTCCATTTCATGGGGTCTCAGATTTGGTAATGAAAAGTTGAAAAGGCCTGCCCTTAGTTTTTACATGGTACACTTTCAAAACCATTAACAAGTTTTTAAAAAATTATTCAAATAATTAAAATGTCTTATGAACTAAGCATTTCATGGTGTCAAAGTAGAATAACTGGTGAAACAATTTAATAACTTTTTTTGTAGTTACTTTTAACTGAGCCTATCTTGTACAAAGAGCACATTATTTCAGAAGTCTAAGAGTGTTTATGTCCTCAGAGAGAGCTCTGGGACTACAACACATTTTGCCATAAAATGAGTCATCGAGATACTTTGTAGAACTTAGACTTGGTTATATTCATGGCAGACTCACACCAACTTGGGTTGATTAGTGCTTGTTAATCATTTTGTGCAGTCTTTGCACTTTCTTAGAAAGCTCCTATTTAACCACAAGTGTTTTTTGGATGATGGGCGTGAATCCAGCCACCAGAGTAAGTTGGGTTTCTGGCTGACCAGTGGTGAAATTTAGGTGGAAACTCACACCAGGTGTTGTCCATTGAAAGACATTCACTAATCTATACAAACCTATTGACTGAAATTTGCTATGAGCTGACAATGTGGTCAGTAACTTAATGGTGAGTAATTTAAGGGACTTAAAGCCAGGAGATTTGGTTTTCTCTCTAAATATGTTGGTAACAGGCAAGTCATTTAGCCTCTTTCCCTGGGTCTCTGGAAGCTCTGTTTGATCTAAGGAATGAGAGAGAAGAGGTAACTGACCCTGGATTCTCAGAGACAAGAGAGGTGAGGATGCTGACAAAGTAGAATTCTTCCTGGAATTTATATGGATTCTTTAACATTACCTTGGCTTGATCAGATTTCTGCCACTTCTTTGAAATCTGTATGAGCTACAGACCATATCTTTTGTTTGAAGCCTAATGTTATTTCCTTACAAGGTCTTAAAAATAGATGATACAGTTGACTCTTGAACAATATGGGTTTGAACTGTGGGGGCCACATATATACCAATTTTTTTCAATAAATATAATGGGAAATTTTTTGGAGCTTTTTGACAATTTGAAAAAAGTCCCAGACAAACTGTGCAGCCTAGAAATATCAAAAAGATTAAGAAAAAAGTATGTCATGAATGGATAAAATGTATGTGGATACTAGTCTATTTTATTATTTACTACCATAAAGTATACACAAATATATTATAAAAAGTTAAAATTTATAAAAATTTATGCACACACAGACCATACAAGGCACCATTCACAATGGAGAGCAATGTAAACAAATGTAAAGTTCAGTATAAATCGTAACTTCATAAAATTAACTGTAGCACATACTGTATTACTGTAATAATTTTGTAGCCACCTCTGGTTGCTATTGCAGTGAGTTCAAGTGTTGTGGAGTATCTGCTCTGTGACTCTAATCATGTCTGCATGAATAGTTTGTCTTTCCAGTAAATTGTGAATTGAAGTAAAAAGGGAGCTCTTGAGCTTTTTGCATACTTTTCATTGTGTTTAGTGCAATACTGTAAACCTTGAATAACACCATGGGACCCATAGGAAGTGCTACTAGTGATGCTGGAAGTGCTCCCAAGAAGCAGAGTCATTACATTAAACATAACATTAGTCATTACATTAAAAAAAAAAAGTTGAATTGCCTGATACGTACTGTAGTTTTATGTCTGCAGCTATTGTTGCTGCCATTTCAAGATAAATGAATCCAGCATAAGGACTGTTATAAAAAAAAAGAAAAGGAAATTCATGAAGTCATCACTGCACTTACACCACCAGGCATGAAAACCTTGGACTTTTTGCAAAATACCTTTTTCTCTTGTATTGAAAATGCAGATTTTATGTGGATGCAGTATTGCTACAAGAAAGGCATACCTGTAGACTCTAATATGATTTGAGAAAAAGTGAAATCATTATATGTCAACTTAAAGCAAAAGGGAGGTGAAAGATAGAAAGATGGATAATATAATGCCAGCAAAGGATGGTTTGATAATTTCAGAAAGAGGTTTGGCTTAAAAAATGTCAAGTTAAGAGGAGAAGCAGCTTTTGCCAACCAAGAGTCAGCAAACAAGTTCCCAGATGCCATTAAGAAAATAATTGAGGGTAAAGAATAGCTGTCTGTACAGATTTTTAATGCAGATGAAAGTGTCCTATTCTGGAAAAAAAAAATGCCACAAAGGACATTTATTAGTAGGGAAGAGAAGTGAGCACCAGGATTTAAGGCAGGAAGAGATAGGCTAACTATACTGTTTTGTGCAAATGCAGTGGGGTTTATGATGAGGACTGCCCTTGTCTATAAAGCTGCTAACCACCAAGCCTTGAAGGGAAAAGATAAACACCAGCTGTCAGTCTTGTGATTATACAAGAGAGCCTGGACAATGAGAACTTTTTTTCTGGATTTGTTCCATTGATGCTTTGTCTCTGAAGTCAGGAAGTTCCTTGTCAGTAAGGAACTGCTTTTTAAAGTTCTTTTGATACTGAACAATGTCCCTGGCCACTCAGAACCCCACGAGTTCAACACCAAATGTATTGGAGTGGTCTACTTGCCCCCAACCGCAATGTCTCTAATTCATCCTCTAGATTAGAGGATCATAAGGACTTTTAAGGCACATTGCTGTACTCTATGGAAAGGATTGTCAACGTTATGGAAGAGACCCCTGATAGAAAGAAATTCGTGAAAGTCTGGAAGGGTTGGGAACCTGTGGCCTTCGGGCCACATGTGGCTTTCTGGATCCTTGAGTGTGGCCTTTTGTTTGAATCCAAATTTTACAGAACAAATCCTTTTGATAAAGGGATTTATTCTGTGAAGTTTGGATTCAGTCGAGGGACCACAGGTGGGGATCTAGAGGGCCATATGTGACCTTGAGGCAGCAGGTTCCCATTGAAGATGCTGTTGTTGTAGAAAAAGCTGTGGAAGCCATCAAGCTCAAACCAATACCTTCCTGTTGGAGAAACTGTGTCTAGATGTCGTGCATGATGTTACAGGATTTATGACAGAGCCAATCAAGGAAATCATAAATGAGATTATGAATGTGGCAAAAAAGGTGGGAAGAGGGTGAAGGGTTTCAAGATATGGAGCTTGGAAAAATCCAAGAGATAATAGACACCACAGCAGAGGACTTAACAGAGATAGCTTGACAGAGATGAGTACTTCCAAACCAGTGCCAGACAATGGGGAAGGAGACGTAGAAGCAGCAGTGTCAGAAAACAAAATTGACACTAGACAACCTGGCAGAAGGACTCTGACTATTCAAAACTACTTTTGACTTCTTTTACGACGTGGATGCTTCATTTTATGGGCCCTGAAACTAAAGCAAACAGCGAAAGAATTAGTACCATAGAAACATTTTTAGAGAAATGAAAAAAAGTCAGATAGAATTACAATGCATTTCTGTAAAGTTACACCAAATGTGCCTGCCTGTCTTTCCTTCTCTTCCACCTTCTCGACCTTCTCCACCTTTTCCACCTTTGCCACCTCTGAGACAGCAAGAATAACCCCTCCTCTTCCTCCTTCTCCCCAGCCTACTCAATGGGAAGATAATGAGGATAAAGACCTTTATGATGATCTACTTCCACCTGATGAATAGTGAATATTTTTTTTTCTTTCTTATGATTTTCTTAATAACATTTTCTTTTCTCTAGCTTACTTTCTTATAAGAATACAGTATGTAATACACATAAGATACAAAATATGTGTTTATTGTGTTATTGGTAAGGCTTCCAGTCAATAGTAAGCTATTAGTAATTAAGCTTTTTGGGAGTCAAAAGTTATATACATATTTTTGACTGTGTGTGTTGGGGTTAGCACCCTAACCCCCACATTGTTCAAGGGTCAACTGTATTTAATAAATGCTTGTTGATTTGAGTTTCTGAAATCAGTGGCTTAGAGTTTTAGTCAAATTTGAAATTTTTTCAGCCATTATTGCTCTCATTCCCTTTTGAGACTGCAGTCACAAAGATATTAGACGGCTTGATATTACTCCAGAGGTCACTGAGGCTCCATTAAATTTTTTTCAGCCTCGTAACTCTTTGTGTTTTATTTTAGATAAATTCTATTATTATGTCTTTAAGTTTACTGACCTTTTCTTATGCAGTATCTAATCTGATGTTCATCTCACTTCAGTAAAATTATTTCAAATATTGTATTTTTTTGTCTCTAGACATTCTATTTGTTTCATCTAAATATATTCCATTGAGCTCTTTATTATGCTTATGTTTTCCTATAAATATTTGTTATGTAGTTAATAGTTGCATCCTTGTTTACTATCTCCAATGTCTCCATTATTCTTGGGTTGGTTTTGATTCATAGATTTTTTTTTTCCTCTCATGATTGTCACATTTTCTGTTTTTTGGGATGTCTAGTAAATTTTTATTGAATGTTGGACATTGTGATGTAATTTTACTAAGTGTCTGGATTTTGTTGTCTTCCTGTACAGAGTGTTGGGCTTTTTAAACTTCACTTAGGCAGGTGTAGTTCACCTCTGTCACTAAAGCCTAGTTTCTCTGGTATTTCTTCTAAATGTCCTTGGACTTTTTTATATCAAAATATGAGCTGTTTACTGTTCAGCGAGCCCTATCAGTTTAAAGATGTGTTTTGTTTTAGCTATGTGAAATTGTGTTTTATTATTTTTAAATTAACTTTGATCTTCCAACCTTCCTCCTATTTTCTCTGTTCTCTCTTTCTTAAATTATTGTTAGATAAATGTTGAAACTTTGGACCTTTCCTCTATGCTCTAAAATTTTATTTCATATTTTCCATCATGTTTCTGTTTACATTGTGTTCTGGGAAAATTCCTTAGTTTCATCTTTGAGGTTGCTAATTTGTTCTTCTTCAGTATTTATTCTGCTGTATAGCCAGTCTGTTGAATTTGTTTCAAAAGATTACATTTTTTCATTTTTAAGATTTCTAACTGGCTATTTTACATAATAGCTTTCTCTTATTTCACAGATATAATATGCTCACTTATCATTTGAGAATATTAATTATCCTTTTACAAAAGTTTTTAGTTTGTTTTTTCTATTAATTGTATTCACAAGTGTTAGCTCTCTTATTTTCTGAGTTTGATACTTTTATCAGGGTTTTTTTCATTGATTGTGGTATTACTCTTCTTTTACATTTGCTTCTTATTTTTATATGGATGTTGTTGTTTACTCTCATTATTTCCAGATATTGTGGGGGAGAGTTATATTTTTTCAGCTGAGCAGCAAGTACCAGTAGCCTATCTTCTGGATGAGTGGAATTAGCTTTTATCCCAGGATATAACTAGATTTCCAAGGGACTTCCTTGTTTTTTGGACTTCAACACTCATATTTCTTACTCCCACATAAGAAGCAGAAGTCTGCTGCTTATATCTTCTTTCAAGTTAAGGATGAGTGGGTGGGTAGATAGGAAAATCCACCCTTATGGATGCACTGAGCTCAGTGATCAAGTAACTTACCTCAAGACCTTGTTTTTCGTGTATACTGCTTCTGCCTTTGGAGTCTCCCAGACCTACTTCCAACTTATGCAAAAGTCTTCTCATGTATAGAGTTCTGTTTACTTCCATTAATTGATCTTTTCTGCTTTCTATCTTTAAAAGATTTCTGAACAAATTCATTCTACTGATTTTTTTGTTTTGTTTTATGGAGTGATTATTAAAATTTTCTTATTTTTTTCTGTAATTTCATGATCAATATTTGAGTCTATTCTGTATTTTTATCTTTCCTTCATATTTATTTGGTTACTTCTCTGTTTACTTTGAAAAATTTACCAGAATTTTATGTTCTACACTGTTAATTTTAAATAACCAACTTCTATAGTTGTTAAAAATTATTTATTTTCTGATTATCTTGATTTTCTTAAATTTGTTTTCTTATTGTTTACTTCATATTTTCATTCTATTTTATTGAATAATAAAAATACTGTCTCAGTTTGTTTGTCCTGCTATAGCAAAATACCACAGACTGGGTAGTTCATAAAGAACAGAAATATACTTTCTCACATTTCTGGAGGCTGGAAAGTCCAAGGTCAAGGAACTGGCAGGTTCAGCTACCTGGTGAGGGCTGCTCTCTGCTTCCAAGATGGCACCTTGATGCTGCATCATCTGGAGGATAGGACCACTGTGTCCTTACATGGTGCAATGTGCATGGGCAAGTGAGATGAACACCCTCTGTTAAGCCCCTTACAAGGGCATCTAATCCCATTCATGAGGGAAGAGCCCTTGTGGCCTAATCATCTCTTAAAAGCCTCACCTTTTAATACGATCACATTGGCAACACCTGAATTTTGGAGAGACTACATTCAAACTATAGCAAATACTACAATTATTAATTTGCCTTATATTTTGGTTTTAGCTATCTCTCACAAGTTTTGATTTCTAAGATTATTTCTTTAGTTATTTTCTAAATTATTTATAATGTTAAGTTAGCTATTAAAGAGGAAATGAGAGGGCTTTGTAATTCCTAATTAGTAAGATTTTTAAAAAGCTTTTACTCTTCTTCCTGGAAGTCTCAGCAAATATCTCATCATATCTTACTGATTCTGATTAAGTTTGTGCTCATCTATAATATGAACTCATCTCTGTGCAAATTATTCTTGTCAGGGTGATGAGAAATAAGACAATCTGGCTCAACATAAAACATATAACTGATAATGGTGGTTGTATAGTTTCCCAAAGACTATTTACAGTGCTATTTGAATGGGGAAAGAGAAGAATGGATTCTGGATGTCAACCAGAAATATCCACTAGAGTAAACACTCATTATTCTTCCTTATTTTATTAAGAATGTCATAATGAAAAGTTAATGGCTGCCACATTATCTTAGCAAACACTATTAATGACACAGAAGTTAATAACAAAAATAATACTCCTACATTTTCCTTTTCTATTTTAAAGCTCTTTTCTCATTTGATTCTCATACCATCCCTATGAAATAATTAGGATTTATAGTATTGTTCTTATCTTACAGATATGGAAACTGAGGCTCATAGATATGAAATAACTTCTCCAACATTCTACATTTAGTATGTTTGGGAACTATATCTAGTGCTAGCCAAGGCAGTACACTTTCCAACTACAAATTCAACTATATATCATTTATCTTCTTTACCTATCCTCCAACAAGTTTTTCTCATTTTAAAATTGCCATATAATTTTTGGTGCCAATTACCCTATTTTGAATCACCACCAAGAAAACCTATTATTTCCACCATATGCTTAGTTTTTCTTAGGGGTAAATTATATATAACTCTAACCTCATAACTCTGGTTAGGCTGGTGTGGGTAGATAATATGATGCTCTTTTCAATATCATGTTTGAAAATGCTGTCACGTTGTTTATAATTTTTCTTTTGTGTTATTCTTTATTTTCTAGGTTTAATAGTTTAAAATCTTATTATTGTATTCACCAATTCATGTAGATTCCACTCAGATTAGCTAATAGTGCTTTATATTATCTCACAATTTGAGAACAATATTGATTGTTTGAAATTATGTCTCCATAGATTTCTACCTTTGATAGGGGCAATAATTTTTTGGCTGAAAATTTCAAGCAAGAAACACATTTGTTTATTAATATATATATATTTTTAGACAGAGTCTCACTCTGTCACCCAGGCTAGAGTGCAGTGGCAGCATCATAGCTCACTGCGTCTCAAACTCTCGGGCTCAAGCAATCCTCCTGCCTCAGCCTCCTAAGCAGCTGGGACTACAGACACATGCCATCACGCCCAGCCAATTTTTCTATTTTTAGTAGAGACGGGGTCTTACTCTTTCTCAGGCTGCTCTTGAACCCTGACCTCAAGCAATCCTCCTGCCTCAGCCTCCCAGAGTGCTAGGATTATAGGTGTGAGCCACCGCACCCAGCCTGTTTTTTAATACTTTGATGTAACAGTGATAGGGAAATTTTCACTTAGGAATAGATGTGTTCTTTAGGCCTTAATTTCATTTCTTGCATTTAAGTACATTATGATATATAGTAGTTGGAATTTCCAGTAGCTTGAGAAACTATGTTTTGGAGTTGGCATAAAGCTACAAATCATTCATAACAAAGATTCATGATTTGTTGCTCATGTTTTAGCTTAACATTATAACCAGAATTATTTTGTTTTCTAGGGAATGGATTTTAGCCAAACTCAAAATAGCAATGACTAAATTAATGGCTCAGAAATTGTTCTCTCCTATTTTATCATACAAACCCTGATCATATGGTCCTTTTTTCCTTCTCTGAGATATATTAGAATGTATTTCATTTTATGTGACTCAAAAAATTGATATTTGGAGTGTCACAAATTTAAAAAATCCCTAATAATATGGGAGGAGTCAGGAATATGGGGCTAAGCTTTAAGCTTAAAAAACAGCTCATACTTAGTTGGTTTTTTTTTATTAGAAGAGATGTCTATTTCTTAAGCTTTATGTATGTAAAAAGGGCAACATGACACACTAGGAAGATCACTGGCTTTGGGTTTGGATGGTCTGGCTCTGGCATAGGCTAGCTGTGAGATATTGATTGAGTTGGTTCCCTGGCTTCTCTGAGCTTATTTTCTCAACTTGTTTGTGACTCAAAAAGTACTTTGGAGAATCAAATGAGATAATATATAAAGAAGATACTTTGGGAACTGTCGAATGCAATATGATGTGGTAGCTTGTAGTAGCTTTGTGTTTACATGTGTGTTTCAGGTCTAAGTGTAAACCAAGGCCCACCAGCCCACCTCAGAAGGGAGAACAGGAAGAATACATGAAAGAAGGGTCCCTTTCTTGAAGAAACTTCTTTCCATCTGATGTCTATTTGGAATTGGAGGAGACAAGCCCTAGTTCTATATTGTAAAGGATGGCATCTCCATGGCTACATCGTGTTCATTTCTTGTCTTCTCACTCTTTGCTTCCATGGAGTGATATTTTGGGAATTCTCAAATACTGCTCATAATTCTTACCCTCTTTCAAATAGTAATATATCTTCTTGATATTTCAATTGTGATCATTACCAGTACAATTTAACCTCTTATGCTGATTTTTGAAGTATTTAAAGTATTTTTCCTCTTCTGATTTTATTTACATGTTTGTGATTATTTTAAATATGCATATCAATTATATGAGAAAAAATGTCATCCAGAAACTTCATTAAGGTTAACTATCTTAGTAACTTCATTATAGAAACATTTGTGTGACACAGATTATTACTGGGTACTGAGAATACTGAATGAAATAAGATGGAGTCTGAAGGCAACTTATGTTTGAAGTGAGAAGGTGAAGACTCACACAACGAACCCTAATAGAATGTGATATGAGCTAACGGTAGTGATATACATAGAGTAGGGCATGCTGAGCTTGGACCAGACACCAATGTGCAGTTTTTAAAAAATTTGATGGCCAAAGGTAGGATGATAAGACCTGAAGTTTAAACACATCAATTAATTATTTATTAATTATTATTATT
>CM052445.1:17349655-17410685 GCA_028533085.1 Varecia variegata
ATTTATTTATTTTTGTTGTTGCTGTGATTGCCATTGGGGTCTTCTTCATAAATTCTTTGCCTAGGCCAATATCTATAAGAGTTTTGCCAACATTTTCTTCTAGTGTTATTATGGTTTCATGCCTTACATTTAAGTCTTTTATCCTTCTTGAATTAATTTTTGTGAGTGGTGAGGGATATGGATCCTGTTTCATTCTTCTGCATGTTACTAATTTTCCCAGCACCATTTATTGAATTATTGAATTCCCCAGTGTATATTGTTATCTGATTTGTAAAAGATCAGTTGGCTGTATGTGGATGGTTTTATATCTGAGTTTTCTGTTCTGTTCCATTGGTCTATATCTCTGTATCTCAGTCAATACCATGCTGTTTTGGTTACTATAGCCTTGTAGTATAGTTTGAAGTCTGGTAACATGATACTGCCAGATTTGTTCCTTTTGCTTAAGATTGCTTTGGCTATTCAGGCTCTTTCAGGTTCCAAACGAAGCGTAGAATTATTTTTGCTAGATCTGTGAAATATAATGTTGGTATTTTCATAGAGATTGCATTGAATATGTAGGTAACTTTGGGTAGTATGGACATTTTAACTATGTAGATTCTACCAATCCATGAACAAGATGTGTATTTCCATTTGTTTATATCATCTGTGATTTCTTTCCTCAATGGTTCGTAGTTCTCTTTCTAGAGATCTTTCACCTCCTTGGTTAAGTATGTTCCTAGGTATTTTATTTTCTTTGTAGCTATTGTGAATGGTGTTGAGTCTTTGATTTGACTCTCAGATTGACTATTATTGGTGTATAGAAATGCCACTGACTTATGTACATTGATTTTGTACCCTGAGACCTTGCTGAATTTACTTATCAATTCCAGGAATCCCTTGGTAGAATCTTTGGGGTTTTCTAGATTTTCTAGATAAAAGATCATATTGTCAGCAGAAAGTGATAGTTTGACCTCCTCCTATATTTTTGAGCTCCATTATAATCTTATGGGACCACCATCATATATGCAATTAGTTCATCATTGACCAAAATGTCATTATGTGGCACGTGACTATATTTTTTCCTCTTTTTTACCTCCTTTTGTATACAAATGATTATATCTTTTTTAAAAATTTGACTTAGCAGCATATCTGGATGATTGTACAGTGTAGAAACTGTTTTCATTTATTTATAGCTGTACGGTATTCTGTGGTATGGATGTGCATGCCTACAACCTCCTATCTGCAATTCCTAAATTAAAACAAATAAAACAAAATCTCAGTGAACCAAAAACTTTTCCTGAGTTTGTGGCAAACTCATTTGCTGGCAAAACATGACTTGGACTGATATGGGTAGATTTACAGTCTGTATTTCCCCCACTTAGTATGAATATAAATAGTTTCTCTGCAGAAATATTAATGGGTTTGCTTACTGAGTGCTGTCATAGAACCCTCTGGGGTGTCAACTGGTACATGGTACAATGTACTGTATTAGCTTTGTAAACTTCAAACAGCAAAAAATTTCTGACATGGAAACCACATCAAACCCCAGGGTTCCAGATAAAAAATTCTGGACCTGTACCATAATTCATTTAACTAGAACCTTGTTGACTGTCATTTGAATTTTTAAAATGTATTAGCTATTACAGTGCTGTAGTAAACAACTTTGTGTGCATGTCATTTCACACATGTAAAATAATATACATAGGATAAATACCTAGAATTGGGATTTCTAGGTTAAAGGGTAAATGCATTTGAAATTTTGACATATTTGGCTAAATTGTCCTCTGTAGAGGATATGTAACTTTTCACCCCCAGCAGCCTATTTCCCCATCTTCCTCCAGTGTTACTCTTTTTCATCTTTTCCATTTGATTGAGAGTAAGCATCTTTTCCTACTTTAAATGGCTGTATTTAGTTCCTTTTCTGTGAACTGTTCATCTGTTTTGCTCATTTTTTGTATATATGTTTAACAATAGCAACTTTTTTATTGCTTTGTCAGAACTCTTTATATATAAAAGAGATGATCGTTTTGTGATGTAATTTGCAATTTTTTTCTAGTTTTTTTTTTGTCTTTTGACTTTACTTGTAGTGGCTTTTGCTATTGGGTTTTTTTAATTTGTATATTCATTTATTTATTTATTCTCTCTCTCCACAAACAACTGTCCTTCAGACTATGTGGTTTTAATTCTGTATTTTGCATAATCTACTCTGATTTTTTTAAAGGAAGGAAAAGAAGAAAAGGATGCAGGGTAAACAGTTATCCATATGACTCAAATCTTACCAGAATCAGGAAATTGATAGGAAACACTGAACATTTTAAATTCAGCACTTAAACTAAGGGTTTTGTTTTAAAGTTTTGTATGTATACAACAATAGCAACTTTCATCAATGCATAATACAATAATGGAATATATTATTATTCTTTTGGAACAAATATTTTTTGTCTGCCAAAAAGCACAACTATATGAAGATTCACCTAACCATGTCTATTATCTGGCCCTTGCTTGACTCGCTCAAAGCATGTTTTGCCTTGTGTGTGTGAATGTGTGCATGTGTTTTATTTTCTAAAAATGTGGCTCATGGGCCTTGTGCAAAAGTCATTAAAGAGAAAACCTGATTGATTACCCACTTGTATTATAAATATATTAGGCATTGAAGACAATTTCTTATATTTCCAAAGAAAAGATAGATATTTGAAATATTAATAAATAAGACTTCTGTTGAAATCACTGAATTAACTTTAAACTGTTCAAATCAGAACATAAAAATGAAACTGTGGTTAACCATCTGACATTTTAGCAATATTGTTACATATACTATGGTAAGGACACAAAACTAAAATAGAGTTTTATGAGAGGGGGTAGATTCTCAGATCAGTGTGCAGAGGTATCTGCTTTGTTATGGCTGTTTGTTGTCTACTCATCATGTAATTCCACTTGCCTACGCTGGAGCTAAGGTGGCTCTCATCTCTTTCACTTTTAGCCTGTGGTTAATTTTCCAGTAAGAGGGCCCGAGGGGGTGAGGCCAGAGCAGAAGGCTGGGGGAGGTCAGGCAGGGCCTCTGCAGATGGCAGCCTCTGTTTATTCGCAGCGCAGGTGCAGGCTTTGGCGGGAAGGCGTTGTCCCTGGGGCTGTTCCCAATCAATCACCCCACCTGGGCCACTGGGAGTCCCCGTGGGGCTGCCTCACCCAAAGTGCAGCCTTTCTCTGTGACATCCCAAACAGGCAGAGAGGCCAGAGTTCACAGAGAGCAGGGCTTTTACCACTGGGCTGTTTTTAAAATTTAGTCCAGAAGTTAAATTGGGGGTAGAGTCCCAAGTGGTAACAATCTAAATAGCCTCTCTTTCCACTCCACTCTCCCCGCTCCCTAGAGCTGCTCTGACCTTACCTCTGATTTCCTGTCTTGAGCCTCCCCTCACCATTGGAGGAGGTCACTGTTGTTTTTTCCCTCCTGTGAAACTCCTGCTTAGCTTCCAGCCTTTGGAGGAAGTGCTTAATATTTTCAGCAGCGAAGCTTTTCTTTGCAGGCTTCAGAAATGCAAAATTCTTTGAGAAGAAAGAGGGTGGGACCACAGCCTGTGCAGAAGAAGCTGACAGCCTCTAGCTGGGTAGATGTTGGAGGAGAAAGAGAGGAAAAATGTTACAGTATACTTTGGGAAACTTATTCATTTGAAAAATTATTAATTATACTCTTCTTAAAGTCAAAACATTGTTGTGATGGGGCAGACAAGCAAAGAAGTAGAGACATAGTTCCTACAATTCAGTTCACAATCTAGTTGAAAAGGGAAAATATTGGCACATCGAAAATGGAAACAGTAAATTAGTTAGCTTTGGTTTTAAATCCTAGTACTGCTAGTTAATAGCTGTGTGACCTTGGCAAATTGTTTAACCTCTCTGAGCTCCTGTTTTCTCATCAGTAAAGTGAGGATAATGAGAACATATGCCTCACAGCATTGCCCTGAGGATGAAATGGGACAATGCATTAATATGTAAAATGCATACCATGGGACTTGGCTTTCAGCAAGCCTTGGTGAAAGTGAGCGTTCATTAATGCAAACTCAGTACGTGTCAAAAGAGTGAACAATAGGACTTCCAGGAGTTCAGGAAAGGGCAGGGCCTTTGTGGCTGGGATGATCAGAGAGAAGTTGTCATGGGGGAGGAAGGGTTTGGTCTAGTCCTTGAAAAAAATGAAGACCTTATATATGTGGAGTATTTTAGCTTTGTGAGAGGGGCAAGTGGGTGGAATTGGGTCGCCTCATAGCTCTTTTTTTTTTTTTTTTTTAGAGCCAGGGTCTTGCTCTGTTGCCCAGGCTGGAGTGCAGTGGCATCATCATAGCTCACTGCAGTCTTGAACTCCTGGGCTCAAGAGATCCTCCTGCCTCAGCCTCCCAAGTAGCTGGGGCTACAGGCATGCACCACCGTGCCCTGCTAATTTTTAAAAAATTTTTGTAGGTATGGGGTCTCCTTATGTTGCCCAGGCTGGTCTTGAACTCCTGGCCTCAAGCAATCCTCCTGCCTCAGTCTCCCAAAGTGCTGAGATTTCAGGTGTGAGTCACCACGTCTGGCCCCTATGTGCTCCCCATTTTATGTGAACAAGAAGAGCTCCATTATTATCATTTTATATATTAGGGGGGAAGGGATCTTCAAAATGAGACTTGATTTGAGGAAAGCATTCTGTTCAGTAAGAATAAATTGAAAACCAAAGACTTAATTAAAGGCAATTGGTTGGTGAGATAAGAACAGTGTCTGAATAGATGGTTCATATTCCCTCATATTTATTTGTTTGGGGAGTCATTTGATAAACTTTCTGAGCACCTGCTATGTGCTAAGTAAGGCAGTGTGGGGGACACAAGATGACAGATATACTTGTGGTTTCTGCTCCCAGGGAAGTTAGCTACCTAAGTGGGCATGCCATGAGCTAAGGGCGCCAGGGGCCATTGCATTTGCCTGGGGTACAATGGAAAGGTCCGCATTGAAGGGTCTAGAAAGGCTTCATAGATAGGAGAAGTGACATGAGAGCTACGTGGCTGAGTGATGCACACTGCTTGTTTATGTTTTGGGATATCAAGGGGTGCCTTATCCCCTCCAAAGATGCACTGGGGATGCTCCCCTCTGTAGGACAGGCCATGTGCAGGAGAAAGAAGGAAAAGCTGAACTCAAGCAGGGGACTCCAAGTGTGTGCAGAGGAGCAGCAGCTCTACCCTGGGCAGAGCCTTGCACGGAGCCCACGCCTGCAGAGGGGAACGTGTATTTGGACCCCGGCTAAGCAGGGCGTGGGCAGGCAGGTCTGGCCCCTTTGGGGAGATTCAAGTTAGTGACTGCTTTCTAGGGTTGCTTGGCTTAGCCTTTTCTGCTTCTACCTCCCTCCTCATGCTTTAACAACCGTTTCTTTAAGACAATCCTCTGTGGCCATGGAAACATCTTAGTGTACAGGATCTCGGGGGGTCTGCTGTTCAGGTGAAAGGACTCAACAATATGAAGGAAATTAGGCTCATTTAGTTCCTTTTTGGGACCCCTAATTTTCATTTTCATGTAGCAACAGAAGGGCATGTCTAGCATATCTTTGGGGCCCAGGGTGCCTTTTGGAGAATGGATGCAGAATAAACATTTGGACCATGGAGTGAAATAAGCCAAATGGGGCATAGCTTCATAATGAACTTCACAGATGAAACCTGCTAGAGATAGGATCTGGGAACACCAGTGACAATCGAGAAACTGCCCCAGAGGGATAGAGGGGAAAGGGACTAGCTGTATGGGCAGGAAATAACAACTTGAGGTTTGACCCTGAACAATGGAAGGGTAATTCACCTGGGCTGACATAATTGAAAACACAGATATACGGCCCAGAAAAGGCACACTGAAATGTAAAACGTTGATAAGGGCTTGGGGAGACTAAGTAGCAAATTGGATTGCAGATTAAATCAGGGCAAGGCTGCAAACACTGAACACCAGTGAGGGGTCTGCTTGCAGCTCGTAGCTCCACTGTGAGCTGGTGCAGGCAGGGGACAGACTTCGAGAGCATAAGATACAAACCCAGGGGGCCCCTAAAATAGGTGTCACCCTTCGCCAATGCACAGAGGCACGTAGGCAAGAGCGAATATCTGGGAGGCCATTGGTTGGTGCAGGCCTAGGGGTGGTAGAGATGATGTCACTCATGGCAAAGTGGGGAACGGCACTTTGTCTTATGTGAAAGATCCTTTGGGATGAGGCAGGATATGAAGACTTCAGGGAGGAGGCTGGGGAGCTGATGGGAGCGAAGAGGAAATTGGTCAGAACAGGCTCCCTTCTGCATTTAGCGCAGAACATAGCACGCTTAATCAGAATTACTGAATTAATTTGTGTTATCTGCAACCACCCTCCCCTCCCCCGGATGTGAATAATACTGGCCTTCTCCAGTTGGGTGGGGGCCCACTGATGATCCTGGGGTTCTCCAGGTGGTTCCATGCTGCCATATTGTATATATTTTTAATGGTTTCACAGTGTCTAGGTTTTTTCTGCTTTTGCCATGAGTTATTTTTAGAGTTTTATGTCTTTTCATTAAGTCTCATAAAAGTAGCCTCATTCTTTATTTTTTGTAGTAAGCAAGAATATGGAGATTAAATAGGGTCTTTGGGCCCATTTAAATTGCCCACAGGTCAGAACAGTCTGAGAAGCAGTACTTTAGAAAGTGCCAATTTAGAGGCTCACTTAGTATTTGTTACCTGCCCTGTTATACAGGCAGAAAGAGATCATTAGATTTCTGTCCCCTCTCTTTGCACTTCATGTTGGCTGTTAGTCCAGTGCATTCTACTTCCTTCGATACCTTCACAGCTGTCCCCTTCTCTCAAGTCCCGCCAACACCCGCCAGCTTCACTTGAGGAGACGCAGCGCCTTCATCCCTGCTCTCCCCAGCGCCGTCTTCCATCTGCCCACCACCATTCTGAATCTGGGCTTTGGGTCACGCGCCTTCTGCCTTCTCCAAAACCTTCAATGACTTCTCATTGTTTTTCATGTGTTCTCAAATCCTGCTCTGCTGTTCCAGGCTCCATCACTTGCCCCTCCTACCTCTGCAGTTTCTACATCATTCTGCCTCCTGGACCCCAAGATAACCCCTCCCTGACCAGGTCCTGGGCTTTCCCCATGGGTGTCTTTTCTCCATGCTTCCTCCTCCTACCAGATCTGCCCATCCCACCCCTTCCCTCTCACTCATCTTCTCGGATCTAAAGCCTGTTAGTCTTTCAACACTCAGCTCAGAAGCACAGAGCCTTCCCTTCTTCCTCCAGCTTGAGGCATTCTCTCTCCTTCCTCTGAGCTCCCATGATACTGGCACCTGTTCTGACCATCTCATTGGGAACAAATGGGTCAGAACCACTGTGTTGGTGTGTTAAAAGCACATGCGTTAGAGTCCAAAACCTGGTTCTGTCACTTGTCATGTGACCTTAAGCAGGTAGCTTAACCTCTCCAAGCTTGAGAGACGTGGGTGACATGCTTGCCAGGGTGGCTGGGATGAGGGGCAGTAATGTTCTTGAGCTGCATGGTGTGGGGGGGACATCAATAAATGATAGTTATTATTATTTCATGCTAACGAGTCTAAAATATGGTATTTTAGGTTATATACTTATTCACGTTCATGCCCTATCTTAAGGCTTACATTGGGAGTTCCTTCGAGGCTGAGCTCTCGGATGACTCATTCTGCAGCACCTAGTATGTTGCCTCCCATTAAGTAGGTCCTAAGGGTGATTGTTGATGGCATCAATGACCAAATAAACAGAAAACTAATCAATGGCACCATGTGGAATGCTCTCTTGGGGCAATGATCTTGTCATTTGACTCAGCCCACCCTTTGCAGTTCTGCTAAAGTGACTGCATGTTTCAGGCATTTGCAGGAAGGCTGGTGGCAGCACAAAGCATGCTGGTGGCAGGTGGCAACCGCATGGGTTTGCCTGGTTGGGTTGTACAGTGGCCTAATTCACTTCCATGCTTTATTTCCTCCCTTTATTCGTCTAATCTGAATCCACCCAGCAGCCAACACATGTAACAGAGCCTTGGAAATGGAGGCAGGTTTCCTTCTTTGGGTCCCCTGGGAGCTCCAAGACCACAACCATTATTAACTGGCTGGAAACAATTTAACATCTGGCTCCCAAGAGGTAGAAACATATAGAATAGGGAAAGGGGTGAAAGTACATCCCATCCTGTCGTTTAAACAATATTCTGGCTCAAAAAGTAAAGACTCTAAACACATTTTTCCAAGAAAATGTGAATGTGGTAGTTTTTCTTGAAAGAACTCAATGTTTCCAGTCCTTTGATAAACATACACTGCGTCTAAAGGGGAGAGGTCATTTCAGAGAACAGGGGCTGTCTGGCAGCATGTTGAGGGAGGCTTTCTTTCCCAGGTGGTCTCCTTGCTCCCTTCCTCATGCACACTCATGCCCTTCTAGTACCACCCTCAGAACGTAGCGCTTGGTTTGCACCCTGGGTCGTGTATATCCCTGGATGCCCTGTCTGGGCCCCTTCTCCTAAGGCTCGGTCCTGTACTCTGACACTTTCCACCTCTCCTCTGTCTTCATTTTCACCCTCATTTATTCCCAAACTAAGCCTAGGTGCTCACCTGTTACCTGTTCCGTACAGCATATGTGCTTTTTAATGAAGCTTCTGGTGAGATGATGTTGGAATTCCTAATAGTGCTTCTAGTGGTGGCAAGATTTTGGCCCCGTCTGTTCTACCTACGTCCAGTGCCCACCCTGGAAACTAGATATGTTCTTACGTACTCATCATTTTCTTTCAAGTAATCTTTCCCCAACGTGCTAGGAAAGAGTGAACATAAGAGCTAACCTGAGTAATCATACCCGAAAATTCATATTGGGGCACTTTCATAAAAGTGGCACCATGTTCAAATATCACTACTGGAGAAAAATGATATGCCTTCAGGTAAAATCATTTCCTACTGGTTTGTAGGTACAATTGGAAGATTTTAAATCTTGGAAGAAAAAGCTAAGGCCCAAATTCACTTCTTCCATTCCTACAGGAACATTTCTGAACTGAAGCATTTCCCAAAGTTCTGCACAAAATCAGAAAAGGTCTAGAAGGTAGAAAAAGAGGTTGCTCAGAAGTTGTAATTAAGTTGTAAACAGAGCAAAGGACCTAGTGAGGGGAAAATGTTTTAATTGTCAGGATTCTGAAGCCTTTTCAGAATGAGAGGAAAAGACAAAACAAGGTTGGGGTGGGAGATAGTTTAAATAAAGAGGTTACAATGCTAAGTAAACAGAGTTGGAAGTCAGGAAAAAAATTGAAATAAGGAGAGTGAGGACAAGCAGAAGGAGGACTTACTGAAGTAAGGCAAACAACAACAAACAGCTGGCAACATGGAAATGATCCTTCTAGAGGAAAACTCCTGTTCAAAGAAAAGCCAAGCTCTGCTACACTCTCCTGATTGTCCTTAGATTAAAAAAAGTGAAATTGACACTCCAGGAAGATGTACTACATGGCATCTGAAATGGCAGGAGTTAGAGTCTCCCTGGGAACAGTAGTTCACTTGTCTCCTCCTTTTCTTTACTCACTGAGACACAATTTTGCCAGTCTTGGGTTTCTTATGTCACCCGGGTTCATCTCTACAGTAGGCCCATGATCCTGGCTTTTGGAATTGTTGTTAGGAAAGACCTTGGTGCTCATGGCTGGGGTCCTTGTAGCAGAATCCAGGGAGGGAGGATGTCTCTCCAAATTTTCATTTTCTATTTTTAAAGAATCACATTGGGACCCTGCAGATCGACATTGTATATTCTCTATATTATTGATAAAGGAGCTGAGAGCTGGGGAGATGATGCTGTTTTCAAGGTCTTATTTGAACACCCCTCTGCATATACTAATGCAATTGCCACAATAGGTCTAACTATTGGTCTAGAGCAATCAAGAACATTGTGTTAATGAATGTCCACAAATTTATGGGTGATAACATGTTAAGTGAAAAAAGTGAGATGCATATAAAATCAATTCCAACTAAGTTAAATGTATATTGTATGCAGAGAAAAAAGACTGAAAGGAAATACACCAAAAGGTTAATGGTTGGTAATCTCTGAGAGCAGGATTTTGCAAAATTATTATTTGTCTTTGTTCTCTTCTCTGTTTTCCAAATTTTCTACAGTGAATATATATTACATTTTTAATCAGAGAAATAAACATTATCAACTTGGAAAAATGTATTTTCTAAAGGATCAAAATTGTACATGAATATTATCAACCCACGATGGTGAGAAACAACCAAAGGAGGTGTGGAATCAGCAAAAGCCCATGCCTCTCACGGGAATAGGCACAGACTGTTTTCAAGTATCTGTCTGAAGGTGTCTAAGCCTACTAGGGGAGGGTATTAACCAGGAGGTCAAGCTGCTAACTTATTCTGCGAAGACAGAGACTTTAAGACCCAAAGTATGAAAGGTCAGGGAGAACAGAAGATGGTGTTGTAAGATACCTCCATGTGCAGTTAAGAGCTGCAGGACTTCCCTCCACAAGGAGCTGATCATAATCCCAAAAGACACAGGCCCCAATGCCACAATCTTGAATGTGGAAATCCTGAAAGATCAAAATCCTAAAACTATAATTCTGGAAAAAATAATTTTAAAAATTCTGTAAAACTGCAGTCTTCAAACCCAGGGCCACAGGTGGCTATCAGTCTGTGGCCTGTTAGGAACCAGGCTGCACAGTAGGAGATGAGCTGCAGGTGAGCAAATGAAGCTTCATCTGCATTTACAGCTGCTCCCCATTGCTCCCATCACCGCATAAGCTCCGCCTACTGTCAGATCAGCTATGGCATTAGATTCTCATAGGAGCACAAACCCTACTATAAACTGCGCATGCGAGGGATCTAGGTAGCCCACTCCTTATGAGAATCTAATGCCTGATGATCTGAGGTGGAGCTGAGGTGGTGATGCTAACACTGGGGAGCAGCTGCAAACACAGATTATCGTTAGCAGAGAGGTTTGACTACACAATAAATGTAATGCTTGAATCATCCTGAAACCATCACCCCCCTGCCCTGGGCTGTGGAAAAATTGTCTTCCAGGAAACTGGTCCCTGATGCCAAAAAGGTTGGGGGCAGCTGCTCTAGAAGATATTTATTTACATTTTAAAAAGTGAATTTATTTGAAAAACATATAAAAATACTACAGACACTTCATAGGCCACTTTGCACGGTAAAATAGGCAATAATGACATACATATTTTTGCAAGAGTAAACACAGGTATACTAACAATAATCCAAATGAGCGTAACAGTTTATCAGCAGATGAACCGTATTTCTAAAAAAGTAGGTCAAAAAGCAAAATGTATAAATGAATATCACTGTGGTTGGTAATTGTGTGCACCCAGCTTTATAACTGCAGTTATCTGTAATACAGTGACAAACGACCCAAGTTTTTTGAAGAGATTGATCAAAAACAGAGACAGGTCACCACTGCATGTGCAGTCACCCAATAAGAGCTGAGATCTTGAGAAATTTTATCTTTCACAAATGCAGTTGTACAAAAAGGACATCTCTTCGTTTATTGAGGAAGCTTCAATGTTTTTATGCACACACATAATGCTTATACACAAAGTCAATATTGTGATAATGCCCTTTTGTGGAGTCAAATTTGAAAAATGTGCATAAAATGAATTAAAATTCTAGAAGTCTCAACATAATTTATACATCCAGTATTGGAAATGATATGAAGATGAAACATATATTACAGCGAATTGTGAAAAATAACACTGATAATTTAAAATAATGAAAAACAACTTTAAAAAAAGGAAAAAGAAAAGAAAAAACCAAAAAAAAGACATAAAAAGAAAATTCAACATATGAAAAAGTATATTACAGGAATAGATTATGGGCAATTGCACACCGGTTGTCCATAATAGCTGGCCGACTTTCATGATCATTAACTATATTTCGAAGTCTTACATCACAGTGAGTAGCTGCTTTTTTTCCTTCTGGGACCTTGCTCCCCTTGGAGAATACATTCCCATTCATTCTATGTGGCACTGCTGTTTCTGAAATTCCTCTATGATTCACTGTACACTGACATGAGCATCCCTCTTCTGTTTAGGGATTGTGATCTTTTGGGATTTCAACATTCAGGATTATGGCATTTGGGATTGTGTCTTTCAGGATCATGATCCAAAGCCCCTCCCCCTCTTCAGACACAGGGTTGTCCCCATCTATGCTTATCTAGTTGAGTATGTGTTAAAGAGTAAGGGAATAAAGTCCCTGTTCTGTGCTAGTTGTAATTTGCATTGGCTCTCCCTTTTCTACTGTGAGGCAATTATATCTGGGTTTCCTGCCTAAAGTCATAGATTGGAAACTGGTCAAGTTGAGGCCTGAACAAAGTCTCCCAACTCTTAGTTCTCCACTTCTTTCCATCATTGCATGCTCCTCCTCTTTTAAATCATTTAATTTACTTAATAACAAAACAAAAACCTGTACCATTTTTAAAAGGGGGTCCAAACACTTATTGTTTGATGTCCCCAGACATGGGCTTCAGCTCATTATAGTGTGGCAGATATTATCTGTGAGTATTCCTCCTCTGATGGTGTTTTTCCGACAATCCCGAGTAAAGAAAAACTCCAGCTTGTGTTGTCAGTTTTCTAAAACTTGAAAGTGTAAACTTGGTATACATTTTAAAATTCATCAAACAGTGATGGAACATTATGCCATTAACATTTTACATTTTCTGAGGTGCTCATTGTAGAAATTTTGATAATTACAAAAATTATTATTTTTTAGTATAGCTATGTTGAATATGTATACCTCAAATTTGGACCATGATTATTTGAAGTTTTATATATAAATGTTTTATGAAATACCATATAATGAGCATTTCCCTCTTTTGGTAAATATTCATCTAAGCATGCATTTTATGGCTGTGCAATATTTTATTGTATAGCTATAGAATAATGTATTTAATCATTTATTTAATCCAATCCCCATTGGATTATCTCTATTTTTTCACGATTATAAATAAAGCCGTAACGACTATCTCTGTGTATATTTCTTTGTCTGTGGTTCAAAAGAATAATTTTTTTTTTTTAACTTTGAAACCATACCTTTCACTAGGCATCAGACACAAACAGATTTTCCAGTGGTATTTGCCAACTGCCATCTTCTTTGAAACCCTTATTTTTATATATTTCTAGGATGTTCACTGCTGCCAGCACACTCCACCATTATTCTCTCTGGACATCTCAGTGAATCAGGACTGGAGGCCAGCTGTGGTGGTGCCGGGGGCCCTGCAGAGAATGGAAGGGAAAGAAGACGGAAAGGGGTGAGCTACCATTTGTATTTTTAATAGCAGCAGCAGTTACTTCAACTTCTTCCTAAAACTGAGACACTTATCTTACCCTATCAAAGGGTTGAGCCATCCATAAATGAGACAGTTCGTTGAAAAAGGCGGATGTGAATGAAATGCTAGGCATTTTAATTATAAGCATTGGTACATTAAAATGCCTGTGTTCTTTATTTCTCTTCCCTTCTTATCAAGTCTCTATGGTTTCACAACTGGTCCCAAATGGTATCTCCAAGTCTCTGGCATTTTGAGTTTCATGGGTGAAATGGAAATGCAGATGATATCAGCAATGATGAAATGGAATGAACTTTTCATCCAGCTGAAAAATCACCCTGAGCTACTGAAATATAGCGGCATATATCATAGTCAAGTTGTCAAAGAGAGATATTTCACAGCTATGACCTCTCGGCCATAAAATATAAGCCATGTAACCTGCAAGGAAACCCAAGACAACTTTTCCAGATTTTTTTTTATTAGTAAGATTACCATATGGAAAATAACTTTAACTAGTTATAATAATCTAATTAAAAGAAGACTTGGAAATTATATAGACTTTTCCATTTTTAAGGGCTTAGATTTCTTATTTATTCCTTATGGCAGCACAGATAATAATCTGTTATCTCCACATCTCATGCTCGGCCCCAGTGTCCAGGTAAGGGACCTGAGGCTTTTTGCACCTTTGATGTTTGAGGCTCTATGCAACCTGCCTTATTCCCTGTTGCTAAATGGGCCACAGCAGCAGGTGGGCTCTGGTGCGTTAACTCCCAGCTGACATCGGAGTTTTGCCAGCAGCTGTCAAAGTCAGTCTGGGACAGGCTCTAACAAAAACTATCCTTTTGACCTTTCCCCACACAGAACTCACATCTAACTCGATTAATTCATCAAGGACTTTTGATGGCAGCTCTTCAAGTTCCTTAGGTTGGTTTAAAAATCTCGGTGTTCTCTTTTATATAAGTGTCTTTGCTTTTCTTCAGGTGTGATGAAGCTTTTTTTTTTCTTTTTTGCATCTTAGTTTTTATTATTTATGATTAAGAAGCTGTATGGAAATATCTGTACTGGAATCATTTGCTAATTTATTGAAATACTCTCTCTTATTTTTATTCCCACTACTCCTGGATGGACACCCTCCTTAGGTTTTCTTCCCTATTTGGAAAAGCACACGCTGACTCCCCACTAGGGGAGAGGGACAAAGATAAACATTACCTAGAAATTGTTGTACAAGAAATGTCAAAGCTTCAGTAAAGTTTTTAATGGGCAGGTTATTTCCACCTAAGATGTTGCAAAGTAGGCATTTGCTGGTGACATGCTGTTCTTAAGAGTAGATAGTCCCCACTCTAAACCTTGTGAAGTCTGACATCCACATCACGATTTCTACAAATGTCTGAGGTTCCTACATCGTCACTTGTGACTCCAACATCCAGGCTCCATCATGCCTTCTCTGTTCTGTCTCATGGCCATTGCTGAGTCTTTGCTTTTGCCAGTGGCTCCATCATGGAATGGTAGCCCTTTTTCATGATTTCCTAAAAAAAAAAAAAAGAAAAAAAAAAAACACAAAAGAGCTTATTGATATCAGACTTTACTAGAGGTTTGGGGAACTGGAGGAGGTTTATATCACAACAGTGACTGGCATTCCTGGTGTTTAAAGCGCACTGGTTCTTTTGTCTCTCTTGTCAATTTTCCTCTTTGCTCTCTCGCTCTCTCTCAGGAACATTCTTCTACTGCTGCTCTGCTCACCAGCTTCTCCCATTTTCTCATGCAGAGCAACTGGCTTCCCTCCAATTCTTCCCTGAACAGTCCTGGGCCAGGGGCATTTCTGTGCCCACTCAAGGATTTCAGTAAAGTGTTGACATTTCTTGTACAACAACTTCTAGATAATGCTCATCTTTGTCCCCATGTTCTTGCTGGAGGAGGGAGGGAGTGTTAATTAAAGGACAGAAGCTCTACTCTCACTTAATCAGGAATGTGAATCTTATATTTCATGAGAGTCAACATTGAAGACCTACTAGATAGTCTCTCCACAAATTTTGTTTTGCTTTTTAGAATTCTTGTCTCTTCCTGCCTCCTCACCTTGTTCTTCCATTAGCTTAGTCCCTCATAGATAATAATTCCTTAAAAAATGGAGCTGAACTCCCTTTCCAGATTAGTAAACGTGAGTCTCCTCAGTAGATGCCCTGGGGACTGGGCTGGAGCCACTGGTGCAGAGTAAGTCACCACTCAGCCCCTCAGTCGAGGATCTCATCAGCTCAGTGGCAAAGTGACTGAAGGAGCAGACAGGAAACATGCATTTCTGCTGTCCAGCAAAATAATACATGAAAATACACCACTTTTTCATGGATGCAGGGGAGGTGAACAATTCAACCTGGTTAACCTATGAAAGCTGCAAACTCTTACATATAATCATAAAGTTATTGCTTTGAAAATGATCTACTGGTCTGTTATTACCATCAAAATGTAAAGGAATGAAGACAAGCTCTGTAAACTGCTCCTAGAGTTTGGGAGGAGAGGGAAAGAGGAGGAAACTGGATTGAGGGGAGAAGTCTCACCTACAGAAAAAGCCCAGCAGTGCTGTTTAGTGTCCCTGTGACCTTTGCTAACATCTACCAAGCACTTACTGTGTGCTCCACACATGTATTGTCTCATTTAATCACAAATCAGCCCACAAAGGGGCTCTATATTTATCTACCACCAAGGCACAGAGAAGTTAGGTAACTTGCTCAAGTTAAGGGCACTCAGTAAGGCAGAGTCTGACTTCAGAGCTTGTGTTCTTGATCTTCATGTTATATTGCTTCCCAGGAAGGTCCAAGAGGGGATTTTCTTTCCCTACATAAATGCATATGAGGATTCCAGTGGCTGTAAACAATAGGATACTTTTTGTGGATTGCAAATCATCGTCTTGTCTACAGAGGGTATACGCAGACATGCTGTGAAAAGAGTGAGGCGTTAGATGACTGCCATTGCTGTTTGTATTATTACCACTATGCGTGTCTTTCTAGTGCTGAAAAAGCTAATTTTCTTTATCTTGAAACTTACTGCATTCCTGTTAGGTAGGCAAGGAAGGTATTATTCAATCCATTTTACAGATGATGAAAGTGAATCTTCTGGAGGCTTTTGTATTATCAAAAGAGCTTTGGAGTAATACAGACCTTTATTCACACACTGGCTCCACCGTTTCCTGGGTGTGGTAACTTGGGCAAGTCTTGTACTCTCACAGGGCTCATTTTATCATACGTAAAGGGGGAATTTTAATACCTCCATGTCTTTTGTGAACGTTGGAGATAATGAATGTAAAACACCTGTACCACTGTCAGGCACATAGTGTTCTTGTTCTTTGTGCCCAAAAGGTACAGTGTTAGCTTGTTTTGGGGTCAGAGGGAAAGCAGGGTCCCTAGTTTCCTAATCCAACCCATTGAACATAACCCTGATCCTTAGGCACGTGACGATGTGGGGCAGCATGCTAGAGAGAGTGGCACCTCCGAAATAACCACTAAGAATAAGTTTCTAAGAAAATCCACATCAAATGGAAGCCCAAAAGTCATCCCATGTCCTATGGCAGTCCCAGATCCTGGGGTACTGGCAACAACACCCTCTTGCCTTCATAGAGCACCTTCTCCTTTGCAAAGCATTTGCAAACATGGTACCTCACTTCATGGTCAAAACAAACCTGTGCAGTATGTCGGGCAGGTGACAGGATGCCCACCTGACAAAGACAAAACAGGGATAAGGATGAATGGAATAATATCCACAAATGCTGAATTCCTTGGTAAATACTGCTAAGTCATCCAATAAGTTGAAAATCAGCACAGCCATCATAAAATAGCTCAGAGTTGGAAACAAGACTTGCAAGCTAAGATGTTCAGTTCAGCAGATAAGCCACAATGGATGATTTAAGTACAAACACAAATATATCAAGAGTACATGTTGACTATTCCTATGAATTCAGTACTCAATGAATGGTTCTAAATTTCTGAAGTCAATTCAAAAATATTTATTGGATATCCACTTTGTGCAAGACACTTCCAGTGCCTGGGACGCACCACCATCAGTTAGCTCCCCATCACGTGAGGGCCGTGCACAGGATGGTCAAGGCTGTACTATCATTACCACCAGGGAGGAAGTGGCCAGAGCTGCCTGAGGGGTTCTGGGAAAGCCTCCCTTGGGAGCTGACCACGAGGGAAAGGAGAGGAGTAAAGGACTGACTTCCGGCGCTTCCAGTCTCAACTACCCCTGACCAGCGTGCAGACACATTCTAATCGCCATTGACTCAACGAAAAGCGGGGCTCACCATCACCTGTCCCCATGTACCCCAAACCAAGGGAAGAACCATTAGCTCTCTATCATTATGTACTAATGTCTAGGGCACCTTTCATTCCTCTGGACCTTGGGTCTTGCTCCTCCTTCTGCCAGAATATTCTTTCCTACCCCTATCCATTCTTTTGACTGACCTTTGACCTCCTACTTCTTACAAAACAAGCTGAAAGGTAAGCCATGAGATGGCTTCTTTGGTGACTTCTTTGTGTATCAATCATCCAGAGTAGCTTTGCTGTTCTCTCTTCTTCTCACATGGTGGTGTGGGCTCTAAACCACTAGAGTTACCGCAGTCCTCACTCGTCTCCTCCACAAGACCATAAACTCCTCGAGGTCAGGATTTTGCTCATGCCTATTTCCCCAGAGCCTAGGACTGTGCCTGGCACAGAGCAAGTACCCACAGATGCCCATGGAGTGAATTAATGCAGATATTGAGACTTTCTGCTTGCTTCAAATACAGGCAGCTTCAGCATACTGATTGGGAGACAATTTTCATTGGCTTAGGGGCCTGTTGCCACATTTGGGCCTCTGCACAGATTTAAAAGCTAGGATAATTTGTTTAAAGTGTCTGCCCATGGCCTTTTTTATCCCCCTTCTTTGACTTTCTAGAAGAATCTAAGTTTCAAAAATGTGGTTTGACTTTCCCAATGTAACTTTGCTGTGCCAAGTGCTTGGGACACTCACCAATTTTCAGAGAGTTGTAGCAGAGTGGGCATTAGTCTCCCAGTCCCCTAGCCGGCCACCAGTTCCCACCTGACTCTGCCTGCCTCGGTGTTCTTCCTTCGCGGAGCTTGCTGCACCCTATTGTAAAGTGTGGATGCACATTTCCTAACTGCAATGCCCAGCACTTGAAATGTGTGAAGTCCAGCTGGAGATGAACTGCAAGTATAAAATACACACCACATTTTGAAGACTAAGTATATAAAATGAGTGTAAAACAGCTCTTTAGTATTTTTCTATTCTTTATATGTTGAAATGACAGTATTTTGGACATACTGGGTTAAATAAAATACATTATTAAAGCTCACATCACCTTTTTTTTTTTTTTTGCTTTTCTCCCTAGTATTCATAATGTGAATGCTACAAAATTTAATGTGGCGTATCTGACTCACATCATATTTTATTGGAACAATGCCTCTTTGTAGTATCCAACATAAGTAGATTTATTCTTACTTATAGAAACAACAAAAGCATTCTCCAAGATGTGATCTTATGTAATTTTAGAGTAAGAGAAAGGCTATGAGTCAGAAAATAATTTAAGGATGACATTAATAATAAATAACAACAGTCAGTGCTTACTGAGAGCTTCTTGGTGCCTCTTATTCTACCAAACACTATGTGTATAACAAGTTTGAAGTTCATGATAACCTATGGAATGAGTACTATAGTTATCCCCAATATACAGACAGAGAAACTGAGGTATGGGCAGAAATGATAAGTTCCTGCTTATGGTGCGGTAGAACTGGGATTCAAACTCATGCCACTTGGCTCCAGAGTCCAAGCCCTTAATTTCCCTGATGTTGCTCTGACTGGGACCCACCCTTTAGAATCCAGTGCCTCGCGTGACTCCAGAAACACGGCTGGTGGCAGAGACTCTCACTTTGAAGGAGCATTTGTCCTGTGTGACATCATTCTGGCTGGCCCACAAAGCTTTTTTGGCTCATAGATGAGAAAAGTCAACGTTCGCTGTTAATACAGCATTGACACCAGGGCCAACCGTGACGGCTTCCAACAGGTCAGACTGGGAGCCAGACACTCTCCTGGGTCCAGTTACTACCCATCACTCAGGAAAGAGGGGAGGAGAGAAAATGGAAAGGAGAAAGGGAATATTTCTCCAGCCAGGTTGTTGGAAAAACTTAGATAATGCATATGAAGGAAGGCCTGAGCACAGAACCTGAAATAAATTAAGTGCTTAATAAATATCTGTTCCTTTCCTTCCTGTTTTTCTCATTAAAAGCTAAAGTTTAGGATCAGCTATTAACTTTATTAAACATTGCATGACTTAAATGCATCCATTCTCAAATGCAAACAGACCATTCAGGCATATGTTAAGAGTTTAGCCAAATGTCTACAAAATCAGGTAAGGAGCCATGCACTCGGACTTTCTAAGAATTTCCATGCCTTTTCTCAAATATATTGTTGTGAGAAGTGCCGTCATCATCACAGTTTCCCACATTATGTTTTTCTCTCTCAATTCCCATCCACTATTTTTTTCTGGAGTAATTTAAAGCAAACCTCAGACACGTATAAATTTCACTTATAAATAGTTCACTGTGTATTGCTAACAGATACTGAGAATCAAATCAAAGACACAACACCTTTCACAATAGCATCAAAGAAAATTAAATATTTAGAAACTATTTAACTAAGGAGGTGAGAGACCTATATAGGGAGAACTACGAAACACTGAGAAAAGACATTGCAGAGGATGTAAACAGATGGAAAACCCTACCATGCTCATGGATCGACAGAATCAATATTTCTATACTACCTAAAGTGATCTATAGAATCAATGCAATCCCTATCAAAATACCAACATCATTTTTCACAGATCTAGAAAAAATAATTCTACGCTTTGTATGGAACCAGAGAAGACCCTGTATAGCAAAAGCAATCTTAAGCAAAAAGAACAAATTGGGAGGCATCCATTTACCTGACTTCAAGGCTACAAGGCTATAATAACCAAAACAGCATGGTACTGGCACAAGAACAGAGATATAGACATTTGGAACAGGACTGAGAACCCAGATATAAAACCATCCTCATCTTGTCATCTAATCTTGGACAAAGCAGACAAAAATATACATTGGGAAAAAGAATCTCAATGCAATAAATGGTGCTGGGAAAATTGGATATCCACATGCAGAAGATTGAAACTAGATCCGCACCGCTCACCAAAATTCAACTCATGATGGATAACGGACTTAAACCTTAGACATGAAACTATAAGAATTCTGGAAGAAAATATTGAGAAAACCCTTTTAGACATTGGTCTAGGCAAAGAATTTATGAAGAAGACCCCCAAAACAATCACAGCAGCAACAAAAATAAATAAATGGGACCAGATCAAATTAAAAAGCTTCTGCACAGCCAAGGAAACTATCACTAGAATGAATAGGCAACCTACAGAATGGGAGAAAATGTTCACATGCTACACATCCGATAAAGGACAGATAACTAGAATCTATATAGAACTTAGGAAAATCAACAAGAAAAAAATCAAACAACCCCATTAAAAACTGGGCAAAGGACATGAACAGAAACTTTTCAAAAAATAATTATGGCCAATAAACATATAAAAAATTGCTCTAATCATCAGGGAAATGCAAATCAAAACCACAATGAGATATCACCTAACTCCAGTGAGAATGGCGTTTAGCAAAAAGTCCCAAAACAACAAATGCTGATGTGGATGCGGAGAGATAGGAACACTGATACACTGTTGGTGGGACTGCAGACTAGTACAACCCCTATGGAAAGTAATATGGAGATACTTCAAAGAACTAAAAATAGAACTGCCATTTGATCAGCAATCCCACTACTAGATATCTACCCAAAGGAAAAAAAGACATTCTGTAATAAAGACATCTGTACTCGAATGGTTATAGCAGCACAATTCACAATTGCAAAGATGTGGAAACATCCCAAGTGCCCATCAATACATGAGTGGATTAATAAAATGTGATATATGTATACCATGGAATACTACTCAGCCATAAAAAAATGGTGAACTGGCACCTCTTGTATTATCCTAGATGGAGCTAGAGCCCATTCTTCTAAGTGAAGTATCACAACAATGGAAAAATAAGCACCACATGTACTCACCATCAAATTGATAATTGATCAATACTTATGTGCACACATGGAAGTAACATTCATTGGGTGTCAGGCAGGTGGGAGGGGGACAGAGGGGATGGGTATATTCACACCTAATGGGTGCAGTGTGCACTGTCTGGGGGATGGGCATGCTTGTAGCTCTGACTTGGGCAGTGCAAAGGCAATATATATAACCAAAATGTTCGCACCCCCATAATATTCTAAAATTTAAAATAAAAAATTTTTAAAAAGAAGTTTTAAAAAAATCCATGATAGCATTATCCCACCTAGAAAATTAATAATAATTCCTTACTATAACCTAATACCCATTTTCCCCAGTTTCCCCAGTTGTCTTAAAATATCTTCTGAGGGTTGGTTTGCTTGGATTATGTTTCTTGCTTTTAAATTCCATTTCTATTGTTCTCTCTCTTTTTCTTCCCTATTCTAGAAAATATTTAAAGGATCTTTCAAAGATACAAACAGGATAGTGAAACAAATTAATTTCAAAGTAAATTAGAAAATATGACAAAGGGTGAATATAAGAAAAGATAAATGCAGCCAAGATTGTGGTGAGGACCCAAAGGTGAGCTATGAAATTGCATGTGCCTTTTCGCCAAGAGCCATGCATTTCCTTCTGAGCTTCCTAGTAGACACTACAAAGAGGGCACATGTACACTGTGGGACTGAGTTGATAACATGCAATGCAACTGCTCAGGAGCAGCACAGCTAAAGAGATATTTTCCCACAGATCCTGACAAAAGGAACACTGAGTAATCTGTAAAACCACATTCTCCATGGCAGCCTTCAAGTCTAAGAGCAATGAGTTTCATAAGGATTTTTTAAAATCACATCCTGAGTGTTCTAATACTCCTTCTGTCAATCTAGTCACTTACAGCATGAACATTTCTTGGAGTTCGGTCATGAACTCATGCATGCCTGTCCCTGTAGCAGTTGCTGGCTGATCTTACCTAGAGCAGCTCCCTACCTCACCCAGCCCAGCTTGCCATGCCTCAGTTTCCCGAATCACCCTACCATGCTGATCTTCCTAAGGGACCACTTTCAGCCTATTGCTCCCCTTGCTTGAACATCTTCAAAGCCACTGAAAATTCAAGTTCAAATTTCCCTGCTGCAGTGATCCATCTTACCTCATTCTACCAGAGTCATGCTGAAGAAGTAAGATTTGCTCGAGAGTTGCAAAAGCTTCAGAGAGGCAGAGGAAAATGGGATCTTAGAAAGGCTTGTGGATTTAGTGACGAGGAGATCATGAAGTTATCTTCAAGAGAGTAGTTTCTAAAAAATGGCTGGGGATAAAACTAGACTGAAATTTAGGGCCATATTGTTTAGCATTTCAATGTTCTTTGCTTGTTTCATGTTACTTTAGCTTTGTGATTCCACTGCCTAGGGTCCAGTCTTGGACACATCACTTAATACTTTGGACAAGTTACCTAAGCTTGCTATGCCTCAGTTTCCTCATCTGTAAAATGGGCATAATGTAAAATTATGTCCCTAGGAGGGGGAGTACTTAGCTGGGGAGACGGAATGAGCTGCACAGAGGAAGGGCTCTGTAAGGGTTAACTGTCCATCCTCCTGGGCTGAGGGCAATGCCTCTTTGTACCAAGCACAACAATTCTTCACGTTTACTAAAGACTACATCTCTTTTATTTTCCAAATATTTTCTCCCATCACTTATCAATAAATCTCTGAAAAAGGATATTTTAAAAGAGTAAAGCAAGAGAAACAATTGCTGTTTGTTTTTTTCAACCTAAAAACTACAGGAAATATAAGTTAAGTGAGAATTTCAATTCTATGTAATAGAAATCCTAAAAATAGGTACACATAATTATAAACCTTAAAGGGTTTAGTGGCTCATTGACTCTTCTGAGGCATCGTTTGTTCAGTGATACTCAACAATGAGGAACTTTTTCTGAAGAAGTCACCTGTCTTGTGATAAAGATGCCAGCCCACACTGGCAGGTGGCTGCTCTCACATCAGGAACCTCTGGTGCTGCAAAGGTGTGGACACAGCACTCTTTGGATCACACCAAAGATTTCCAAACTTTATTGTCTGAAACCCTGTTTGCATTCAGCCGTGGCCCATGTTTCCATTAGATCATCCTTCATCAGGTCACATTATTTATAAAATCCACTTTTAGAAGAAATGGATCCAGAATCATTCCTTGGCCACATCAAGGTCTTCCGTGGAAAGGCAGATTCAAGGCATCTGGCCTTGCTCTTCTTTCTGAAATCCACTGAAAACAACTTAAATAGCTTTTGAAAATTAGAAAAGAAAATATACATAAAACTTGAAAGCAGCCCAACTCCTGATAACTGCAGTTGGGCTGGATTTGGGAGGAGGCTGGAAGCAGAGGCATGCGTCCATAGAGCTCCGTCAGCACCGTTCATTCTGACGAGCCATTGGGCTTAGGGAACAGCCAGGTCCGAGTGGGAAGGTGAACTTCAGGGCATCCCTGAGTCTTGTGAGATGACACAGAGCTGAATGAGGAAGGAAAAAGACATTTCATTTTTGCTAAAAGGCAGCATGCATGGGCGGGGAGCGGAAGGGAGGTAAAGACCGGATCCCTCTGTGTTGATTGTCATGGCTGGCCAAGCCTAATGCCTGCAGAGATTGGGGAAAACATCACAGGACAGAGAGAAAGCCAAGCTGATGGTTGACCCGTCTCACTTCCCTAGATTCTCTGCTATATCATCGTTTAAAAAAATAGTTCACCCATAAGGAACAGTCCACATAAAACAAGGCATAATCTCATAAAAAGATGAGTAATAGTTCAAAAGGATGGAACATACGGCAAATATATTGCAAGAAAAATAAATGAGAGGAATATGACAAAAGGCAGACTAACATTCCAAAAAATTGTGCCATAATATAGATAAAAATTGTAGAGAAACATTTTTCCATTTAAAAAGTATAAAAATGGCTTTTCTGAAGCAATAATTCAAAGAAGAGCTATGCTGGCTTAAGCAGAGATAAACAACTAAAAGCGATTTTTTTTAAAAAAAAAGAACTTGTAGAGATCTAGAAAGAAAGAAATAAAAATAATTACAGAAATGAAAATTAACATTAGAAGAAGCAGAAAAAGAGACACTGGCTGAAATAGGAAAGAGATAGAGAGAATAGATTTGAAAACAAAAAAAAAAAGGAAAATAAATAGAAAAGAACCAAATACTTAAGATGATTAGTGAGAAAAGGATAGATATGGAAGGCAGGAAAAGGAATTTAAACTTTCGTCTGAATAATTTCCCTAGTAGAGGAAACAGAAAAAATATTCAGACATAATAAATAAATACTTCCTCAAATAAATAAGACCTAAATCCATAGTTTGAAATGGGCCCAGCTCTTTCAGGGAAAAAACAATAAGCAAAATCAACATGGTTTAATAAAGTTACTACTGGACTTCAAAGATGGAATAAGAATCTGGGCCTAAAAACATTATCAAACAGTCATAAGAAGAAAAATTTGCTTGGTTCCAGACTTTTTAGCAATATTAACTGCTAGAAGATGGTGAAAAATGTTGTCAAGTCCTTAGAAAATGTGTGGCCCAAGAATTTTCTACATAGCCAAATTGTTTTTTTTTTTATATTTCCATGAGTGCAAGAACTACACGGAAAAACAACATAGGCGTTCTTTCTTTAAAAAAAAAAAATAAAACTTGAAGATGCCAATTAAGAGACGAAGAGAGCAGTCGTGGTGTAATGAGTGTAAGCACTGAATTTGTCAAATAAAGGAAGAAGGGGAAGCAACTGGAGGAATTATGATTCCAGAATAGAGTATAACATAGAAATAACCATAGTAAAAAAACCAAAACATGGGAGGTAGAGAGAAGGAAAGAAGGCAGTGTGAACACAAGTTCCTCATCTTCTGTAAAAATGTCTTACTCTAATGTCTTAGATTTCCAAGCCTACTGTTTAAATGATAAACCAAGCAATAGAGGTATTAGTGTACTATTCAAAAGTATAGAGGTAACAGCTAAGAGCATTAATGATTATATCATAAGTCAAAATTGGGCAGTGTAGGAGAGGCAAGATAGAATAAGTGTAGTAATTTTCTCATCTTTCACTGTAATGAGTCATCAGATATTATATAAGAATTTAAAATATGATAAAAAATTAAAATAAGATTTTAAAAGACAATAAAATTTAAAAAGATAAAATTACAAAGGTAGTAAAAGATCCTAGAATAGATTATAAACCTTCAGAACTATGAGAATGAAAATACACAATAAAGAAACCAACCAAAAATCATACAGGAAAGCAATTATGTGTGTGTTTGTGTGTTTGTATCTTTAATTTGTGTGTGTATAACATTATAAAGGAAAAATGTAACTAAGGATGATCCAACTGTGACCAAATATTTCTCTTATATTAAGAAATGTAGATCTATTGAAAGAAAAAGCACAAGTCAAATATATGCTATAGACAGACACATTCCAGGCAAATGCAGCAAAAAGAAGTAGGTCTCCTGATATTAATATTAGTTGCTTATGGTCTGAATGTTTGTGTCCCCCTAAAATCCATGTTTCAACCTACCTTCTCAGGTGATATTAAGAGGTGAAACCTTTAGGTGGTGATTAGGTCAGCATGGCTCTGCCCTCAGAAATGGGATTAGCGCCCTTATGAAAGTAACTTGAGGAAGTCCTTTTGTATTTCTGCCATGTGAGGACACATAGAAGGTGCTATCTATGAAGAACAGGCCCTCAACAGATGCTGGATCTGCTGGCACCTTGATCTTGAATTTCCCAGGCTCCAGAAATGTGAGCAACAAATTTCTATTGCTTATAAATTGCTCAGTCTAAGGAATTTTGTTACAGCAGCCTGAACAAACTAACACATTCGTTCAGGGTGAATTAAAGACAAAAATATTAAAGATAAAGAAGAACATTTAATAATTAAAAGGATATACAATGAAGCTCTAAATTTTACAAATCTTTATGCATCAAATATCAAAACATCAAAATTCATAAAAGCAAAAGCTACTGGAAATAGCAAGAGAACTAAGGAGTAACTTGCTGGTAGAAGAATCTTTAAATCACATCCTTCATCCCATGATAGTAAAAAAAGAAAAAAGAACTAGTAAGAATAAACCAGGCCTAAATAGCATAATTAATAAAATAGATCTACCCAACAAATACGCACACACTTCTGTTTTTCTAATTATGTCATCAAAATGAAGACTGCAACATCCCTTTGAACTATGCGACATTAAAAAAAACAATCTTCGAAAAGGAATCCTCAATAGATCTCACAAGTTAGAAAGGCACTAAACATATTCTCTGAGCTTAATGGAAAAAAAAATCCTATAAGTTAATGCCAAAAATAGACAACAAAAAGCTCTACCATCTAGAAATTTAAAAGCCAAACACAAAGAGTAGAACCTCCCATGGAAAAGGGTGGAAGGAAGCCATTACTCATCTCATGCCAGCAAGCTGTCACGTCACTTGCCGGGCTGATTAGTTGATTTTATAAGCTTCCCCCCTCTCCCCCCAAAAAAGGAGAGAAATGAAATTCATTTCATCAACATTCCCTATCTAAACTGGGAATTTCCTAATAAACACGCACAACTGCTCTACTATGTTTGTCCTAATTCCTTATATAGATGTGTTAAATTTATATAGGATTCAATTGCATTTGCCATGTATTTATAAGAGAATAAACTATTTTAAAATTCTTTATTTGAATTTCTGCCTTGGTTTCAAATAAACAGACTTATTTCCTCATGTATTCATATACTACAAGTAGCCGATTGTAGCAGTCTGACTTGAGAGGTGGATGAGGCGAGGCTGTTTTCAGCAAGGTGGCACTGCCATTGTACTGTCTTTGGAACCTGAGGACAGAGCTCCTGGGCGAGCCTGCCAACATTCTTGTTTGTACTTGGCCTGCCTTTCCCGTGTGCTGATGGAATTTCTGCTCTCCCCTCCAAGCCCTTCAGCTGCAAGGACAAGGTTTTCACCTCTAAGGTGCACTTTGCTTTGCCCACTCCTGAGACCTGGGGGCCTTGGGGGCTCAGAAAATACACAATAGCCCGCTCCCATTTCAGGGCTGGATAACTAGCACCTGGCCCACACTACAGGCCCCTGGGTGACCCAGCTGTTGTCGGGCTGTGCTTTCCTGATTCACTCAAGGCCTTGCCTACTCACCTCCCTGAAAGGGAATCTTAAATACCGTGGGCTGTGACCCAGACTCATTGCTCAGATAATCTTTGCCAGGGACCTTCATCTACTATTTAATAATTATCTTGTCTTCCTGCAGCCCGGTCTGTGCACATGCTACTCAGTTTTTACATTAATTTTCTTTCACTTTCATTTATAGGTAAATAGTTGTTAAGGAAATCATGTTTGAGGGCAAAAACCAAGTCAGCACATGGCCATTGAAAACCCACCTCATTTCTGCATAACAAGCTTGATCTCCATTCCTTTGTCAGAAAACTAGAGTCGGGGAGGGAATTGAAGGCCATCCTCTGATACAACCTACTGTGTTCCCCACAATATTAGAAATGGTCTTCAATATTTTGGGGAAGTCCTGGTGCAATATTATCTGTGATAATGATAAGAGGGTCTACTTTCTTATAAGGCAATGGATGTTGAGTTTTTCTTAGCATATTGGGGCAGCATCAGTGCAAATTGATTCACAGATGTCAAGCATTAACTTATGTTTTCCAAAAGCAGTCACTACATCAATGCCTTTGTATTATAGTTGTTTGCAGTGGCTCACAGAACAAGAAGTTTTTGATGATCTGTGGCTCCTTTATACACATCACAAATAGCTCACTACAGCTGTCAACCTCAGATGATTCAACTGAATACCAGTTGAGAGGGCTAATGTGGATCATGTCACTTTCTCAGGTTCTTTACAAATCTGCTTCCAATTCTATTTTTTGAGAATCCCTTTCAATGCATGAGTTTTCACTAATTTTCAATTACTGTATGAAACTTCTTTCCCTTGCCACAGAAATAAGCAATAGGATAATAAACTTACAATAAACATGGGCTTCTCAGGTGTCAAACCCAAACATTTCAAGGTATTTCTAGAAACAGTCTCATGTCCAGCTCCATAGCCATACTTTAGTTGAAAGGTGGGACAAATTTGATGGTTTGAAAATAATGAATGTCAAAGAACAGACTGCAGTCTATAGCCATTATATAGCAAACCTCTAAAGAATATATTTCTGTTCCCACTTATGTTGCCTTAGCATGGCTTACCCCCAAATATGTGGCTATTTCCCTGAGAAGATGTGTAGTTTTGCAGCATGAATAAACCCTGGCACTGCCCTTATTACCTGTGCAAGTTTTGTCATAGCAGCTATAGAAACTGCTTTAGCCAGCAGTTTCTATATTCTAGGCCCTGTGCTAAGTGCTTTGCAAGTGTTATTGCATACAATCCTCACACAACCCAATGTGGATAAGGATTATTATTACCGTGCTTTTACAGAAGCAGAAATTGATGCTTAAAAAAGGTTAGAAGATTGGGTTCTTCAAATTCCATTTCCCACTAAAAGGAACTGAATATTCTTGGAGAAATGGCTAATTCCAAGTCTGGAGTAGGAAGTGTACACAATGAGCCTAGCATGCCTGGTCTACCACCAGTTGGCAGTGAAGCTGGCGACGAGGTTAGCAAAGGTTAGAGTGAACAACTCCTCCCGATTTGCCTAGAACTTTCCCTGTTTCAAAATAGAAAGTTACACATCACAGGAACCCCCTTCATTCCCACGCAAACTAGGAATGTGGTCACGTCAAATAATAATAAGATCATATCAAAAAAACACAGGAGCCAACTTCCCATGGGAGAAAGACAGGACACTTTCAGTGTAAGTAAATAAATATAATGAATTAAAATACATCAAATACGTATAGATCCATGAGTTCATAATGATTATTAATAGATAAAACAGAAGGACAGCTAATTGGTCACCATTGGAGGGAACCAACTCTATTTTGAAAATCATTTGTCTAGCCTTTCTTAAATAAGCAGTGCTATTGGGTATCCAGCTTGTAGATGAAGGTAAATTTCTTTTTATAGAAATATTGCAGCCACTATATGAAGAAGGAAGATAAAATTTGAATATCACCATTTTTCAACCCCTAATGAAGGTAGGCATTGAACATAAACAGCTGCTAACTTCACCGAAAGAGAGACAACCAAATATTATGTATTACCTGTCTGAAGAACTAACACAACTTAATTGGGAAGAATTCTTGCCCATAAAAAGAGCCTCCAAAAAAACAAAAAAGCACCCTGAATCTGCATCTGATCAAGCCTCTAGATCCAAATACAGGAAACCCAAAGGACAGAGGAGCATGTTAAATACCCAGGGATGCGATCACCAAAATACAGACTGTGGGAAGCTATACAGGGCACACCAGAAACTTTCTTCAGCTGATAATTGCCTGGAAAAAAGATGAAAACAGAATGCTTAGATTAAAAAAAAACTTACCAGATATCAACCAATTTCAAGGTGTGAAGATTATTTGGAAAATGATTCAATAAAACTATAAAAAATTAGAATATTTGAGATTATTGTAAATTTAAATACTGCATATTTGATGATAAAGAATTATTTCAATTTTCTTAGTGTGATAATGGTATTGCAATTTGCTTTGTTTTAAAAGAATCTTTATGTTTTAAAGGTACACTGAAATGTTATGAATAAAATGATTTTATCTGGGAAATAGGGTGGGATGGGAGAGTGGATTATAATATAAGTAAAACAAAATTGACTGAGTTAATAATTGGTGAAGTTAGATGATAGGTACATGGAGATCTTGTACTACTGTGACTGTTGATATACATTTTAGAAATTCTTCATAATACGAGGGAGAGAGAGTGAGAGAGGGAGAGAATTAGAGAATTAGACTAAGTTTTTAATGTCATATGGCTAGAAAACAGATAAGCCAGAATTTAAACAAAGACAATTTTAGTCTAGAATTGATTTTCTTAAGTACTATACTACCTCGAAAAAAATCTTGAAATGTGAGTATTAAACAATTAGGGAAGAGCTGAACAAAAGCAGCTTACCACTTCTCACGCCCCAATGCTAATCATTTCAGAGTCAAAGATGGCAGATGGACACTGTGAATTGAATTTTAGAAAACTGAGCTTTCTCTGCATGTTCTGGTTCAAGTGCAGTAATGCCTCTTCGTTTATTTTTCTGCCATCTCCCTCTCCAAGGAAAGGCATCTCACTTCCCTACAGGGTGCATACATCCCTGGTTTAAAAAAAAAAAAAAATCTCTCCAAAGACTTCATACTTAAGTGTTTTCAATGGAAAGTCTGCACCAAGCCTTTACTTTGCCTAGAAGATGAAACTTAATCTCAGTCGTTTCTTGGCTGTTGGCTTAAATGAAATGTTTCACTTGCAGATTTCCTAAGTTAACTCAGAGTTGACTTGTTGACATCTGTCCTGTTTCTTAGTAGGATTATATCAGAATTCTGGGTGCCTCAAGCCATCAGGGAATGGGGAAGGGTGAAGAAAGGTGTTTAGTTTCTGCTTGCCATCTATACATGAGGCATCTGCCACTGTACACTTAGTTATGTGTCTGGCGACCAGACATACAACTAAGTGTGGCAGATATCAGACATTCACAGATATACTCATGTAAGAGCCCTATTTCCCCATCTGGTCTCTGACTGGAAGTTCAGTGGGATCATTCTCCATCCTCTTGGCCCCATGGCGAGGATCCTTCAGGCCCGCTGCCTTCTGAGAGAGCACGGCTCTCTTTGATGTTCTTCCTCATTGCTGAAGCTGTCTCAGGCTCAGGTGCCCAGACCCACTGGGCTGCCCAGTCTAGTCTAGGGCTGTTCTTTCCACCCAAGCTGGGGAAAAGATCTGCCTCCTTACTGCTTTTCCAGGCTTCCCCAGGAAGCAAGACACTGGTCTCCTCCATTCCTACCAAACTTGTTGTTCTTCCCCTTGTGCACTTTGACCCCAGGAGAAGGGAGAGTGCAATACTCCGTCTCAGACTTCCTTAGTGTTATGTTCCTATTACCCTCTCTCTCCAAGTTCAAGGGATGTTTATCTAGTAACCAGTGGGCAGAAGACACACTCTGTCTTATCACATAATCTTCCAAGTCTTTTGTCTCACATCTGGACTGCAGATTTTGAAGCTCAAAAACCAAGAATTAATGTTTTATTTTCATCTTATACAGCCAGCAGTGAGCTCCCTATAGGTAGTAGGTTCTTCGTATCTACCTGGCTAAATAGAGGGGGGTCAAGGAGTAACTGGGAATACACATAAAAGACTATAGCTGAGGATACATTAAAACACTGTCATGCCACCAGAGGATAGTAATTGTACCGAGGGACTGCAGCAGATAATGAGTGTGCAAGGTTAGAAAGGGGCCTCTACTTAGGCTCGTGTGCGGTGAGGCTCTGGCCTGGTTAAACTCACTGACCATTCAGCAAATGATGCTACGTTTTCAGAGATTTTTGTTTAAAAAATAGATCCACCTCTGAGGACAATGGGAGGTGTGTCCTTAGAAACTATCCGTGTTTCCATGTTCTGTGGATTTCTTGCAGAGAGGTAGCTGTCACAGAAAATACTCAAAGGACCTGCATCACACTATGATCAGTAAATATATGATAATGATTTTGTCTTTTAAATTTTGTGGTCTTTTTGAAATAGTTTTACAGTATACTTATATTAAGATACTTAACAAAAGATACTTCGGAAAGAACACTGCTGCCTTCTGAGATCTTTGAATCTGTTACTGAGATCAGCAGTGCACAGAAAGGAATCTCACGTGGCTGGTACTGTGCAGGGTCAATGGGCAGCAGATCTGCACCACCTGCAAGGGCCGTGGGAAGGAAAAGAGCCACAGGGGAACGGGTCCTCCCACACATTGCTGGTGGGAGGGTACATTTTTACAAACTCTATGGAGGTCAATTTGACAATGTACATCAAAGTTACGACATGTTTATACTCTTTGACCCAGAAATTCCACTTGTAGAAATTGATCTTAAAAAATACATTTTTACACATGTGAAATGCTGCATGTACAAGTTATTCAATTCAACGCTATTTGTAGTGGCAAAAGACAGGAAAGAGTCTCAAAGTTCATCGATGGAGGAATGATGGAAAAATTATGACATAGTCATGATACAAAATTATATAGCTGTAAGGAAGTATGGAGCTGTCCACACAGAAAAGTGCACGCAATGTTCATAGCAGTTTTATTCATAATTGCCAAAACTTTGGAAGGATGTCCTTCACTATGTAAATAGATACATAAACTATTTATCTATCTCTAGATGTGTTTCTAGTGGTACATTGAGATTATTCAGTGCTAAAAAGAAATGAATTATCAAGATACGGAGGAAACTAAAAGCACCTACTAAGTGAAAGAAGCCAGCCTGAAAAGGCTACATACTATATGATTCAAACTATATGACATTCTGGAAAAGGCAACACGATGGAAACAGTGAAAGATCAGTGGTTTCCAGGGGGTAAGGGGGAGGAAGGGATGAACAGATGGAGCACAGGGAATTTTTAGAGCAGTGAAACTGTTCTGTGTGATGTAACAATGGTGGGCACATGCCCATCATACATTAGTCTAAACCCATGGAACATTCAACGCCAAGAGAGAACCCTAATGTAAACTAGGAACTGTAGGTTACAATGTCTATGTAGGTTCACTGATTGTGACAAATGTACCACTGTGGTGGAGGTTTCTGATGGTGGGGAAGGTTGTTCCTGTGGGGGAGGGACAGGCAGGGGCGGTATGGAAATTTTCTGTACTTTCTGCTCAATTTTCTTGTGAACCAAAAACTGGTCTAACATATAGTCTACTAAAAAAGAAAAAAAGGTATGAGGAAGCTCTTTGTGCAGTAACATGGAACATCTCCAAGATAGGCTGTTAAGTAACAAAAGCAAGGTCTTTCCTGTGCGATTATTCAGTGGAAAGAGAACTTTGCAAAGCAGTGTCTTAAAGTAGCACAGCAGTATGAGGAGGAGTTTGTATAACTTGTCACTTGGACTAATTTCCCTTTTGTAATATACTAAGGTATTGAGGGAAAGACTGCACTCATGGTATAACTGGTATAACTGGTCTTATTTTTGAAATATTGTTTGGCTCCCGGGAATATCAGTGGCACCGCCTGGCGAGGAATGCAGATGTCACCTCTCCAGAGGGCTCCCGTGGGTTGCACAGCATCAGGTTGCAGACCCACAGTACATCCAAATTGGCCAGTTTATCTTGACTCAAAAGCAAACAGTTCATTAATCATAGTGTAACCCGCTCTCACCCTGTCTCCGTATTGCCTGCCTATAAGGAAAGCTATGTATTTATTTATTGAACAAAACAAAACTCCTGCTTCCAACTAGGGGGAGAAAAGGTCAAATTGCCAAGCCATGATGTAATCAAAGGGCTAATGGTAAATAACTCTGAGGTCACGTCTATGGTATAGCACTACTTGGAAGAACAGTGAAGCGTTAAGCAGCTAGAAGGCCTTTGATTACATTGACGTGGAAAGAATGTGAGCGTATTGGCAAAGTTCACTATATAGGGACTGCTTTTGGCCATCACCTCAGAGGGTCCAAACAGGGCTTATGTTGGTGGGAACTCGGATCTGGTGCCCTTTAAAAAAAAAAGAGAGAGAAAGAAACAAGCGGGGGGAGGTAGAAGAATGGATCTGTTGTTTCTAGAAGACATGGGCAGAAATTGTCAAATTCTGATTTTCTGGACAGAAATTATAAGAAGCTGAAGTGACCTAACCCAGGAGGCACTGGCTCTGATGCCCCTAAAAGTTCTTTCTAGATGCCTGCCTTCACGGAGCGGGGGAGAGGTGCCGAAGATGAAAGTAGGAGGCAGGTGTAGGTAGTGAACAGCAACAGGAAGTCACGTGGGATAGTACTTTAGAATTCCTCTAAAGAAATCATGTTATTTCAGTCCTCACAGAAATTTTATTAATTTTTTTCTGAAACAGTATATATAACTTTTAATGATGGTAATTCCACATCAGCTTCCAGTCTTAGCAGAGTAGTGAAGGCAATTCATTCACTCTTTACTGAGTGCCCTGTGTCAGGTGCTGAGGGGCAAAGATGCAAGAGACAAACCCAGGCAGAGGATTTAGCGGTGAGTCCCCTGTAAAATATGGTTTCCCTGAGCTGGCCAGGGGTGGGCCTGCCAGGGCTTCAACTGTTCAAGGCCAGGGCCAGCCACTTGGGATGTAGCGACTGGAGGTACTGGGGCCAGCCGGGGGCCAGAGCAGCCAGGTGTCTGGCCTTGAACCAGACAGTCTGGTATTTCAGCTTATTTTCCCTGGAAGAAAAAGGAGAAAATACTGGTCATGTTAATGTTGAGTATTTTAAAATGTCAGCTTTATTTTTATCATGTTATGAAATGCTTGCTCCCAAGAATTCTCCTTCATTCTTTAGGTGCATGGTGTGTGCTGCTGCATCAATTTTATGCCCTCTTGCCAAGAGGCCTGTGTGCTGACTTTCATGGACCTTAGTCACTTGAACTTTTGTAGGCCCCTTTAAAAAAATTTTTTTTAATTATATTTAAAGAATATTTTCAAAGTGTAAAAAAAATTGTATGTTATGACTATATTGGAATAAAGATGAATATTAATACTATGTATAAAACCTTTTCTTTGACCTAATGCTTTAGTTTCTCCTTCTGATTTTGAAAGAAATTAGGATATTTTTGTGGGCCCCTAAAGTATTGTGGCCCTAGCACTGTGGTTGCCTAACAGATGAGTTGGTCCCAGATGCCAGCCTGAGCCTCACTGTCAAATAGAGAAGTCAGTAGACGGGCAGAGTTCTAAATTCACTGTGGCATCATAGGCCAAGCAGCTGGCAAGAGATGTCACATTATTTCTTCTTTGTAGGCATGTATACATGTGTTTCTCATTTCTTGTAGCAGCTCAGGGCATGCCAGCTGCACTGGTTGCTTAGTGTTCCACAGCGGTATTCAAAGAGGTGAAAACAAGAAGGATAGGATGAGAAATACAACAGAATAACTCAGGCAATGGAGAGATTCTGAAACACGAGGAGGGAGGAATTGCTTGTACTTCTTTCGTGGGTTATGTGAGAATCAAATGCAAACGGTCAGTGATTTCTTCAATTCATAATTAATATTGTTAACAAAAAGAATCAACAAAGAAGAAAATTAACAAAAGCTAACATAACTGCAACATGTGAGATTTGTTCGTGCCAAATATGAATAGGAAAAATTAAAATCTTGAGGAATTTTAGATCTACAAAATTTGACACAGGAAGTTTTAAAAGTAAAATAAAATAAAAGATACAGAACAAAGTCTACACTGGTAAAACTCTATGAAATATGATAAATCAAAAGTAATCAATGAACAAAGTCTTGAAAAGATGAAATGGAAGAAATCATCCTAATTCAAACAACTTTTCTAACACAAATGCAAAATAGAAAAATATAACCACATTATATAGAAAATTGATCACATAATTAAAGTATGGGCAATAGAATTCCTTTTGAAAATTAATCAATGTGCATAAAATCCTAATTAAGGTGTTGGTAGTCATGACCACGTACTCAATACATCCTTATAATTAAAATGATAGAGTTAATAAAAATTCAGAGTTAAAATTGCATAAAGAGACATAGGGTGTCCTGAAAGTCTTAGCACAGTGACAAGTTATTAAAGTAATTTATTTGTAAAGTCTAGTTTTCTGCAATAAATTTTTAAAATTTTAATTTAGGTATCTATGTACATTTACCATTGTAGCTGCACAGAAATGTTCTCAAAGGATAGCCACAAACAGACACCAAGGGTTACCTCTGGGGAGGGATGTGGGCCCACCTGAGATAAAGTGTATGAAGAAAAACTTTTTGCTTTTTCCTCTATATAAGGTTGCATTTGTCCCACCAGCCAGCTAGGACCAAAAAGAGGCAGATTCTGTCTTTTTAGTAAATCTCTTGTTTCTGTGCACATTGTCGGTCCTGCCTTCCCACCACGGCAGTGTCTCGTGTCCTCATCACTTCACAGCAACACTTCACGCAATCTCCTTCCTTGTCTGTAGTTGCAGCACCTTCTTTCCTCCCCCTCATGTGGGAGCATCCACCTGAATTTATAGCCAGAAAAATATAAACATCTCTGTGTAGTAAATAGGACAGGTATTATCCCAATTTACAGATGGGCAAATGGAGGAAGAGTTGAAAACACTTCTCTCAAGGTTACCCAAATAGGTTTACAGCCCATGTTTCCAGATCAGAGGTCTCTCTATTACCAAATTGCATTTCTGAGCCTTTAACCTCGTAGGTGTGACATAATACATGTGCTGCTTAAAGGAAGATAGACACCCAGTCCTCTTCCTAGTTCAGACACCTACAATGAATCCTCATTGCCTAACTAAAACAGTCCAGCTGTAGATATGCTGGGAAAATAAGGGCTTAGAATCAGAAGAATCAAAAAAAATTAGAGAAAATTATTCATGTTGCAAAAATAAGCATTTTCCAAAGAATTCCCTTACATCTTCAACTCTCTGTTGGGTCTATGTGATTATTTATGGCTCACTAATTGTAAAGGTATACTGTAGTTAGAGATGACAAGGAGAGAGTAAGGAGAACAAATCCTTTTCCCATTTCTGAAGATGATATGTAGGCTGTAAGGAAACAGCCTCTTAATAAAATGAAACACCAGTTCTGTAAGACTTAAGCCGGCAAGGAGGTCTCGCAGTTCTGCAGTCTGGGGAGGAAAGCTGGTCGGGCACCCACTCTGCCTCCTGCTGGGCTTTTTCTCCATTCTCAGGCCACTTCTGTGTGACCTCCTTAAGTGTGCTGGTAGGGCCCCTGAGTGGGGGACATGGCGCTGGGTGAGTCTACCTAAATTCAGGTTTGGCTAGTGAAGCTGCCAGATGCTTCCCAGTCTAGGAAAAGTCCAAAGGCTACTTTGGCTTAGATATCTTCGTTCTTCATGGGGTCCCAGGGCCAGAGCCTCTAGGTTAGCAGCAGGTACAAGGTGAGCACACACTCCTTCCTGTTTCCCAGCACCTTAGCCTTCCGTTCGTATGCAGAGTTCTAGGAAGCGGTGGTGCAGTCTGCAGAGTGCTGAAGTCTTTTGAGGGACAAGATGCTGCTAGACCCCCCAGCACTTCTCTAAAACTGAAGTTTGGGAAGCCTGTCTGAGTAGAGTAGAGTTGCCACATCAGAGACTTATGTACTTTCAAGAGAAAAAGAGTTTCTACAGGGTAGACTACACTCCAAGGTGAACGTGGAGGTTGATCATTGCACTTGGGGATGCTGGGGGGTAGGGACCCTTTTTATTGACTCGAAGAATAAAATTGTATATCCCCGTTAATCTGGGTAGAAATAATGTTCTTGTCTCCCTTTAGCACAGCTCTGATAGGCTGAGAGCACTGTCAGAACTTAAGTAATTCCCAAGGAAAACTGATGGGGGAAAACGCAGAGATAGAAGATAGGGTCCAATTTCCAAAAATTACTTTCCAATCCTATCACACCGGGTGCATCCAGGGGTGAAAGGCCTTATTGTCTGTTAAACGTTACATTGTCTTGAAACACCTGTATCCCAGCCGGTTGCTAAAACTTTGCAACACCTCCTCCTGTGATTCCACTTCCTACTTCTGGACATGCCTGGGATCGGAGAGCATTGGGTTAACACCAACTCTTTAGGAGCTACCTCAGAAACAACTGGAAGCTTCTGAAATCAGGGCAAAGAAATTCCAGTTCCCCTTTGTCCTTTAGAGCTTTTTTTCTGAGTTCAGCATTTTGTAAGAGAGACTCTTTTCTAGGCATCTTTGCATACAGTGCAATAACTATCATATTCATATAACAAGACTTCTGCCCTGAAAAGTTCCTTACAGCCTATCAATTCTACCTTGTTCTCTTTATAGAAGAAGAAATGTTCTGTTATATAGAGTTAAGAGAAAATGAGGTGAAGAACCCTTTTGTATCTTGAGGGCAAGACATTAGAGAAAACATAGGGAAATGAATACAAAATTACAGACCCTTTGGTGATGTCTTGTTCTAGAAGGAAAATTCCATGAGCTGTCTGGCCTGCTCATTGCTGTATCTCTGTCTCCTCTCCCATGCTAGAAACTCAAAACATTTTTTGGTATAAATAAATGGCAAAGTTTGTTTAAGTAAATTACCTCCATAGATGGGCATGGAAATGACCGTGGCCTGACAGCTCTCTCTGGGTTGCCTGGCAACAAGTAGCAGAGACTGAGAGCCCCGCCTCTCCTAGAAAGAGGAGCTACAAGTTCACATAGGACCAGAGACATCCCTTTCCCCAGTGGGAGGAGCTGTCCTAAACTCAACTTCCCCCAGACTCCCAAGGCCTCCAGGTACTGGGCCTCTGGAATTCCCAGCAATCCCCTTAGACAGCTAGAAGCTAAGCTCAGCAACTTGGCAACTGAGCCCAAAATATTGATTTCTCCAGAGCAAGAGTCCTGTCACATTGAGGGGTACAGAGAGAGGCCCCATTCCTATATAAACAGAGAACAACTGGAAGTGGGATGTCTCCCTTGGATCACTGCCCCTCAGTGTGTCCATCTCTGCTCTGGCCGTCATCTGCCTCTCTGGGTGGGGTGCCAAGACAAGAAAGGACACATCATCTGCAGACCTGTCTGTGAGCTTCAACCCCCAGCCCCAATTCACACCACCACCAGTTAGAGTGGCATCATAGTCATGTTCAGAAACAGAAGCTCTTCTCATCTTAACAATGTGGAACTGAGGTCCAAATATATTGCATGCCAGTCATAAGTCACATAGTGAGTAATGACAGAGTCAGTACAGCCCGAGCCTCCTGAGTGCTTCGTCAGATCAGCTATGTGGTCACTTAGGGTGAAAATGGGTGACTGATGTATGGCTTAGGGCTCGTGGGGTGGAAGGACCTTAACATAACCTTTTGGAACTGCAGTATCCCTTCTACAGACCATGGGAAGTCCAATGCCCTCCCAGAGATTTCTGCAAATTCCTTATGGGCTCATATCTTCAAAGTAATCTTCAGCACACATTTCTGCTGATTAGAAAACTCGTTCTTCAAATTTCCAGTGGTCTCACAAATATAATTTTTTAAGTCAGAGCCCTCATGACCCAATCATCTCTTAAAATCCTCACCTCTCACCACTGCCACATTGGGGTTTAAGTTTCAACTTGAATTTCAAACCATAGCATCTGCCCTAACCCAAACTCTCAATTCCCTCCCCCAAAACCTGCTCCTTTCTCAATTACTGAATTGTACCCAATTGCTCTGGCTGAAAGCCTAGAATTCATCCTTGTTCCTCTCTCTCTCTCTTTATTTTGTCATTTCCCAAATCCAATCCACTAGCCATATTATGTCAGTTCCATTTTCAAAATACATCCTGTGAGCCAAAATGGTGCTCCACAGCTTGACAGTTAATTTATTCAGCAAATATTTACTGAACACCTACTATGTGCCAGACACTATTCTGGGCACTGGGGTAAATAAATAGCAATGAGTAAAAGAGCCCAGTGGACCATACATTCTAGTGGAGAGTGTCAGATTGTGAACCAAATAAATGAGTAAATATATGTCAGAAAGTGATGATGTAGAGGGAAAAAATAAACCAAGGTAACGGGAGGGGAGAGTGTGGAGGCAGGGGACAGAGAAAACTGCATGCCCCGAATCTGACGATTTCTCACCATCTTCCTCATCTTCATTATCTTTATTATCAATGCCTGAATCTGAGCCACCATTGTTTCTTGCCTTCTCACCAGCCTGTGTGCTTCCATCTTTAATCCTCTACAGTTCATCCTTCGCACTACAAACAGAGTAAGCTTTTTAAGAACGTAAGTCACATTAAGTGGCTATTCTGCCACAGCCCTCCAGCATAAAATCTGTAATACCTTCCTCCCGGTGGCCCACAGCTAATCTCCTACAGCTCCTTCTTGCTCTGCCCACTTCACCCACACCAGCCTTCCTGCGCTCCTTCCCACGCAGCAGCCGGGGCCTGCCCCAGCTGTCCCCCAAATCTTCACAGGACTTGTTTTCTCATTGCATTCATGCCTCGGCTCCTTGTCACCTCTCCAGAGGATATCTCCCAGCCACTTTATTTATTAAAGTAACACCTGTCCACCACAATTCCACAGCCTGACCTGTGCCTCCATAACATCTATTCCTGCCTGTCATTATATTATTTATTTGCTTATTCTCCGTATTAGGAGCTACAATGGGCACATCTTGAAGGCAAGACTTTTTCTGTGTTCCCCACTGAATCTCTGCCCACAGGACACTGCCTGAACAACGCTCGGTGTTTCATAGTATTTGTAAAAGAATGAATGAACCTTGCCTTCAGCATTCTAATTTTTATACATTTTCATTCTCAGAAAACCTGAAGGTGACCTTGATGCATCCCTTAAGGAGGCAAGACTGTCCCTCCTCAGCTGCACATTTGTCGCAAGTGTCAGACTTTGTTCTCTGACAATCTTCCAAGTCACTGTTTGCGGAGAATCTTGGGGAGCCTGGACTGAAACCCTCCACACAGGATCACTCTGTCCAGTCCTTGACTTAAGACAGATGCACTATCGAGTTGCCATCCCTAACGTCCAGTAGGGTTCTCATTTGATTCTACCTGAATTAATCTTCTTTCCGATAGAATCTGGTTAATGCCCCATCACCTCCATGTTGTCCTTTCTTCTGCCCCTCACTGGTTTCCCTCAGTGGGGATCTGACCCCACCAGCAGGTGGGGATTTAGAGCTATTCACCTGTGACAATGAACACCTTCTTGACTTCTGAATAAGTGTCTGTATCCACCAAATTAGATTACTGTTCTTCTGAAGAGGTGATTAAAATGCTTTGATTTTTCACCAATAGTTGATTTTTGCCCAACTTTTTGCAACTCAAGGGAGAGTAACTTGTCTGAGAGGAAGGCAGTCCAGTTCTTGCCTTAAGAAAAAGCGAATGACCTCTCTTGGGCCTCCCTCTATTTCAGTACTCCTGTGAAAACCCATGTGACCAGTTGTCATGTGTCCCTTACGACTTTCTCCATGTTCATAAAAATATACTCAAATATAGGGTTGTTGTTCAATTAATTTTTACAAAACTTGGTATCATCCTATATACATGACTCAACTTGGTTTTTTTGCTTTATGTTACCTTATGGACAGCTCTCTAGGGAAAATATGTAAGAGCTCCCTCACTCTTTTTAAAAGTAGCAAGAGATTCTGCGGTACAAATATTGACATAGTTTATTCACTCATTTTCCTACTGAAAGACAGCATTTTGCCCTCTATTCACTGTCGTTTGACAAGCCTCACTCCATGACTATATTCCTATTGAGAATTTTAGCTAACTTGATTTCCTGTTGAGTGTTTCTGCAGAAACTCCGACTCACATCAGAAAATGGAGATTTTCTGGAAAAGGTTTTATGTGTTTTTCCCTAATGCCCTGGGCCTCCGTCCTCTCCTTGCCTTTGGTCTCATGAAATAATGTGGTTAGGCAGTGTGAGGTGGTGTGTGGTATGTTTAATGGGAAAAAGACTTTCCATGTGTTGTGAGCAGAAAATAGGCACGCAGAAAAAGCCCTGCATCCAGTGGTTGAGAGCTGAATTCTGGTTTTGTTTCCAATTAACTGTGTGGTCTTGGTCAAGTCACTTGTCCTTTTAGGGCCTAAGTTCTTTCAGATTCAATTAGGGTGTCGGGTGAGATAAAGCTTCTCAGTCTAGGGAACCTGTGCTCGGGGGTATGCAACAGCTAAGCGTTCTCCAGGCTGCAAGAAACAGCATATTTCTAAGATACATGATTGTAAACAAAGCACTGAGCAGAAACATCCTACCAGGTCCCTCCAGCTCCAACAACGGTGAGGCCAGGATGGTGTTCATTCCTAGTGCACCTGCCTCTCAATGGAGCAGTAGCTACGTTTCTCAAAAGGGGTGAGAAATTGAAAATGTGCAAGTTAATGAGGATATTTTAGTGCATTGACCCCAACAGTCAAGCTCTTTTGTCCCCATATTGTATTAATTAGAATAATTCATTCATTAAACAGCTATTTGTGGAGTGTCAGCTCAAGGACGAGAGAAGCAGGAGGAGAGGCATGTGAGAGAGCAGAGTGAGGCCTGGGGAGGACGGGAGGAGGCCAGTGCCCTGCAGTGAGAGGGAAGGGCAGTGGGAGACACTGGGGCAGAGGGACCAGAGCCTGCCTGGGCCCACCCCGACCAACCCAAACCTAACTGGTGGGGTTGGGCCCAGGCATGTGTATTATTGAAAGCTCCCCAGATGACTTTGATGTCCAGTGGGAGTTGAGAATCACTGATGTGGGACCTTGTTGGTGTTTATTCTGAGTGAGGTAGAAAGTCATGAGTGAGTTTTTGAACAGAGCTCCTCCATGGCCATGGGTCACTCCGGAGCCAACGTCGAGAACTGACCGCAGGGAGGCAAAGGTGGGGGCAGGGAAAGCTAGTAGGAGGCTACTCTGATAATCCAGGTAAGATGTGATGGTGCTTCACCAACACAGGGTTGTAGTAGTGATAAATACTGGAATCTGGGTATAGTTTTGAAGGTAGAGCCACCAGGATTTGCTTCAGAGTGAGAGACAAAAGTGTATGAAAAAAACAAATACAGAAAATGTTTACTTTTGAAATGAACAAAGAGTCTCTGAAATGTCCCAAGAAACCACAAAGAACATTAGCTTTTGCCCATTAGCTCTGATGTTCTCTGCTCTTTATAGTGAGAATTCTCACCACCATTCCTGGCCACGGCCACTGGTATTGTAGCTGCAGCCCTTTCCCTCTGAGCTGCACGGGCATGACCTGGTCTCACCAATGGCTGAGCCTTGGACTACCTTTCTCAGTGGGTCTGGAAACTTCCATTTTGGCTCTGAAGATGAAAGTCATCTGCTGCTTCTCCACTAAAGGCCTCTCTGAAAGGTTAGAGGCATTTTGTAGCAGTGGCTTTCTTTGTACACACATGACACCACTTAGAAGAGTAAGTACTGTCCTTTGGTAGCTCTTCTGAACTACTCTGCTAGCATCAGACCCTCCAACATTTTAGCAACTGTTTCAGCGTTTTAAATTGTGTTATTCTGAAATGCGTATGTCTTTCCAAAAAAGGATTTGGGCTGCACCCTTCGAGACGGTGACAGTGAAAGCATGACACATCTGCTTTTCCCATCTCTGATCTCGGTACCAGGGCTTTGTTTAGAGGTTATCCTTGAAAACCAGGAAATAGCCTTGATGTCCTCCAAATCAATGAGAAGCATTGGGGACTGGGAAACCCTTGCATGTGACAGACATTTTAGGGGGTGTGTTAATAGTTATAATTAATCTTGCTTTCAGACTCCTGAAAGTGAAGCTTAATAAACAATGTGAATCACAGAACCCTCTCGTTGGTCAGCCCCCTTTCAAGGGTGTTGAATGTCTGGCTTGGCACTTTGTTTTATTTAACTAACTTTTCAGCCTGTTTTAACACGTGGTCCCTCCTGAAACATGAGCCAGAGAGCCTACGGATCTCGCTCCATTTCCTTCTGCTCCGTCACTTTGGTGTTAGCATTTTCCTCACTCTTGTTTCCAGTTTGCGTTATGAAACCATTTCAGTTCAGTTTTAATAACCTCCCTGGCATGGCAAACTTAATGTGTTGACTCCCTGTGACGAGGGCAGAAGCTCTGGCCTGGGGACAGGGAGGTAGATTTTTCTATAAACGCATCCGTTTTCCATTACAGACCTTTCTGATTTGGTACCAGACTGCCAGGTGCAGCTGGTTTCCTCTTCTACACGCAATCGCTTTTGACTTCGGTTTCCGAGTTTCCTTGTCTCCTGACTCACCCGTGATTCTCTGACTAAATAAACGACCTCGTGATCGATCTTCCTGCCTGAGAAGGGCATCCTGGGGCTCAGCAGTCTGGAGAGGACTTAGCTGCAGCCCGCACAGGACAAAACTCTAGCCGGTGACTTCCACGTGCTAGTGGAGGCTCCCGTGACCATCGTAGAGAAATAGCTGCTCCGGTGCAGAAAGTGAGCTGTCTTTGAGAAGTTAAAGCAGGATCCTTTTCTGCAAATAAATTTACATCTGAGCTGCAGGCATGCTGCTGATAAAAGCTCTCTGAAACAACACCAGTGAAAACTTCCCCCCAAGCCACTCCTACACCACAGAACAAAGGGCAGGGCAGGAGTCCCGGTTTCTATTGTTCAGCCTTATCCTTTTCTCAGAATCTGTGTTTATATAAGACACTGACACACTCATCTCATTGAATAAAGGACACGAAAAATTTCCTTTCCTATGAAATGTTCAACAGACCATAGATTTCTTGGGCTGGTTTACAATATAGAGACAACCGCTTTAAGCCAATAAAACACATGAAATTCCAAATTTATGAATGAATAGAAAAGTTAGGGCAGTATATGATTAATTTACAAAAAGAGTGGCCATAAGAAACTTTAAATATTTATGCTCTAGTAGAGCAATAATATACTACAATTGTTTTATTCAAACAAGTTGAGCTATTCCTGTAATAAAAATAGTAGAAAAATAGGTCAGGAACAGAGCCAAAGGGCTGCCCAAAACAGGTGTATAAATTCTCATTTGGGAATGTGGCCACCTCTAATTTCCTTTGGAACCTCAGCTTAATCTTATTAAATTTCCACTAAAATTCTCCAGGGGAATTGAATGATGGGGTTGGGTGGTAAAGTTTCCTTGGGTTTTAGCTGCTTCTTAGCGAACATGTGTTTGTGGCCTCTGGAAGGAGAGGGAGCAGAAACCTCAGAGAGTGCAAGCTCCGTGTGCGGAGAGAGGGCAGCCATCTGCTATCTCATCACCTCGCAGTTCTCAGCCTTATGTGGTAGGCGATGCCCATGGGTGACTTATTCCCGTGGGCATAGACTGCAGGCCACTGTATCGATAAAATAGACCATGCGTGAGGTACGATTCTGCAGCTGCTGGCTGAAAGCCCACCACTTTCTCTTCTGCTCAGGAAAGTGCATTAGAATGTGAGTGCACAAAAGAGGTGTTATTATATTATAGGGACATACTCTTATTGGAATGTATACTTATAGTTTTTAAGTTTATCTAAAAACTTTGGTATCCTCTAACTCTTTTTGGTGACAACTTACTTGTTATAAACCTTCCCACCTGATAGCTGCTGGTGCAAGCTGCCATTGTAAGGGCATGGGGTGGGGGTCATGCAGGCATTTCCCTGTCCTCTGACCAGAGTGAACTAGGCAGGGAGGGCCTTCCCTCTGGGCAGTTCCAGGTCCCCACAGGGTTCCAGGGGTGATGGAGCTGCAGGAGGGAGTATGAGGAGAAGACTGTTGCACGATCTTGAAAACTGCTCTCAGCTTTTGTGTTTTTTAAGCTAGATCTTCTTGCCCCAGGCTGCCCCTGTGTAGATAGATGCCCATCACCCTAACACTACTAGGTTTTGCTTTTGTCTGTCTGTCTTTTGCCGATTCGGTTGCCAATGGTCTTCAAAACACAGCATTTTTCGTATTTCTGAAACATCACAGAACCTTGTAATTAGCAAACTCTTGGCCATGAGGAGTTGCAGCCTGTTCTATGTGTCCCCAAACAGCTAGACTTTTGCAAGTTTTTAAAACCCAAAGTTTTAAAACCCAAAGTCTGTGGACATATTCATAATTTATTTGTACCAAGTTACAATGAGCACAAATTCTTTTGTAATAGTGAAAATTATTTTTCAAGTTACCAAAACTATTGACTGAACTATTTTCTTTTTTTTCCTTAAGGGGAAAAGGTAATATTGTAGCAACAAAAAGGGGTCTGAAAAAAAAATCTGCTGATATTCTAACTTTTCTACCCTCCTTTGCCCTGACTGCTGAGGCCACCTACAGAATTACAGTTCCTTGGATTGAACTATTCTGGAACCCAGAGAGGGGGTAGGAGTGGGGCCTGACTTGGTACAGCAAGGCTGTGTGTCGGTTTGAACAAAAGGAAAAGGAGAATGACCTCATTATCCGGGAAGTGTCCTCAAGAAAGAAGAATCATAGGGAGGTCTGGCACAGGGGCTCACCAACCCGGCCTTGCAGAGCCCCTTTGGGGGCAAGAAATGGGGAGGAAGAAGAGAAGAGAAAATAGGGTAGAGAAAAGGTTAACTGGGGCAACTTCGGGTCCCTCTCCAACCAGAGAAGCTCTACTTTCAGGAAACGAGGAATTATCTCTTATTCAAACAACTATGTGTATATGTGTAGAGACATTCTCTAGGCTTATTATTTGATATCAATGCTTTAAGCATTGTGATTTAATGCCAAATGCAATTTAAAATTTGGAGGAAAAAATGATTACATTTCAAAGAAATTGGCAGAAGGACCATTCTCCTGTCTCCTAATATTACTGTTACTGCAGAGAAGGGAATAAAGACTGGATTTTAAAAGGATTACAAGTAATAAATTTTTTTTTTCTAAATATGGGTAAGTGCACTTGCTATTGAGAGATCAAATGATAGGCACCTCCAGGAACTCTTCCAGCAAGAGCTACTCAGTGAGATGAAATTCATCATTAGCACACTCAAAAATTACAGCTCTGGGATGTGTTTTGGATAACCAGATGCAAAGGATCATCCATTGTCATGAAAACTCAAGAACAGAGAAATCAATGAGTATATTTAGAAATGTGTGTTCCTCTTCTGCCAAAGAACCTCCCTGCAAATGAATGGAAGCTGCTGCATCCTTGATTTGAACAACTCCTTTGCCTAATCAAACAAAACTCAGGCTAACAGACCTATATGTCCTATCAGTATGGACTGTCTTGTAATAGAAGGGGAAAAAGTGTTTTTGAAAGCTTGATTGTTAATAATGCCCATTAGTATCTTTCAAGTAGGTACATGGTATAGCATGTAATCATATACAGATTACAATGGCATGCAGTTTTGTCCTTTAGAAAAGAGGGAATTAAACCAAGGAGCTCCCTTCTCTATGCTCGATACTGTTTAAAGCAAAGGCTATCATGGTCTGAGTTCCTCAAAATACGTCTAGTCTACTGAGGAGATCTGACTTTGATAATTTAAAGAAAAAGTTACCTTATAATGCAAAACCTGTGCTCAATAGCCTCTTATTCCTGGATGTTATGAAAGCACCAGTAGTGAGAGGCTCAGAGACAGAGTGGTGGAGGGAACGTGGGCTTTGGAATTTGACTAGCCCAGATTCAAATCCCAACTCTTAAGTCATCTGAGCAAGTTATGAAACAATAGTTTCATAAGTCTTGTTTTAGTTGTTTGTGAAATGAGAACACAACTCCCCATCTCACAAAGTCAAATGAAATATGGAAATCATCAAGTATAAAAATGCTTTGCCCACAGCAGACGCGCAAATAGATGAGGTTTCTTCTTCCGTTTGCTTCTTACAGGTGCATTAAGAAAGGATGTGTTAGCTTATCAGATGCTTAAAGACAGGAATCTTGAGGGATTCGGCTAGGTCTCTTTTTTGATATTTTTCTGCATGGCCCCTGAATGCAAGGCCAGTATTACCTGGAGAGTGCATGGGCATGTCCAGGTAGAATATTGAAGATAGGGGCTGCATGGCAGTTGCTCCAAATATCTCCTCTTCACCAACAACAATTGGGCTTCCCATCTTCTGGCTCTGCTGAAGTGTGTGAGTTCCCTGGGTGTCGACCCGCCTGAACGACAGCGCTGCCCGTCGGCAGTGATGGAGCCTTCAGTAGGAAAGGCTTTTAGAAAGGCCTTTGAGTTCCGTTTCTTTTGGAGATAAGGTAGGGAAAAATTAGTTTTCTTGGAAACTCTTGACGCTTGGCAAGTATTTTGAAAATTGATGGAAGCATTGAAATTGGCTTGGAATTTGGCAGCTCCAGTGTGTTTTCAGTATTAGGCTTCCTCATGCAATTTCATTGAAAAAAAGATTTCTGTGGCCCCAAAGAATTTATAAACTATTGCCCTAGTACAAGATAGCTGTTTGTAGTCAGAGAGGGAAGAGCCCCAGTGTAGCCTGAGTTCTGCCACTAATTTGTTGTGGGACACTCTACTGCCCTGTGCCAAACATCAGAACAGGGAAAAGAAGGCATTTTAAATGCCTAAAGCAGCATGTATACCATAGAGATCATCTAAACACCCCAATTTCATTTTGTCCTCAACAGAAGGGCTTTTGTTGCAGTTGTTATTTAAATTATTTCAGTATCATAATTGCCTTGATGGCCTATGTCTAAACACAGCTGAAATTAATCAGTGCAGAGTGGAAGAAGTAGAACATCTTTTTATTTTCATTTTTTTTAAACATTAGGCATTTAGAACATTCCTACTTCTTTCAGTTAAAGAAAGGACATCTATTTATATATAAATTTGTTTTCTCATGAACTCCAAAAAATATTTTCGTGGACCAAATCCCAAAAATAATTAAAAAAAATTCTTTTCCAGTTCCAACTAACTAGTGTTTCCTGTGAATTTGTCAATCCAATTCAATTGAAGGTGAAAACTGCTTCTGTTCAATTAGAGGACTTGGGACACTCTCTACTCACCTGTGTTCTTCTGGTAAACACAATGTGCAAACATTAGACAAGGCAGGCATTGCAAACTTACACTGTGAAAACAGGTATCTAAATATTCTCACAAGAAGGATTTGCCATACCAGATGCTTGTGAACATTCATAACAGTATCATGCAATAGACATAAATATTTGATTACCTAATAAATGTAAAGGTAACATGTAAGTAACAAACACTGATGTAGAAGTTGGCATTAATTGCCAACATTTAATGAAACTTAATCAGGAGCTATTAATTACCACAACATCTGGGAGTCCTGATTAAAATTCCAAATAGTCCAAAGAATTGTAACTTATTACTTTCAATTTGATCATTTTGAATTTTAAGTTTTTATCTTTCTCAGTATGCACAGCTCTTCCCAGACATATTCATAGCATGAGGAAACTTTCCTGTTTTCATAAAATGGTAGTTTTCCATAGAAGCCAGATTTGGAGCTAAAGGGACTGTGGTAAATTCTGGTTATATGTTTTTTATAAAGATACAATTTGTGACATTTATATTTTTACTGAAATGGGGATTTGGTTCAGGAAAAAATTTTAAACTCCTTGGCCGAAGAGTCCAGTCATAGGGGACTGTAAGATGGGCTCGAATCTTTTTTGGGAAGAGAAGATGAGGAAAGTCACTTTCCTCTGTCCTTCATACCCCCCACCTCCCTTCTCCTGCCCATAAAGGGCCTCTCCCCACTTGGGGACTCCCTTTATCCTCTCTAAGACAGATAGATGGAGGCACTAATCTGGTTGGTCAGAATTTGAAATTTATGAGACCACATTTGCAGGGAGCAGGGTATCTGCAAATGGGCCACCCTCCTGCTGTTCTACCTGTGTCCAGGTAACCCTGCAGGTGCAGGCGTAGTTTCTCTCTCTCTCTCTCTCTTTCTCTCTTTGTCTCTCCCTGTAGGATGCCTCCCCATACAGAAGCCAAGATTTAGATTCCAGGTTGGAAGCCTCACATTTGCCTGTGTTCTAAGTCACATTCTCCAACCCAGTTTACATGAAATCTTTCCTTTTCTAGTTTTCAGCTACTTTACCTAGATTAGTAAGTTGATGTTTCATTTTTCATCAATCTAGTTATCGTGATTTGCTCTGACAGAACCTAAGTGGGGCAAGTGATAGCCAGGGAGGATTTGGGAGTGGGGGAAAAGGACGTAGGGGTACTTAAAGGAGGTCTTTCATTCTCAGAGCAAAGAAAACATACAGAGAGCAAGGCCAGAGTGTGCCAAGGAGGCAGGTCCTGGAAGGGTCTTTTCTCCTCCCTCCTCCCATCTCTCCTGCTGTGGCCATCTCTGCTATCTAGAGGTGACAATTGACAAAGAGTCAGAGCTGCATCTAGTACCCGAACCATTATATTTTGCTTAGAGATAAAAACAAGTGACCAAGGAATGAGTATCTGGAAAAAAAATAAATTGAATGCAACTTTTTGTTTTTCAAAATAACATTTTTTTCCTGATTTGATGAGTACATATATACTCTTGGGAAATGTGGAAAATAGAGAGCAGCACAAAAAGGCAAACAAATGTCATTTGCATCCTACCAACCAGGAAGAGTGATTTCTCTTTCTGTTTCTGAGCTCCCTCCGGCCACCTCAAAGCTGTTGGCATGCCCCACCTGGTTCTGCTTAGACTCAGCTGCTGGTTGGAGTACAGGTGTTAAAGACCTCATTAGCACGGTTTTGCTACTCACTTGGAGAACTAAATACCCTCAAGTGACTCTTAAGTTCTCCCAGCACAATCCCTTTCTCCAGCTGGTGAATTCAGAGTTTTAGAAGTTCATGTGTTCCTGCTGCCGTCCTCCTGAGTTGTTCTGATTTGCCCTTCCAAAGGGACATCTGTAACTGCCCTGTGTTAGGCCCAGCTGTTCCTAAGTTCCTTGCATGGGCTGACTTCCACACAGAGTATTACCTGGGTCATTTATCTGTGGGGCAGGGAGGTGCCATCATCCTTCTTTCTTTCCTACAACTGAACATAAAAACAAAACATGTATAAAGCAATGAGTTTAACCCATTTCTTCACAACTCCATCTTAAATTGTCCCAGGAAATTAGGTCATCCCATGACAGAGAGTTCTTTAACTTATGTCATATTGCTCTCTGCAATGCTAGTAGGGAACACCACCTTTCTAGCTGTGGAATGTCAGAATGCAGAAAAGCCAGACTCCTAGGCGTGGTGTTGGCCCTATGTGCTCTGACATGCACATGCCTACAGAGGTGGCCACCATGTCTTTTCATAAAAACTTAGGGTGAAGTCTGAATTACACAGTTCAAATCACAGAGAGTAAAGTTATTTTCCACAAATGTATTTTCCGCCAACACTAGAAACAGTAGATCACACTTAGGGACATAGATTCTCTCTGACCTTTCCTCTTCAGTTTAATTCCCAGCATCCTCTTTCTCCTCCTACCCTCAGGATTGATATTTCCAGGCATCTATCCTTGCCTTTTTGTCTATCTTTTTAAAAAATTCCCTCTGAGAGATGTCCTATCTCGCCTTGGTTTCAGTTACTATGGCTCTGCTAAAGATTCCCAGACCCTCTCTGAACTTCCCTGAAAGGCAGTCTAGCAAAGCTATGTACTGTGTGCATTTTCAAGCCCAGAGCTACACCTCATTGCTGTGTGTCTTTGGGAGAGTTTTTCAGGCTCTGGGCCTCAATTTCTTCATCCATAGATTAGCAAGCAATGCATGAGATAGTTACTGAAAGCATTTAAATATTAGCAAAGATGTGCTGGCCATAAATTATCTCAGGAGCTTTTTTGTTTGTTTGAAACTGTCTTTATTTTGTCTTGATTAAATTTTTTTCCTTTATCTTTTGAATAAGTAATATATGCACATGTAAAATTTCAAAATGTACAACAAGAGGCTGGGCACAGTGTCTCACTCCTGTAATTCTAACACTTTGGAGGCCAAGATGGGAGGATCGCTTGAGGTCAGGAGTTCAAGACCAGCCTGAGCAACATAGCAAGATCCCATCTTTAAAAAAAAAAATAGAAAAATTAGCCAGGCATGGTGGCACCTGCTTGTAGTCCCAGCTACTCAGGAGGCTGAGGCAGGAAGATCACTTGAGCCTGGGAGTTTGAGGTTGCTGTGAGCTATGATCATGCCACTGCCTTCATGCCCAGGCAACAAGCAAGACACTGTCTCAAAAAAAAAAAAAAAAAAAAAGCACAACAGGGTAGGTGTGAAAAGTTAAGTCTCTCTTAATCTTTATCCGTCAGCTAAACTTCCAGAGGCAACCACTTTTTCGTACACTCTTTCTAATTGCTAAGTGATAAGGTAAGTCCTCCCTTAACATCATCGATAGGTTCTTGGAAACTGCGACTTTAAGCAAAACCATGTATAATGAAACCAATTTTTTTTTGTTATCTAAGTTATAATGAAACAACATTGAATGAAATGATGTTATCAATGAGTTGTATGTTGTTTCCCTTGAAGTTGTGGTTTCCAAGAACCTACCCACAAGATTAAGTTAGCACTTACTGTATTCTATTGTATGTATATACATTAATTTATTAATTCTCCTATTTGTAAATTTCAGGTTATTTCCTATTTTGTTATTAAAATCAATAATGGATGTGTTTGACTATAACTGAGGATAGACTTCTAGAATTAATATTGGTGTGTCAAAGGATACATGTGTATTTTGTGGTTACTTTTTTTGAGCTATAATGTACATACAGTGAAATTCACCCTTTTCAGTCTATAGATCTGTAGGTTTTGAAAGATGCATACAGTTACATAACACTACCACAATCAAGATATGGAACACTACTATCACTTCAAAAACTTCCCTCATGTCTAGCCATGTATTGTAGCCAGCAAGTACTGGCTTGTGAGAGCCGATTGTTAAACTTTCAGGAATTTTCCTAGCCTGTTGTTAAAAACTTAATTTAATTTAAAATTGAATTATATAAGCTTACAGATGAATATTTATATTAAAAACAAAAGTAATAAGTACTAAAAACCCATTACCTCCTAATTATTTTACGCTTTACTATTATCTATGGTCATGAAGCTATTGTATCTATTGTATATATGTGGTGGAAACGCTATGTAATACTGTGCTACTGTGCATTTCTTTCCAACTCCGTGTTCAGTGTTGTCACATTAGTTAGTAGCTTGAAGTTGGCCATGGTGGGAATATTTACACCATGGTAATTGGCAATGCTACAAACAAGGTTTTGATTTGGAGAACTTGTTAAACATTTACCAGCATACCACTGTTCATACCTCTTTATAGTCAACCCTTTCCCCCACCCCTTGCCCCTGGCAATGACTGATCTGTTTTCTGCCTCTGTAGTATTGCCTTTAGCTGAATAAATGAAATCATACAGAATGTAGCCTTTTGAATCTGCTTCTTTCACTTAATATAATGCATTTGAGAGTCATCAAATGCAGTATCTACTGATACTGTGAGGATCTGTAGTTGTTCCTTCTTATTGCTAAGCAATATTCTATTGTATGAATGTACCACAGTTTGTTTATCTATTCACCTGTTGAGTGGCACTTGGATTGTTTTCAGTTCTTGGTGACTATGAATAAAGCTATTATAAATACTAACATACAAGTTTTTATGTGAATATTAGTTTTTATTTGCTTCAGTAAATATCTAGGGTAAGATTGTTGGGTCATGTAAGTGTACGTCTAACCTTATAAGAAACTGTCAGAGAGTTTTCCAAAGTGGCTGTATCATTTTCCATTCTGACAAGTAATGTGTAAGAGTTCGAGTTGCTCTGCATCCTAGCTAGCATTTAATTTGGTTAGTTTTTAAATTTTAGACATTCTAATGGGTGGCATCTCATTGTTGCAGCAGGAGCATTGGTGTGCCATAATCTGTTACAAGCTTTGTGAAAGTGGAATCCTTTCTCTTTGTTCCTGAAGAATATTTTCATAAAATACACAATTTATAGGTTGGCTGTTATTTTCTTCAAGTACTTTGAAGATATTATTATTCCATTAGTTTTTGGCTTTTAATTTTTTTCTGTCAAAAAGTCAACTATTATTGTTGCTCCTTTGAGAGTAATATGTATCTAAGGTTTCTGTATCTAAGGTTTTTTGTGTGTGTCTTAAGTTTTCAGAAGTTTTGCTGTTATGTGCTTAAGTGTGGTATTGCCTGTATTTATTCTGTTTGAGGTTCACTGAATTTCTTGTATCAATGGCTTGATGTCTTTGTTTTTTTGTTTTTGAAAGTTCACAGCCATTATCTCTTTAAATAATATTTCTTCACAGGCTCTTTCTTCTCCACTTTTGGGACTCCAGTTAGATAAATTTTTGGCCTATTCATCTTTTCCACTAGGTTCTTTTCTTTATTTTATTTTATTTATTTATTTATTTTTTTTTTTTGAGACAGAGTCTCACTTTGTTGCCCGGGCTAGAGTGCCGTGGCGTCAGCCTAGCTCACAGCAACCTCAAACTCCTGGGCTCAAGCGATCCTCCTGCCTCAGCCTCCCGAGTAGCTGGGACTACAGGCATGTGCCACCATGCCCAGCTAATTTTTTTTTCTATATATTTTTAGCTGTCCAGATCATTTCTTTCTATTTTTAGTAGAGACGGGGTCTCGCTCTTGCTCAGGCTGGTCTCGAACTCCTGAGCTCAAACAATCAGCCCACCTCGGCCTCCCAGAGTGCTAGGATTACAGGCGTGAGCCACCGTGCCCGGCCTCTTTTCTTTATTTTTATCTACTCTTGTATCTCTATACCTCCGTCTAGATATTTTCATCTATTTTCCATTTCACTGAGTTTTGACTCTGCTGTTTAACATGTCCATCAGTTAATTATAGTTATTCAGTTTTTCATTCTATTATGTCCATTTGCTTATTTGTTATAATTTCCATTCTTTCTGAAATTCTCCCTCTGGTCATTTAATTTCTCAAGCAATTCCTCAAGAATATTAGCAGAGTTATTAAAAGTCTATGTCTGATAATTCTAGACAGACTGTATAATAACAATTCTATGGGTCTATTTAAGTTGTCTGTTTTTTTCCCTGGTTTTCAGTCAAGATTTATAGTTTTTGTATGTCTTGTTAATTTTGATTGAGTGCTGGTCATTGTGTATGGAACATTGTAGAGAAAATTTAAATCTCTAGCTGATGTTATAACGTTATGTTTCACCAGAGAGAATTCGCTTTTGCTTAAGAAAAGCAGCTAAACTAGAATAAGACTGCCTTAATCCAACCAGGGAATGAAATTATCAGATCTAAGTTTCCTTTCTTATGAGGTCTGATTTGTCTCCAGGACATCCTTACTCCTAGTTTGTAAATCTCTGGGGTCCCAAATGAAATCCATGGGGGGCTATACCAGGTCCACTCTACCTTAGCGGGCTTTCAACTCGAACTCTCACTGCTTACTTATACCCAATCCTATGAAACTTCTGAAAACTCTTCCCCTTCTCAATCTCTCAGGTGCTGATTTTGAAACTGGCAGTCAATCCTCTTGAGTGAAAAAGTTTCTCCAAATGTCAGCTCATTACTCTTTGCCTTCCCCCTCTTTTGGGTCTTGGCCTCCCAAAGTCTCACTCCCTTGGTAACTCTCAGATGCCTTCAAACAGATTTTTAAAATATACTTCAACCAATTTTCTATTTCCTTAATAGAAGAGTGTGCAAAAAAAAACAGTCTAGATAGCTGTTTTGGGATGCAGCATTCCATCAGTATTTCTAAAAAGCCTTCCCAGGTGATTCTAATGGACAGTTGAAATAACAAACCATGGACACACAGCATAAACAGCATGCAAGATTCTTTGTGACTTGGCCCTTTCAAACCTATGTAGCCTGATGGTTTACCACAGCCCTTTCTCCACCCATTGCTCCCAAAGCCCATATGCTCTTCCAACCTATGGAACTACTTCCCATTTCTAATGTTCCAGACCACAGGCCCTTTGCATCTACCATACTTCTCAGCCTGGTCCACTCTTATCCTTTATATTTCATTTTAAGTGTCATCTCTTCACTTACTGTATTGAACTGTTATGTGTCTTTCCCATTAGTTTGTGAGGCAGGGTTCCTAGCTTCCTGGGAGCTGTTTGCTGCTTTAAAGGAAAGATAAGGTCCTCTCGATGTTATTTTGGTCTGAAATGCTATTTAATGTCCTTCAAGATGTTTCCCATTTCTTCCTCTTCTGTCACCTGCCACCACTCTATACCCAATCATTACGGCTCTAAGCCCCTTGATGGAAGGAAGTGACACAGGTGCTTAAAGGATAATTAATGAGTTGAATTAAACAGAGCATATTTTTGAAAAATAATAAAATTTGATAAAAGTAAGACTGTTCTAGAAATGTGCAGTCTGTATTTAACCAAAGTTTTGGTTAAATTCAATCCATATCTACCTGAACTAGCACAGGGAAAAACATCTTTCTTACTATGTGTAAAAATGATGCTCAATTCTTAGTCTATTGATTAATTATTTACTCTGTGCTGACTTTCCTGGAGATGTAATAATATTAGCTAACTACTTAGGGTTCAGTATGTTCCAGGTGTTATGTAAGGCACTTCCCGTGTATTTTCCCATTTAATCGTCACAACAATCCTACATGGTAGATGCTATTATTATTCAGGCTAAGAGATATTAAGTTGCTTTATAAAGATCATGTATCTAGTGAATGCCTGATGCAGGACACAAACCAAGGCATATCTGACTCTAAAACCCATGCTTGTTTAGCGTAATACTAAACACTGGTAAAAAATGGCTCTAGGAGCAGAGATACCCAAGTTCAGAACTCAGTTCCATCACTAGTTAACAGTGGGTCATAGGATAAGCTACTGAACCTTTCGGATCTTCAGTTTCCTCATCTATAATAACTGAATTCAATATCTCCCTGAAATGTTCTGAGGAAAGAGTGTCAGGTGTGTTGTAGGTGCTTGATAACACACACACAAACACACACACACACACACACACACACACTTTGTCTATATCTTTATTTCAATTATTCTTGCCTTTTACACACCATGTGTTATTTGACTCTATCTACTTTATTTATTTATACATTCTTTTTTCTATACTCTAGGCAGTGCTGGTATGGTTTTAATTAACTTCATGTGAATTAATTACTTACCAGTAGTGACATATTTATTATCAATTGCACAATTGCTTTATATAGTTCTAGTAAAACATTACTTCAAGTGTAAAATATGTCTAGTTAAGAACAAATCACCCATGCTAATAAACAAATTTGACACAAGCCATTATTTACTGAGTTTAAAGCTGGTATTTGTTGAAAAGCCTCAAGTCATTTTATTTTTGCTGAAGACTCATATTTAAGTAATTGTGTAACATGGTCATTCATTACTGTCAAGCCATGCTTCTCTCTGCCTTTAAGACAAAAAAAACACAAAACAGCTCAGCATTTAATGCATGTTCCACAGAATTATTTCTCATTGGGGATAAAAAGCCAGATAGATTTGATTTCTAAGAATTCTGGACTAAAGTAATGCATTAGTACTGCTCAATATATTATATCAGGCCAGTTTTGGCCTGAAAAGTGAACATATTTTACCATACTAGCTTTTAATCTGTCCATGTAGCTTTATCTTATCACCCTGACATAAAGATCTTGCTGATATCAGTTTCCTTGGTTAGCTTGACTCTTGAGGTCTGGTTAACAACCACTTTCTGCTCATCCGATTGGTTCACCCAGGCAGGGGGTCCATCTCTGCCACTGGGCTATGAGGGTCTGGGAAATGTAGCATATAGCCTTGCAAACTCTGAACGACTGCAAAGCATGCCAGAGTGAGGACAGACTGTGTGCAGAGGGAGTGCACCAGACACCCACCAAGCCAGTCCTTACAGATACAGATGAGAAGCCCATCCAAGGTGCTGACAGGCCTTTCAGTAGGAAATGCTGGCTCTTAATTACCGCCTCTTAGAGTGGGGAGAATGCTGGCTTCTACTGCAGTGTCTTTGTTCCCCTAATTGCCAGCCCAGAGTGATGACCCTTCGGAGTTGGCTCATAATGGCCAATAGGCCAAGTAGCATGTTGTTCAAATGTGCACCTCCAGTGATTCTCATCCATGGGCACTTGAGGGCTTTGTGAAGGATGTTCATATTGAAGACTTTCTCAATGCCAGGTGTGATGTGATTTCCTGATGAATTCTCACAGTGACTCTATGTTTTGGGTATTACCATCTAGAAAAATGGAAACAGAGGCTCAGTAGTTACTTGGTAGTTAAGTCTTTTTTTTTTTTTTTAATCAGAGTGGCATTTGAATTTGCCTCTGACTCCTAAGCTAATTCTCTTCCCACAATACTGTGATGTCCCTTGAAAAGTAGAGCAGGTCTTCCTTTTCCATCAGAGTCTAGCTGAGCTGATAGCTCTGTGGGGCTGGTGAAACAAAGGGTCTTGGTTTTATACTCCCCCAAAGATGCTTCTGCCATGTGTGACCTCACTGCCATGGAGCACGTCTCGGGCCGCCGCCCATCCCATGTGCCACTGCACACGGTGGGACTCAGTTCAGGCAGACTTGGAGAGGCTGGACAGAGCACCAAAACCACTCCCGAGAAAACAGCTTGGAGGTCAAGGCCTGCTGAGAGTAGGGCAGGAAGAGTGCTTCTGTGTCTTGAAAGCAGTTCATTGCCTTTCCAGTGTTCTACGGAGATGGAAAGTCCAAACCAACCTGTGCAGCTGCAACATCTTAAACAACTTCACTTACCAGAGGACAAGAGGTTGAAATCTCTGTTGGCAAATTAGAAGGCAATTTGAACCTTGCCAATTATTTACCTGAACATGTGGAAAGAATTTTTCCCATCTCTGTTTAACCGGGTCTGCGAATTGCATTTATGGGACAGGAAGTCACATTTACTGAATGCCTACTGCACACCAGGCACTGAGCAAGGCAAAAATGAATTCTCTCCAGCACGCTGTGAGTTGGACATTGTTAGCCGGCATTTATGGGTAAGAAAATCAGGACTTGGGGGAATTTAGTAAATCACCCAACATCCCCACACTAAGGAATACCAAGCTAAATTTCAAATCCAGTCTGCCTGGTCTGAAGCCCACATTGTCTCACACACAATTTAGGGAGAAGAGCAAGACAAGATGAGTATTGCTGACCTAGTGTCATCTGTGGATCTCATATTTGCTCAGAACTCCTTTGCTGAAATGCACTTGCTTTGTCTATCGTGGGAATCAAAGGTGCCTTGCAGAGACTCCATGGAAGGGGTGCACTCACAGATGGTGCATAGATTTCTCAGCCAAGGGCTCTTAACTATGCTGTGAATATATTCTCCCGAGGAATTCACGGAGCACACAGGGTCTTCGTGCTGCAGACGACGCAGACACCTGCACACACAAAGCTCACGTTCTGCCCTGCACGTTCTCACGCACAGATGCAGATTTTCCTTCATTCTCTCTCTCGAGCTTTCTCTCTCACAACACACCTGTTGCTGCCTCTCAACAAAGGCAAGCTTGTACTGTAGAAGCACCAATTCAGAAGGAAAACATAAACCATATGGTGGGAACGGCAGAAGGGAAGTTCTTAAGCAAGTAAATAACATAACGCGTCTCATGAATTTTCCCTTCTTCCCTGGGGGTGAAGATGAAGTAGAGGAAGGTGGTGCCCACCTGTCCTAGTGCTCTTGCCAATTGCAGTTTGTTTCCAATTTTAATGGGGGAAAAGTGGCCCTTTCCTCAGACTGTCCGGTCAGTGACAGAGGGAGGCAGCGCCTGGAAATATCAGTTACTAGAAAGACTGAATATGATGCAGCAGATTCCAAAATATTGAGGGAAATTGTGATGTTCCTTTGCTGGGATTATCTCTAAATCCCAGATAATCAGAAAAAGATGTAAATTTGGTACCAATTCATATAATTTTCCAGTTGTAATCCTAGTTAAACTATATGTATCTGTAAATGTCCAAATTGGCAGTTTAATAAAATATTTTTTGAAAATTATCCCACTGAATGGAAAACACCATGGCTGGCTTGGCCCCTCCAAAACTCATGTTGAAATTTGATCCCCAGTGTTGGAGGTGGGGCCTGGTGGGAGGTGTTTGGGTCATGGGGGCAAATCCCTGAGGATGGCATGTGCCATCCTCCCGGTAAAGACTGAGTTCTCACTCTGTTAGTTCCTGTGAGAGCCGGTTGTTAAAAGGAGCCGGGCACCTCCTCCTCTCGCCTCCTGCCATGAGTGGAGGTAGTCCAAGTGCCCACGAGAAGCCAAACAGATGCTGGCACCGTGCTTCTTATACAGCCTGCAGGACCATGAGCCAAATAAACCTCTCTTCTCTGTAAATTCCCCAGCCTCAGGCATTCCTTTATAGCAAAACAAACAGACTAAGACAACCATGATGACATCCTGTGTTTTCTAGTTGTTCTTAATAAAAATGTTCTGAAAAATCCAAGTGCCTGGTGTGAGACACTCAATTCGAAACTGAGTAGTTACAGGATTTTTACTCCCATTTTCTTTCATCTAGCCTTTTCATAGAGAAGAGAGAGAAATCTTAGCAAGATAAATAAAAGCAAATACAGTGGCCAACGAAGAAGTGAGAGCCCTGGAGTCCTTGGAGGTGAATTTTATTGGTCATTTTCCAGTTCCCTCATTTTCCAAATAAAGACACAAGAGGCCCAGAAATGTTGCCCAAGAAGGTTCCAGGATCAACAGCTGGTAGGGGAGGGGCAGAGCAGTGTCTCCAACCTACGTCTTCAGACCCCACATCCAGCATATGTTCCACGACATCACGCTGCCCAGAGGGAAAAGGTTAGGGCAAAAAGGAAGCCTGGAACTTTTCCTACAGGAGTAACATTCATAACGATGGTTACACTGACACCTTCTTCCAAATGATCCTTGTTGCCTGGGGTTCATGTAGTTGTGACTATTTTAGAGTAGATTTGCAGAAATATTAATTTGCTCCCTCCAGTGCTCTGAAATGGATTGGATGGTGGAATATTTTGCATTGTATAGCTCTTAATCTATCCTAATTCCAGGGAGTGTCTTGGGCACCCAGAGGGATGGAAGCCAACATTTAGTATTTCTCTCTCAAATTGCATTTGCAGGGTCCATGAACATCTTATTTTCTAATTCCATTTCTCACAGAACAAGCTAACATCTGCCTTTTGTTATCTCTAACGCTCATTGTTTTTTAAATATTCATAGTACATTTTGAGTAAACTCCCTTCACAAAGACTGCCTGGCAGAACCTGGGCTCAGTTGTAGCCTTGGGGAAAGGCTCACACCCTCTCCCTCCCCATCACTGCCAATTCACCCAGGGGTTTATAAGCATCCATGGGACAGGATGCTTCCTGAGGCTACATGCAGGA
>CM052445.1:17410785-17524491 GCA_028533085.1 Varecia variegata
AGGAGGATTTGTTCTGTGTTGCTCAGGAGATGAGGGGGGCTGCAAGCCGTGATTCCTCACCACGAGTCTGGCGAATCCTCCTAATATAGAGCACAGTGGCCCCTTTATGAAGGAAATGTGGTAGGTCACACTTTTCATCTATCTTTTATTCAAAAATCTCAAATTACTCCACATTCCTTTGAAACAAGTGAGTCATAGTTGCTGGCCAGGGTCACAGGGAAACTGAGGCCTCGGGGTATAGCTGACATAAGCAAAGGCACCTCCGTCCCCCCCGCCCCCGCCACACACACAAGGAGTTGCATAAATTTCCTTCTTAAAAGTGTCATTGCTACTTCACAAATCCAGCCTAATCCAGGTCACATGGGGATAAGGGTAGTGCGTATAATAGAAAATGACTCCAAATTTGATTAGAATTAAAATTCTGCCTCTGTTGACTTCTAACTGGACCACCTTTGAGTGGCCTAACCGTTCTGAGCCTCGATTCCTCATCCATAAGTGAGAGAAAATTTGTGGGGTTTAGTTGAAAATCAAATGGTGACAAATGAAAGCACCCTGAGGATGCTTACTAACTGTGAAGGGCGGTGCACACGAGAGGGGCGTCAGCAGGGCCCGGCTTGTGGCTGGCCACTGCTGGCTTCTCCCATGAATCACCAGGGAGTCCTTGTACTAATTTTTTAAATTATAAAATATGACCTCATTGTGAAATCTTGAACAAACAGAAGCTTTTCCAGTCTTTTAATTAAAAACATTGCTAAAATGTTCATTTGGCCCATTTTTCTTGCCTTCTTAAGTCAAACATAAAGGACAGAACAGCGTCTTGACTTCAGCACTTTCGGAAGTCCCAGCATCACTGATCAGCACTAGAGACACGAACAGGGAAGAGGAGGCTCCACTGGAAAGAGACAGAGGAGAAACTTGGGTCCAGGTAGATCAAGACACATCCTCCGGCCCGCGGGTATGTCTACGCCCCGCTGGGACGGTGCTGGGTGTGCGATCCTTCCAAGCCTGCTCCTCTTGCCGTCCCCTCCCATCCAGTGAATGGCAGCTCGTTCTCTTGCTGTCTCCAGTGAACGCCTCTGGGGTCCTCCACGGCTCTTCTCACGCCCCTCACGTTCACTGGTCAGCAAATCCTCGGGCTTTGCAGTGACTCACACTGAGAGTCCCGCTACCCTTCCCACCTCACTGCCCCACCCCACCCCAGCTGCCATTGTTGCTCCATGCATTGTTTCTGGAGCCTCAGATGGGCCTGCTTGCTCTGCCCTACCCACCTTCAGTTTATTCCCAACACGGCAGCCAGAGCAATCCTGTTAAAATAGAAGCTGGCTCACATCCCTCCTGTGTTCAAGCCCTCCAATCAATGGGGCTCCCCTACTCTACCCAGGATGAAGCCAAAGTCCTTACAATCATCTACAACATCTTCCATATTGTGATCTCTTTTTTTTTTTTTACTCTTCTCTGGCCCCTTCACTGTACCTTAAACACATCAGATAACCAGTAAACTCTTGCCTCAGGGCCTTTGCACTTGTTGTTCTCTTTCCTGGAATGTTCTTCCCCCAGACACTTGCGAGGCTGGCTCCTTCATCTCCTTCGGTCTACATTCAAATGTCACTTTCTCAAGGAGGCCTTCCCTGACCACCCTGTCTAAGGTAGTAACGTCCTCTCCACCCCCATCCTTCCACATACACTTTCTATCACTCTTTTCTGTTTTATCAGCATTTGTGATTATCTGATACCTTACACATTGGACTTACTGTTTCATTTTTCTTTACTACAAGAATGTAAGCTCTATGAGAGCAGGGAGCTTACATTTCGTCTAGAGTGGTGCCTACCTACCATTTGAATGGATAAATGACCAAAGTGACAAAAATAAACAAATTAAAAAGCAAAACCAAAGCCTGACCACAGTAGTTTAAACAAAGAGTAGAAATCCAACACAATTAGAAGTTCTAGATCAGGCAGTCTAGAGCTCTCCACCAATGCCATCAGGTACCTAGTTTCTTTCCATTTTTTCATTTCACCATCCTTAAGCAAGCTTTTTGCCTCAAGATTGCAAAATGGCTGTTGCACCACCAGACAACACATTATCTTTCGAAAACATGAAATATAGGAAATGGCAGCATTTGTATTAGGAAAGCAAAACATTCCCAGAAACGTGCAGCTTGTATATCATTAACCAGAACCTTGTGACATGGCCACCCCTCACTGCAACACCAAACAAAAACTAGGATTTTGTTAGTGAGGAAGAAAGGGGAATGGACTCAGGGCAGGTGGCATACAGTATTTGCAATAGAGCATAAATCTCTTGTCACCTTTCAACTCCAGCTCGTGCTTCTCTGCTTAGGATGGAGAGGAGCTAATGAGAGCTCTAGGCAGGCTGGGAACATGGCTGCCAACGTGTTTTTAAGTGTCTGATTCCATGTTCCCCGCTTGGGGACGGAGCTAATCAAGAGGATGATGGAAATGTACGGAAAGAAAGAGGCACATGTGATCCAGGGAGATAGTCCCAGTAGCCTTCACGTCTTTGCTTTCAGGTGTTATGGAGGCCACACTGCAAGGTTTTCAACCCGTGGTGACAATGATGCTTTTATTGCGTGCCTGGACATACATGAGAGACGCCTGAATTTAGACTTGGCTCATTGTACCATCTAAACCAGTGGTTCTCAACAAGGAAGAGTCAGCTGCAAGACTTGGCAACTTCCACCGGCCCTCCCCCAACCCCGTTACAATAACACATAGAGAACAAGGAATCTCCAGTGTGAACCTTTCCCCCAAGACAGGAATATTTTTATACATCTCCCCAGGAGATTCTGCTACCCAACCCTCTGGACAGGGGGCCTCTCTGTTCTGAACCAAAGGCAGAAATTTCGATATAGAGGAGCGAGGTGATACCTGGGAACAGTCGAGTGGGGCCACCACCCCTGGGTGACATGATGCAGAAAACAGATGCTTACTCTGCCCTTGCATTCAAATCCTCTCGGCTCCGTGCGGTGACAGGGGAGTGAGAAAGGGAGGGAGAAAGGGGGCTGCCCTGTTTCTTTTTCTTTTCTTTTTTATGTTGATACATAATATTTTTCATATTTATGGGGTACGTGTGATATTTTGTTACATGCATAGACTGTGTCATGATCAAGTCACGGTATTTAGGATATCCATCACCTCAAGCGTTTATTATTTCAATGTGTTGAGAACATTTCAAGTCCTCATTTCTTGCTATTTTGAAATCTATAATATATTGTTGTTAGCTATAGTCAGACAACTCTGCTGTTGGACATGAGGACTTATTCCTTCTGTCTTCCTGTGTGTTAGTGCCCATTAACCCACCTCTCTTCATTCCTCCCCGCCCCCGCATCCTTCCCAGCCCCTGGTAACTGTAAGTGTGGGGAACACGGGCGTGGCTCACTTAGGATTTGCCTCTTCCCTGAATCTCACTCCTGTCACCTTGTCCTGCAGTTGTGCCCTGCTTGCAAGCCTCAGAGGCCACCCGGAATGGGCCGGGTGCACACTCAGAGCTTTGCTAGCCCGAGATGCTAATGCTTGCTCCTGAGCCTGGGGTAGGGAAGCAGTCACTACAATTATTTATCCAGTTCCTTTTTCTTTCCTGAACGGCCAGAATCTAGGATGCAGAAACAAGGCCTGATCCCTTCAGCACTCTGGTGAGAAAGGCCACAGCCCTTCTTCAGAGAAGGGGACATCCATGCCCTGCATCTGCTGTAATGACTACGACGGGAAGCCGAGAACCCCAGCCTCCTTCCCCAAAGTGTTCCCACGATGCTGAGGATAGAGGGTGGGACCCCAATTTCCTCACCTCCTCAGAGGTCACTGCCCGGGCTACCCTGGGAGACATCCTTGTCTTTGCAACCATGAGCCCATTATGGGCAAGAGAAGTCCTGTATGTGTGTTGGCTTGGTGGGAGGGGGAGAGGGTAGAGACTTAGGTGCTGTGATTATAACATCTAGAAACCTTGAGAAACATCTCAAAACCTGTCATAGAAGAGTTGGCGGAAAGGCCTGGACGCTTAACTTGAGAGAAAAGATTTGGGACATCTAATACGGGACTTCAAATATTTGAAGGAAAAATTAGGCATGTTCTCTAAAGTATCAGCAGGAAGAGCAAGGGAGAAGTTACAAAAAGTTACACAAGTATTTTCCTTCTTTTTTCTTTTTGTCAGCAAGAGCTGTAAGACAATGGAACAAGCTTCTTCCAGAGGTAGTGAGCTCCCTGACCCTGGATGTATTCAAGCAAAGCCTGAAGGGCCATTGAGCAGGCATGCTGTGGAGTGGGCTTCTCACTGGGTGGAGGCAAAGACTGGATGGCCTCTTCCAGCTTCGGGATTCTTTAAAGCTATGATGGGCCCTTCCCTGGTGTGACTCAGGGTCTGAATGCCTACCACTGCAGATGGTGGATCTCGCTCTCTTTCTCAAATTGCTCTTGAGGGAGCAAACACCGTTCTCACCAGAATGTTAATGCCTCAAAAGGTTTTCTGATTTGACAGTGGCATTGACACGGGGAACTTGGCTGAGCTTCAGCTCACTCCCATCTCAGCCAACTCTTACAAATCAGTGGACGGTCTCAGCGACGCCCGTGTGGCCACTCAGCAGACCAGCTTCAAGATGAGTTCACACCTTTCACAAGACTGAGTCCCATGGCCGCTGATGCTGACTCAGCAGGTCTGGGGTGGGGTGAATCTGATAGTCAGATTTGGGAACACTTTCCTAAGCTTTGCCTCGACCAAATCCCTAAAGATCCACTGGAAAGTATTATTTTGGCCTTAATCTGTCAAACTTGTAGACTACTCAACAGGCACTACATCCCCACAAAGATGGCCAAATTTTTTCAATTCTTTATAATGTTCACCTGGGATTTGAATGGGATGTACTTGTTTCACTGGATAGTCATTGCTTGTTTGTTTGTGCATCCTCCCTCCCCCAGCGCCAGCACTTAAAATGCTCTAGCTCCTCAAGGGCCAGAATTTTGTCTCTCTTTTTGGGATCTCCTGCATCTTGCACAAAACTAGGCACAAACCACGTGTTCCATATCTGGGGAAGGAAGGAAAGAGGGAGGGTGGGAAGGCAGGATATGCTTGTCCAGAGGATTTGTCAGTTTCAACAAAGATTGCTTGAGTCTCGTGCAAAAATGCAAGCCCCAGACAGGGTTGGGAGTGGGGCTGTACTTGGGCATGTAAAGGGGGCAGCAAGTGGGGACTCTGAGTGTTGCTAATTTTTTTTCTACTTCTCATCAAAGTCATAAGGCCTCGTGCTAGAGTGCAATTCACCACTCTTGCCCCTCCTCAGCCCCTCCAGCATGTTTTCTAGTTTTTATACTACTCCTCATGAAGATAGCTGCTATCCTGATTGCAGATTTTTCTAAAGTCAGTCATTTACACATTTTTTTTTTTTAGTGAAAACCGTGAGTACCTTGAAACGAATACATTATGGAGACAACTGTCATCACAACCACATGTGGTATTATTTACTCATGTCAGTTTGAATGATTAATGTGGAAGAATGGCTGGGCAGCTAGCATGATTGAGGGCTGGATAGGACAATTTCTATGTGATTTCAAACAATGCCCACACTGTGAGTGGCGAGTCGCAGAAACATGAATAGCTGGCACTGCCGCCTCTTCTCTGCTGATTCCCTTTCTCGGCTGCATCCTCCCCCACACTCCCCACCCCCAAAGACTCCAAATTTTCCATCTGCAGCCAAGGAAGAGAAAGCGAGGACCCTTTACATTTTAGCAGCCTGGGGGTTGTGAGCGGTGGCAGCCATCTGGCTGATGTCATTGGTGACTCCTCAGCCAGCCAGAGGGCAGAGGAGACTCAGGGGGCCTTGCAAGAGAATCCGGGATTGTTGGCTGGTCTTCACCCCCTTTAAGGAGTGGCTACGTAAGCAATGTTATAAAGCAGATGATGCTTTATTCTTCAGAGAAACATCACTGAAATGGAAAAGTCTGGATAAGAGTAAGGTGCAACAAATCAATCAGATTATTCTGTAGGCTTGTCAAGTCTATAAATACCCAGAATCCTGCTCACCAAGTATTGGTTTGATGTGCCTCTCCGGGTAATGAGAATTTTCTGTTTTCTTTTCTTTGTGGAAAGCCTGAGAGACACATGATCAAACCTTTATAAGCCTGGGTTGTCACTACTGCTCCTAAGATTGCCTTAGTGTTGAGAGCTTGCTAGAACCAAGCTAAATGCCGTGAATGCCTTGCCTCATTTCAACATCAAAGTCGATGAGGACCCCGAGGCTCAGAGAGTTGAAACCAGCTGCTGGAGGTCACCCAGTGGTGAGTGAGCCACGGGAACTGGAATCCAGAGCTGTCTGGCCCCAGAACCTGGGCCGGTCACACATGCGCCATGTGCGTCATCTACTTTCCTTCTATTCCTTTGGTTTTGTGGTGTGCGGGGGAGGATGGGCTTTGCATTAAGAGAGGAAAGCAGAGGAAATGAGAGTCCAGCCCACTTTAGTCTGCGCACTTCAGGGTGCTGAGCGGGCCCCTGGGTGGGGCGTGGGGGTGGGAGGTGCGGGGAGGGATGGGGGCAGGCAGGCTTCCAAACAAAGGAGACAATGAGAAGAGACTGTGGCTTTTTCCTTCGGGATTACAAATCATGGCGCCAGTCTCAGCAATTTTGGTTGAGGAGTGTTCTTTTCCATGATGTCACTTCAGCTTTGGGGCAAGAGTTGTCTAGTGGATAAGATACAATGGAAGATTCAGCAAGAACTGAAAACTGTGAATGTCTCCTAGAAATGTTGCTGCTTGGATCTTTGTTGAGAAGTTTCCCAACACTTTAAAAGGGACCTCATGCTAACGTGAGGCACTTGTGCACACTTGTGCCCTGGGAGTCCTTGGTCCCTCTACAGTACGCAGATGGCTGTCCAGCTTCTCATCACTCCTACAGGATTATCCTGTGCCTGACACTCGGGGACACGATGAGGAGTCATCTGTGGAGTGCTGACACCACCAGCCCCCTTTGTGTGTGGTCTGTGACACTGTGTCAGACAAATCTGAAATCAGATTCAGTAGCTTATTTTCCTATAATCAATAAAAGCTCTGTCTTGCCAGTAAACGGCAAGACACACAAAAGGCCATGATTCTGCATGAGAAGTTTTTAAAAATGTTCGAGCAGAGGTCCACAGGAAAACCAGAATGGAATGACAATGTTAAGTCTAAACATTTGATCCCTTTATTACTTATGATACTAATTTTTATTGTTCATTCCTATTGTTTTGGAGTCGCTCATTTTTTTTTATTCCTGTTTCCTTCCTGCTTTGACTTTTGATCGAGCATTAGTCACATTTGACCTAGAATAATCTCACACCATGTTGCAGCTGCATTTTCTTATCTTCATCCTGCTTTGGGGTTAGGAGTAGGGATGCGTAGATACCTTACAAAAAGAAAAATGATTTTTTAATTATTTCTTTTTGCTAAAATGTTTTGGCTAGAACTACCTGATTTGATTTACCTTCTTTCTGATGTCATCTGACTTGAAAACAGCCCCAGTGACTGGGGCTAGACGGTAAGGGATAGAGGCATAGCATCCACTGGAACCTCCAGAGTACCAGTTACAGCTTCAACTAAGCCAGCTTCCCAGGCTCTTTACTCTTGGCAACATTTCTGATAGAATTTTAATTAGTAATGTGACCACATCTATTAATGCCAGTGATCATTTGATTGATAGTAGAGCTCCTTTCAAACTACTTATGCCACAGCATCTCGTACCTGTAATTCAGATGTAGGTGACTGTTGGCATACTAAAGTTAAAAACCACTGGTTTAGACTTAAGGTGACTTGAGCAACACTTTTGTAGTTCTACATGGCCAATATTAGTGATTAAGGGAGGTATGGATGTCCCTAGCATTGGCACTCATCTGCTCATTCATTCAGCAAGTCTTTACTGAATACCCTCCAATATTCAGCCCCAGACTGAGAAGTCAAGTGTGAGCCTAGGATAGTGGTTCTCAACCTCATGTATATCAACATCATGAGGAGCTTGATAAGAACAAATAATCTCACCCTACACAACACACACACACACACACACACACACACACACTCTCTTTCTCTCTCTCTCTCTCTCTCTCTCTCTCTGTGCCTTTGCAGGTCTGGGATGAGTATTGGGCCACTAAATATTTGAATTGGTGATTTTGATACCCAGCCAGCATTAAGAAAACACTTTATTAGAGAAACTCTTTGTGCACCAAAGTACCAAATGGACAGATTTTTATAGGGAAAGACTTTCTTAGCATTGCGGCAAAAACTTGTAACTTCATCTTGAGCAAAACCAATCATAGGTTCTTGCAGATAATATTAATCTTAAACAAAACCAAGTAGGGATGGTGATGGAGAGAAGGTGAGTCACTTCAAGAGGGGCCACGATGAGCTACATCCCCCCAAATGGCCTGTGAAGGCATGTTTGAAAGGTGGTAGGGATAGCTATTCTGTTGGATGCAAGAGATATAGATTGCCATGTTTTGGTTAGTATAAAAATACTACCATACTCATGATTTAATTGAATATTCATTGTACCTCTGTTTCTACACTTGGTATGCTCCATGTTCACAAAATGGAAATAATTGCAACAGATACAGTGGCAGTAAATTTTAATCAGACTTCTGAATAGAATTAATGATTCTGTGAAATATAAAGTTTTCAAGCTTTTTTTTTCCTGGAAACTTTGGAAAACATAGGGGGAAATAATCACACTATCTGACCTTCCAGAAATGACCATAATTAGCATTTTCATAGACAACCACTTTTTCTCAATTGATGTTATATTGTGATCACTTTTCATTTTATTAAAAATGATGCTTCAAATTCAGCAGAGAGACAGAGACAGAGACACATAGAGAGTAAGATAAAGCAACTTTGAAATATTTTTAACAATTGTAACAACTGATGAATTAGGTGAAGAGTATGCATTATATTATTCTTTCAAGTTCTCCATAGGTTTGAAATTTTTCAAAATAAAGAAGGGGAAAAAATGTCAGTGCAAGAAGTAGGGAGGCAACAAGGTGGATTATTATAAACATCATGTGATTAAGGTCTGGGACTACAGATATTTTTAAATACTTAGAAAACTAGCAAATCAATAAGCTTTTAGGACTTAGTGGGAAAAATTAACTATAGGAATTACAATTCTACGTTTTCATTGGTATTAGTGTAATAGCCCTGGAGAGTCTACTTATTTATGTCTATCATCTTACTGACATTTACAATGAATTAAAAGAGACCATGGTTTCAAATGTGTGTCATTAAATAATGATGCCTAGCTGAGATCAAAACATCAAAGGCCAAAATACCTTTAAATGAAAGAGTCGTCTGGGTGCAGACTAAATAAAGACAGCTGCTTGCATGCATGTACAGACACACACACACACACACACACACACACACATTCTACAGAAACAGATTTTTTCCCCCAATGATCGCACTTGAAGTATTTTCTGGAATAAGATAAAATGTAATTAGAAAGCCCATATTACAATCAATCATCCTACTATTGATCAAGTTCAATTTTTAGTTTCATAAAGAATACCATGAATTTTTTCAGCATTTCCTTAGGACAGACATCTAGAAATGATGTTACTGCTCCATGTGGTAACTTCTCTGAAAGTTGGCTCAGTTCCGCTTTCCCCACTCTCTGTGCCAAAGAGAAAGAGTCAGTCTACGTCACTGGAAAAGTGTGTATAAGCCTTCTGCTCAAACTCTGACCCCAAACCATGGGTTAGGTAGCCCGGGTATTAGTCAGGTGCTATAACAAAGAGACTCTGTGGTACAGTGGCTTAAATTAGGTGGAAACTTCTTTCTTTCTCACTTTACCACTCAGATGTGAGTGGTTTGGTGCTGATGGGGAGGCACAACTGATGTTTTCGACACATGGCTTCCATTTCTGGGTCCACAGGGACAACTCCTGTTCTTATTGTTTTATAGACACTGGGAAGGGGGAAATGATCTGAGGCGTGTACACACAACTGTTTGCAGGGCAAGATCCAAAAGTGACACGTGTCATTTTGGGTCACATCTTATTGGTCAGAATTGAGTTACTGGTTTCACCTATCTTCAAGAGAGGATAGAAAATGAAGTCATTACCTTGGACAGCCACGTGCTCAGCTAAAACTGGGAGAAGAGATCTGGTGGCACAGTTGGCGCAACCTGCCGCAGCTTCCAACCGAGGCTGGGAATCAAGAAAGTGAGCAACTTGATTCTATGATCTCTGCCTCCCTCAACTTTGAGCCTCTGAGATGTAAGCATTATAAACTTTACAGTCAAATAGTGAAAAGTTTGCTAATCTGACAAGGAATCAAGGTTCATTAAACTCTTCAATGTGGCATTTTTATAGGGTATGGCCAAACTGGAGTTGGCTAAGTGTAAATGTCATTAGCTATAGGGTCATTTTAACTCCACAGTGCATTTTTCCTCCCTCTCTCTCTCCTCCTATCTCTGTCTTTCTCTCCCTGTCTCTCTCTCCCTGTGTCTCTCTATCTATCCCTCTCTCTCTCCTCTCTTTCTGTCCCCATAGCTCTCTGTCTCCCCATCTCTGTCTCTCTCTCTCTCTCCCTATCTCTCTTTCCCCTCCCCTCTCACTTTCTCCCTCATTCTCTATATTTTCTTTCTGTCTTTGGAACTCTCCTTCTTGCTATTGATAGGTATACAAAGAAAAACTTCAGTGTTTCAGTGGAAAAAAACAAGTTTTAAAGTAGCATTTCCAACGAGACGCCTAATGAATAATGGTCTATTCGCACAGCTGAAAGCTCTGCTCACAAATCCCTTTCCCTTTTAGATTTGTGGGGAACAAGGGATTGTATTCTCTGCGTGGGATTTTGCTTCTGGGCTAGGGCTGACTGCAAGTTTGCTGGACTGAGCCCCACATTCTGCCTGTTTTCGCCGTAAGGGACTTCTGCAAAGAGCTCTGGTGCTCATCATGCACTTTGAGAAAAGTGCAGAGAGTTTGCGGAATGGTTCTTTCCCTTTGTTCAAAATTAGGTTCAAGCTGAGAACCACTGATGATATTTCAGATCCTGTTTCGGATGAAATAAGCAGACGTGTCTGAATTAATTAACTTCGTAAGGCGACTCAGTGCTGAGATTGGGTTAGTGCCTGATGGAGGGACCATGAGTAAGGAGTCACAAAGCTCCTGTCCTAGCCTTCACCTTGGCACAAGTTCTTGATAGGACTATGAGCAAATAGCCCACATTTCTGTGCTGTCGTCCCCCAGTTACACAAATTCAGAGATACTTACAGTTCTGGAAGAATGAGTCTGTAGATACTGCAGTGCTCCTTCATCGTGATAACACAGGAAGACTTAGGTGCCAGCAGCCTTTGCTGACATCCACAAACCAGGTAGAACAAACCATTCACTTCTTGGCGACCCCTGGAGCCTGCACCCTACTATACTATAGATCCTACAATATTTGGTGGCTTAAATTTTTTTCTGTGAGTCTACTTCCCCATGAGCTTCTTAAAAGTCGAGTCCATGTCTTATCTGTGTTGTTCCTGCAGTGCCCGGTGCTATGCTTGGCCATAGTAGGTACTTGATAGCAGACAAATAAATGAAATGAAAGTGCACCCAATGTCAGATGACTGGTTAGTGGCAGGGCTCGTTCAAGAATCCAGGTCTCATCACTCCTAGATCAGTCCTTCTCATGTTTGACCTCTCTCTCCCCTCAAGAGTAAGGGTAAAGTGTGATATGAGATGTAAAAAGTGCTTGAGGCCTAGAGATGCTGGTGCAGAAGGAGATGAGTAGCTTCATCATCCCCTCATCCCTTGCTCAGGATTATTCTGCTTTGTGAGACTCTTGGTCCTTAACAATGATTTATTCTCATCACATTTCTCTTTGTTCTCCCTCAAGAACCTCTGCTTGGTGTGGTCCAGGGAGGAATATATTGCACTGGGGCCCAGAGATTTCATAGGAGCTCTGATGCCAGTATCTGAAGCCTACGATATCACTCTCTTAGATGAAGGCTGACATGTGCTTTCTAAGACGAGACACTCATGCACTGTCCTAAGGAAGGCAGAGCACCTTATGCCTCTGAATTAGGCACAAGAGACCAAGGGGCCCATGCCTGGGGCTTTCTCCCAGGTTGTCTCTGCCTCGTACAGCTCGGCTGGCTCACAAATGAGACCCACGCTCGAGAAGTTGAAATAACCACACAGGGCAAGGGAAAGACACAGGCCAGAGACTCAGGGCATTCTGAAAGGGGCTGCTTTTAGCACAGAGAGTGGAATGAGACAACTGCAACCACAGCAGTGCAACCAAGAGGAAGGAAGGCCGCTGTGGGGTCACTGAGAGAAGCACTTCCTGCCATTGTCTGGCCATCCAGGCTCAGTTGGAAATAAAAATAGGTGGAAATCAAAGACATGCATGTGTACATCTCGAGCCAGACCCACAGACAGAATCCTCTGGGGCTGTATTTTGGGGCCACAGAGAAATGACTCAGGGCATTTTGGCTCAGTGACATGGAACTCCAGAGGCTGTGTTCAAGTCAAAACCCGGGAGAGAAGCTGATTAAACCCTAACCACGCGCTAAGGCATCCGGAGAAGAGTTTCTCAGCCCGTGGGTCCAACTCAGCAATTTTTGACAGAGCAGAGAACCATACAATACAAAACACTATAGTATGATATAAGACACTGGGCAAAGTATGGGGCACTATCAAGTACTTTTTCATAAATGCTGAAAAAAATTTGAAAGCCATGGTTCTAAAGGTTTATTCTATTTCCCTAAAATTTACTCTGAAACTCATACTCTATTTCCCTAAGATTTGTTGGTAGCCTTGTATTCTTCTCAGGCACTTTTTTCCCTTCAGTTAAAAAAAAAAAAATACTAAAATCTCCTATTATGGAGAATGTCAGCTATGTATACAGAAATAAACACAGTAATCTAATGAACCCCTGAGCACCCACCAACCGCTTTCAACAATTATCAACCCACAGCCAATCTTGTTTCATCTGTTCCCACGTCTACTTTCTCACTCCCATATTATTTGGAAACAAATAACAGACATTATATAATTTTATCTAAAATAGTTCATGTTGTATTTCTAAAACATAAGGACTCTTTGGAAAAATATAAACTATTCCATTCTGGTGCCTACAAAATTAGAATTCTGTGATGTTATCAAATATCCAGTAAGTGTTTAAATTTCTAAACTTTTACATTTAATCATGTCTTCCTGGTGGTTCCCCTCAAATCGACTCTACCCCGATCCAGAGAGAAAAGCAAAGCAGAGTCACCAAGCAAGGAAAGCTTACTACACCGGCCCTTCGGTTTCCATGCTATAGTGATATAACAAACACATGGTATGCCAGGAACAGAGGGGTTGACCCCCAAATTGGAGGCAAGCACACTGGCAACATAAAGAGAAAGTAACTGACAAATCCCTAATTCTGGAAGATGCCCAGAGCAGCTGGGCCTGGAGCCAGGAGCTTAACAAGTTTCCATTGTTATTGGCAGCCGACAAATTTAGAAGCAGACAGGGGCGCTTCTTATCACGGGCAATTTTGCTAGCTGAGGCTATATACATTTAAAAAGCACAATCAACCTGTAGTGAGCTAAGGGATTAAACATGATTTTTCTCAACTTGAATGACCCCTCTCCCTAAATTAAGCTGCCTATTTAGCGCCCTTAATAAATACATAGATAATTTAAACCATGTGGCGGCAAATTGAAAACATGGGCTTTTTGAACTATGTATTTTCTTTCTCATGTTGGAACACTTCCCTTGAGAAAAATCTCAGGTCTCGTGATTATGGAAAGGAAAGATCTGTATATCTTTCTGATTAAGTGTCTCGTGATGCACATACACAATGATCAGGGTTTTTTTTTTCCCTCCGTTGTTGAGACAGAATCTCTGCTGCCCCAGGTCGAGTGCAGTGGTGTGATCATAGCTCACAGCAACCTCAGACTGGGCTTCAGTGATCCTCCTGCCACAGCCTTCTGAGTAGCTGGGACTACAGCACGCTCCACCATGCCCCGCTAATTTTTCTATTTATTTATTTTTTTTGTAGAGATGAGGTCTTGCTCTTGCTCAGGCTGGTCTCAAACTCCTGAGCCCAAGCGATCCTCCTGTTTTGGCCTCTCAGAGTGCTAGGATTACAGACGTGAGCCACTGAGGCTGGCCAATTTTTTCTTCTTTCTTGGCTAAAGTGAAGCTTTTCTGAGAAAAGCGTCCCATCAACACGTCTTTGGAGGCTGCCTGGTCTATTTGTCAACAAAACAAAATGTGAAAGGATTATATTTCTATAAAAGTAATTACATTGCAAAGCAGCATGTCATTATATACCATGTGGCATTACATTGAACCAAGATACGATTTTCTGCCTGATTGTGAGAAGTTAACAGTCTGTATTCACAAGTCAGTAAAATATGCAAATATATATCTTCCCTGTTGCTTGATTGGGAAAAATAATACTCCCAGCTTGAATACCTTGAGGTTTGGACTGAGTGATTTGACATGGCAGTTTTCAGATATCTGTATTCACCTACTGATTTAAAATACACCCCCCGGACACACACATAGAAAATCACTATTTACTTTAATATTAGGGATCTTGATTTTGATCAAAAAAATGTTCATAATGTGACAAAGTTTTTTTTCTTTTTTTATAATTTCTGCATGATTCTGTATTTTCCTTTCCTTGAATTAAGTCACATCAAAGAGTGTCTCAACCTTTAGAAGCTTTGTTAAAATTTGCTTTGGCTTCTTTGATGTGTGTCCAAAAAAGGTCCCTAACGCAGCTTTCTGTGTTCATGGGCCCATGAGACGCATGTGGTGTTGTCATCGTCTCTGTGGTCAGAGTACTTTCTGAGACAGTTTTCACCACAAATTCCCTGGAGATAAAGTCCTCAGCTTCTTTTCTGATTCCCAGCATTCAGCTCTCCCCATTATTAAGCAAAGAGTCTTAGACAACCTTAGATAATAGCACAGATCTTGAAATTCCCATTTCAATCTACACTGACTTTCTCCTGCTACAAACATGGCAAAGTGAGCATCCTATGGGTAGAGTATTCCTGGCTTGTGCTAAAGGACACCCAAGATATTTTAAGAGACTATTTGGCCACCGCAAAGGGGGAGAAATATTCACATAGGCAAATTTTGTCTGGTTAAAACTTTTTGTTTTGTCTTGGGAGATGGACATTGGAAAAACAAATCTTCAAGGCCAGACTTTAGCAGGATGAGAAAACCTAATTGTCTGAGATAAGAACATCGGCCTTTTGAGCCCATTAAGTAGTAGCATGCCATGGAGCAAGCAGGCCCCTTTGAATTAGTTCTCTGAACATCCACTGTGCCTGACTTCTCCATGATAGATTGTCTGATGTTGGGAATCAATGGTGTGTTTGAAGGAGGCTGTCTTTTAGACAGAGGCATGCGAGCTTCTTAGGAAGCCTTTATACTGTATTAGTTTGTAAATCTGAATATTGCATGCAGCTCTTGGTTCAACAATGCTCCTCTTTTTCTAATAATTTGCTGAAACTAATTGAATGCAGAACACAGCTCACTGGTAGGCAAGTTGAAATGTTTCAGTTAGCTTCTGAGGCAACATATGGCTGAAGAAAGCAAAACAGCCTGGCCCGTGTTCTTAATGATGTGATTAGCTTAGTGTGTGTCTCTGCAAAGAGTTATTTCACTGCAAAGGGGGCACAAGATTGGCCTTTACAAATTATTTAGAAGTTATTATTTGGAAATAAATAATCAGTAAAGTATTCATTTTGTGGATCATCTGAATAGTTAAAAAATAAAAAAGATGCAGGAGGATTATATATAGCTACTATACATTTCCATGTTTTTACTTCTTTCCCAGGATTACAGAAATCATCGACTTAGTAGAAGCAAAATAACTATTTATGATGACTTGACTTTTATGTTGAATTGAATGTTACTCATATAATCACAAATGCAGATGGTTTTTCTCTTCACTTTCTTAGATTGAATTCCTGGTATTTATAAAACCTATATAATGCAATGCTGTAGCAAGGGGTACATCTTGGTAGTTTTGGCATGCCCAAATCCTAACAGAGGATGGTACAGCAAGCCCCGTTAATGGAGTATATCTAGATTAGCTCTCTAAAATTGTGCTATCCAATATGGCAGCCACGAGCTACCTGTGACTATCTAAATTTAAAGTTGAAAACTCAGTTCTTCAGTTACATGAGCCACATTACAGGTGCTTAATAGTTATCGTATTAGACATTTCCATCATTGCAAAAAGTTCTATTAGAAAGTGCTTCTCAAAAGAATCCTGAATTCTCTGCCATTACCCTAGCTATCCACGCTTGATCTCTCTGCATTTTCTTACCTAGGAAATAAGGAGGTGAGACCACATAGTCTCTAGGGTCCATGCACTCCTGAGATTCTTATTCTAAGCACTTTCCTAGTACCCAGGGCCACGCCTGCAAGAGAACTCTCAGAAAGGCCACATGGTGAGAAAGGCAGTGGTGTTGTGGAGAAAACATCTTGGAACTTAGAGGACTTAAATTTAGTCCTGGCCCATCAATGAAGCTACGTGAAAATCGCTCAATTACTTTGAGTTTCATTGCTCATTTTTCAAATAAAGGGAATTTGCTGAATGATCTCCAAGGCCTGCTTTGCTCTGAAAGTCTGAAATGTTACTGATGTTTTGAAATACCCCTTGCTGATGAGGTTGAATCACCCAGATTTGGGTATTGTGTAGTCTGTGCTGTTTTCTTTGAAAACATTCTGAATTCTCACAACACCCATTCAAGCAAGGGGAAACTTATTACCGCTTTCCTTTTGCTACAGTGGAGCCCTCCCTGCACCCAACATTTGGAAGACGTGTGAAAAATTGCCAGTCAAGCAGCTGTTTTCAATATAAAGATTCTTGGCATGTGTGCAGGGTATCAGAATGATCAAAGTTTTCACTTTTCTTCCAAAAGTTTGGGTGTCTTGAAGACTTACCATGTAAAAGACACTTAGTTTAGTATTTGAGTTTAATCTTTAGTTCGGAAACTGTAAACTTTACTCTTCAATATTATGAGCAATGTACAAAATTTTTGTTTTTAGTCATTTGATTTGAAAGTTTTGGCATAAATGTCTTTACCAGTATGGTCTTTGTTTAGTTGACATTAAATAATTACGGAATACTTTCATTTGGGGAGTTTATCTAGAACATTAGAAGACCAGGGCCAAAATTAAGGAGAAGGGTCTACATATTCATTCAAGTAATTTTACATGACTGCCTTCTATAGTCAGGTACTATTCTAGAAGGTGAACACTCAGCAAAAGAAACAAAAAACTCTATTCCAGAGGAGCTTCTATTCTAGAGAGAGTCTCTGACAGAGTTTCCAAAGCACGTTCCAGAGAACTAGAGTTTCTTGAGATGTAAAAAGAGATTACACAGACAAACAGAAACTGCGTTCACATAAGGTTAGGAAATTGTGTGCTAAACAAAATTAAAGTTTCGTTTGTTTATTATTGTGGGTTTCCCAGAGTGTTTAAAATGCCAAGTGTATTGTGAATTTCCAAGACTAGAATATAGTCGGCAGTGGGAAACAAACCATTTTGGTTACTGAACTCTTTTTTACTCTCATAGAATACTTCCTGAAAATGACTACAGCTCTGTTGAAAAAAAATAGCTTGATAGTGAACCTTTATAGCTGGATGATGGGCTAAGTCATTATGACTGAGACCTATTACATTCCTTAGATAGAGCCCATCTGATACTTTTAATTCACTACTGGTCTCCCGAGGGTGGGGGTTGGCCCTGGATATAGTTCCAGGCATATTAAATAGCTGGGCAGCCCACCAAACGCACAGCTGGTGCTCAGTCATCCTCAGCAACAAAAAGACGCCTGAGAAGGATCATGGGGGCTGATGGGGATTTTGCTTCGTTAAATCAGAGCTGTAGCAACATCGGGCTGACAGTGTGGGGTGCCCAGAGTTCTGGGATTTTAGACCAGAAGGCCTGGGTTAAAATCCAAACTCTATTCCTTATTTGCTGAGCATCCTCAGATGATTTGCTTACTTTTCTCAGCCAGTAGCCTTGCCTGTAAGCGAGAGATTATAGTTGTTCCACAGATTCATTAAGATGAGATCTTACATGTGAGGTGCTTGGTGATGTTGCCTCTGACGACAGAGCAGGCCACACCGGCATGGGGCACGTGGTCATGCCCCTCATCCAAACGGGTGTTTTGGAAAGGAGGGAGCTGGGAGCCACACTGTCTTATTAGACCTAAATGACAGAAGATGGCCCTTCCCCAACTTATAAAGGACTCTTGCTCCAGCCAAAACACTAGAACACAGCATTAAGGATTCAATAATAGATACAAATAACATTTAAATTTATATAATTGGAGTATAAAAAGAATACTTATATTTCCAGTACAGTGTAAAATATGGCATGCTTCTATGTCATTCTTTTTTAAAAAGGGACCTTGATTGTTTCTGTAGTAATTAGGCTACCAAATGGATCAGTGCATTGAAGAAAATATCAATCACAGAAATATTTTTATCATTCAGTTGTTAGAAAAACTAGACTTTCCTTGGATTATTCTGTGGCATTTACCATCTTCTAACCTCTATTGCAATTCTTTGGTCAGTGGCCTGTCTCCCCAGCAGAGAGGCAAAACAAAACAAAACAAAACTGTTAAGTAAAATGCCTTTATCAGCCCTGAGTGGTTAAAGCTGCCATGGAGGGTCCGCTGTGTAAAGAAATAGTTCTCCCCCATCAACAGTTTTGAAAAGTAAGAGAACAAAAGCATGCACTCTCCAAAAAAGGCATTAGTGATGGTTAGAAGGCTGAAGGGGAGAGATCTGCTGACTTGACAAACCATGATTACTTTTTACAGCTCATGAAACTGTCTTTTTAAGAGCCACGCTCTATGACCTTAAGTTTATTGCAGTCACGATGTTAGAAATGTCATCTTTTGGAAAGATGAGAAGCCTCAATGAGAAAAAATGAGATTAATAGTGTAGCTTTGCCCAGTGCTAAGCATCTTAGCATTTGTTGCCAAACAGAGAAGGGAATGGAGAACAAGTCTTCGGAGGCCCAGGGGCTTGGGGGCTGCAGCACCCATCAACACAGATAACCCCCCCAACCCCACTTCGTTCCTTAATAATGAGGCCTGCTGGTCTGCTCTGTTTTATAAACTGATACTTAACGGCCTGGATTGAATCCTGGCTTCACTCCTTCCTAGAAGGTGACCTGGAACACATCACTTATTAACCTCTGCGAGTCCCGATTCCTTCTTGTGTAAAAAGGGAGTAGTAACAGCTTTCTCTTTGAGAGTTACGATCATCAGCAGCTAAGGGGACCCTACTAATATTTAAGTCACATAATGCCACTCCTGTACTCAAAATCTCCAATGGCTGCCCATGTCATTCTGAGCAAAAGCTAAAATCCTGGCAGTGGCCCACAAGAAAGACCCCACAGGATCTAGTGCCCCATCCTCCTCTCTCATTGCTCAGACAGGACAGGCTCATGCCTCTGCCTCAGGGCCTTGACACGTGCTGCTCCTTCTGCCTGGATGTTCCCTCCCCCAAACGTCTGCACAGCTTAGATCCTTAGCTCTGATGGCCTCTACGCCAGCATCTTCTCAGGGATCCCATCAATCCTATTCACAATTGCACACTCTTCCTCCAACACCTTTCCTCCTTCCCTACTTTATTTTTTTCCAGGGCACTTATCACCAGTTAACACATATATTTCACTCATTTATTGTGTTTATTATCTGCCTTTGTCCTCTTGAATGAACCCTTATGAGGACCGGAATATTTTTCTGTTCACTGCTGTATCCCAAGCACCTCAAACAGTGTCAGATACGTAGTAGACACTACATAAATGTTTGTTATAAAAACGGATATTAAATTATAGCATGATTAAAGCACTAGCACTGTGCCTTTGGTTAAAAAAAGAATGGTGGGAGGAAGCAGTAGGAGAGACAGTGACTTGAGCACGTAGCATGTTCAACATTTTATTCCACTGACTTGTGACCATTGTTAAAGAACCAACCCAGATTACCCGCTAGCCACAAAGGTAACACATGTTAAAGACAAAAAAATTTTTAAAAAGGGACGCCATCTAATAAGTGTGGAAGGAATGATAGGATTAAAGGATCACCATTGTATAATCCCTAGTGAAATAATGGATGCCTGCACCGGGCGACAATAGATGTTAAAACTGTACGATGAGAGACAGATGGGGAAGTGGTTGGCTGAGTGGGGCTAAGATATCAGTCCACAGACTCATTGCTAGTCCCACAGGTAAAAACATGTAAAAAACAGGCATCCCACTGCCTTCCTCTAGCATCAGGAGCCTCAGAAGAGAAGATGGGTGCAAGGAAGAGGAACTCCTGCGTACCCACCCATGCCACAGCCACAAACCCAGGCCCCAGAGCTTCACCAGGACGGGGCTCCCGACACACACGCCATGCACCCCAGAGTTCCTCCCGTAGGGGTGAGCAGCAGCCTGCAATGTTTTTTTTTTTTTTTTTTTTTTTTTGAGACTGAGTCTCACTCTGTTGCCCAGGCTAGAGTGCCGTGATGTCAGCCTAGTTCAGTGCAACCTCAAACTCCTGGGCTCAAGCAATCCTTCTACCTCGGCCTGCAATCTTTACACTTACCAGTGGAGCTTATAAATGAGTGTATTAGCTAACGAAAGCAGCTTTGTACTGCGCTATAATTCCACCCTTACCCTATTTTTGGTTCTATTTCTCCTTTCACTCCTTGACAATTTGATTCAAAGTCTATTTCAGTTAAAAAAAGAAGAAAGCATCCAATTACCAATTTCCCTGGTCTCATCTAGCCCCCACTGTTACTGGTCATTTTCATCCTAGGACGGATCTGTACTAGCCCTGGCTCTGCAGAAGCTACTGCTGGGGAGAGAGCTTTGCAAGCCTGATCTGTCTACTGACTCATCCTCTCTAAACCGTCAGGGCAAGCCTGGAACAGGCATTAATATCACAGGTAATTGTACAGTCATTGAGTGCTTAGATTTTTGCAAAGAGAAAGAAGATAGAATTTAGTTGTAAAGTGACTCCTGAGGAAACCAGAAATTCAGAGCTGCTAGCGGGAGTCATCCAGCCCCAGGCATCCTGATGATTAAGTACTCTGTGAGGAGGTCCCTCTAAGCCCAGCCTTTTTTTTTTTTTTTTCTTCTCCTATGTTCTGTTTATTCCTTTTGACGGGAAAAGCAAAAATACTGTTCTGTACCCAGTGGAAAGCTTATCATGGGGAATAAGATGTCAACAAGTCTTGAGAGTAGCTGGGCCCTAGACTGCATGGGGACGGGTTTGTAAGTGATAGCATTTTAAAAACCCATATGAAACTTTGCAGGAAAGCACTATAACATCCCCCAGCACAGTGGAGCGAGGACCACTAGGTCCCAGGACAGAGGGGCCTCACTAAGCACATTCCTTCTTCCTTAGCCCAGCCTTGGGAATCCCTCCTCCTGGGTTTGGCAGGCTGGCTTTACACTAGGAAATTTATATAGAACTTAAAATAAAAAATACAATTGCTTTATGGATCTGAGTTTGCTGGTGTTAGAGAAAATGGACTGTGAGAGACCAGAATACCCCACCCCAAAATATGAAGGATTGCTGAGCTGATAGCCATTAAGAAAGAGCAGATGCAGGAAAGTTCTCTGCCCTCAGGACATACATTTGCAAAGACAAAAAGGTGCCTCCCCACCTCCTTCTCCCAGGGAGAACAAAGGTTAACCACTGAAGACAACTTGAGACCCTTTTAGCTTGGAGATGATACCCAAGGAATCTACATGAACAAGCTTTACTAACTAACTTTTATCTGCCATTTACTTGCCTTCCTCCAAGTTGCTGCCAACCCATAGAGACCCTCCTTTTTCTCTGTCTTGTCATTTGTCTAAAAACATACTATTCTTTGTTGAAGATGCGATATAAGCTGTAGTTCCAAGTTACCTCTTTGAGAAGTATTCATTCCCTGGGTGTCTCCCACGTATTTATGAAATTTGCATGTTAATACATTTCTGTTTGTTTTTCTCTTGTTAATCTGTCTTTTGCAACAGGGGGTGGTTCTTACTAAGAACTTGTGGGGTTATTTATTATTTCTCAGCTGCAGGACCAAGGGTGGACTTGGTGTTTCTGACTATGTCATGGCAACTCTGGGGGCCTCTGGCACATTTTCTGTACCTCCTTAAGAGTGGGACTCCCAGTTTTCATCTCCATGAACTCCATACTTACAAAGTAGATTTTTAAGCATGCACCACATTTTAATAGCCGGGGTGGCCTTCTGGTTTTCATTTAACTTTATAAAATAGCCTTTTCTGGTATTCCAGCAGGATGCATGCACTGGGAAGCCTGGTTGGTAAGGCCCTAAAGGGCTGGTCTGAGCACAGTTAGAGGTGGGGTGGAAGGATCTACCAGAAGTCGTTTCCTAGTAAGTTCCATTAGCAGACCTCAGGTCCAGGATCAGGAGACGGCCTAAGAGGATCAGCTCAGAATGAGGAGCCATGAGGTGAATGGCCATGAGGTCAAACTGAGACCTGGAGAGACTCCCTAGACTGTGGCGTGTCCTTGCAGAGGCTTTGTACATGGTACCCACTGCCTTGAGCCTGAATCAGTGAAATGATTAAAAAGAGCTAAGGAAAATCAACATCTCCAGGCACTTAATACCAACTTTGAAGACCTGCCCCAGCCCAGGGGAATATGCAAATGGACAATGGCCAACCCAGTACCCACAGGGTTCTGACCACAGCTTCTACAGCAATTGGCGCAGAACCATCAGCATTTGGTCAATGACTATCAACTTCACTATTTTTGTCCTCTGCTTGCAACTCAGGACCACTCAGAGAAGGTCAAATATAGTCCCCAAACCAATCATAGAAGCTGCACCTGTTCTGGTTAGCCCCCCTCTGTGTGCCACATGCCGACAGCCTCCAATCAGGGCACACCTGAAGCTTCTTTTTTTTTCACCCACTGTGGAGCTTGCCCATTTCTCTACCTGTCTGTGAGTATCTGCCCAATGCAAGTGATGGGGGCAGACTCCTTTGTACAACAAAGTAAATAGTCTATTTTTATTTGGATAGTTTTTATTTCTACAAAATCTAGATGTATAATAGACATATGAAGATTCATTATTTAAACAAGCATCTCAGGACCTACACATCTAAATAATACTATCCTCTTCAAGTAGTCTCTTTGGAGAATTAAAATATATTCCAATGATACCATAATTTCTCAAAATATTTTTGGCATTTTCATTTTTAGCATTGAATTTAGAGCCAATGTAGTATTGTGGAGTGGGCTCCCTCTCTCCATCTCATGCTGTCACATTCTGTCTCTCTCACACACACACACCACGCACACACGCATGTGCCTCCCGGTACATCTCATTTCTGGCCTAGAATATGCCCTCTGCCAGTGGTATTAATTTTATTCACCAGGCTTGTCTCCAAAATGACTTTTAATTACTTTTAATTACTTCCCTAATCAACTCACTCCTCTAGGAGAGTTTGTTATTTACCAAAATGATATTCCAAAGATTTTGCCCTCTACCTGAGAGAAGACTTGTAACAGACTCTGTCTTTGGACTTTGCAGTTCCAGGAGACACAGACAAATGTTTATTAAACTTTGCTTTGTGCCAAATACTCCCTAAGTCCATTCTCCACCATGTCCTTCCTCAGGTGGGCAGCCCCTCTGGTGTGCAGGCCAGCGTGTGGAGGGTAGACCCTCTGTCGCTGGCAAAGCAGATGGTATATCCTCGTTCCCTCGACACGTGCATGGGGCAGTCTCTTTTGTATTTGTTCTCTTCTTGCCCTGCAAACAGTACAGCAGCATCTGTAGCAGAGATTAGTTTTGGGGAATTATAAAGTATATGGACAAAGTGGGCTGCAAGCAATCATTTGGCTTTCTTCCTCAGTGTGAATTCCTGTGATTAAATGGTATTTATCCCCGTGCATCACTGTTTTTGTTCATGAGGTTCAAACATCAGAATTCTGCCAAGTGGCTCCTTCAGTTTGGGTGAGCTTATAATGATTCTGGCTCTTATAAAGTAACTGAACAAAGCAGCTCTGGGTAGCAATGCTCATTTCACTGAAGCCTGGAGTTGCATAGATACAGACGTTAGGGACATGCTGGAGTGTTTACTATGTACTCAGGCTGCAGAGCTAAGAGCCCACTGCAGGACAATTGCTGGAAATGGTCTATAAACAATTCATAATAAGTATATTCAAAATGAGCACTTTGCTTTGAAATGATAAAATCATTGAATTGTTTGGAATGCGCACATCAATCCTTTGAAATTCTTCAGACATTCTTCTGGTGTAGCACACTATGAGGTCGGAGATGACTGGCAGGATGTTTGAGCAGTTTCGTTCTAATCTTTCACCCTATACCAGCTGTCGGGGGTGGGTGGGGGAGGGAGGAAGTCTTCCCAATCCTTCTCCTTTCATTCTTGTAGCTCAAGAAATTTCCTGTCCTTGTCAGTCCTTCTAAAACATTAATTACTACTCAAAGGCACATATATTGGCACACCCTTCCTGTCTGTACAAATGACCTTGGAGGCTGGCAGGAAAATGAAGGGGACCCAGAGTTGGGTGGGTGCCAATTTGTACATTATCTCCTCCCTGGGACACCACAAGGTAATGAGGAAATACACATACATGCACATACCCACACACATACATGCATTATATGTGTTTGAATGGCATGGTTTTAGTCCTCTGGGAATTACTGGTAGAAGTGAGAAATAAATCTGTGTGAAATAAATCACTGTGAAAAATTTGTCATGAGATTACATGATCATTTTCCAATTGACTTCTTGTGAGACTCACAGGACTGTGATGTAAAATCACTTTAAAAACCTACCATTTTTTAGCCACAGATAATATATTATGAGTATAATAATTGATAGATTGAGATATATAGTCAATATCATGACATTTCACTCATAAATACCTCAGCACACATTTCCTAATAAGGACATTCTACTACATAACATTTTCATTATTATAGCCAAGAAAAATTAATATATATCATCTAATATACAGGCCATATTTAAATTTCCCAGTTTTCCCAAAATTGACTTTCATTTGTTTTTCTCTGATCCAGGATCCAGTCAAGATTCACACATTGTATTTGGTTGCTATATCGCTTTGACCTTTTTTACTGTAATACAGTTCTCAGTTCTCCTGCCTTTGTACTTAAAAAAAAGATGACATTTATTTTTCTGATGAGTTCAAGGAAATTGTCTTCCAGAATGTCTCACTGTCTGGTTTTATATGATTGTTTCCTCATGATTGGATTCAGGTTAAACAACTTGGGAAGATATTATGCATAATTTTCATTTCTTTTTAATTATTTTAATCATAAATATAGTATAACACTACAGCAGAAATTAGAAAAGAAAGGGAAGCCACCAATAATCTCACTGTCCTAACTCACATAATAACATTTTGATATATTTCCATCCTTTTCCCTGTTCCTCTTTTCAACATAGTGTTAATTATGCTGCAGATTCAACCTGGTATTCTGGCTGGTTTTGATGTAATATCATATCATTAACATTTTCACTATAGACAACGTCATCAATACTAACAATATTAACTACCAGCAATTGAGTACTTAACTAGTCACAGGCAGCATCAAACACACCATACACATTATTTCTTTTAAAGTTCATGATGACCTTTAGAAGTAAGGTCTATTATCATCTCCATTTTTGAGTTGAGGACGCTGAGACTCTAGTCCCGCAGCTGGTAAGGGGTAAAGAAGGGATTTGAATCCAAGTGAGTGTGATTCCATCCCACTCTCTGCTTTGAGTTATTCATTTCATGTAAACACACTGGTAAATGGTATCAGCTTGGGCCCACTGTGCTTTTTTAGAATGTTTCACAAACTCTGACTTTTTCTTTTGATTGCTCTCTTGGAATTATGAGGATAGCTCTGGACTGGCTTCAGAGACTGGTACTCTCTATTTTTTCCCTAAGAACTTAAATCTAAACCAAATTTAGTTTACCCAGTCTATTTTCATTTATCGAGGAGGCATTTATAAATAAATGACAAAGTCATCAAGGAGGCTGGATAGTGGTGAGTGAAACCGAATTAGACAACTGCCAGGGCCAAAATCTCAAGGATTCCAAGCCACTTTGGGTGGTGGTGGCAGGGTTCTGTCCTTGGGCTCTGGAGGCCCGTCTTCAAGGAGGTATTGCCCTGGATGGCAGCACAGCCATGGGATGGCTGTCTGTCCTCTCTTTGGCTCTGAGAGAAGACCCTGGAATTTAAGCTGTGCAAAATCATCCTGTTGTTAATGGCCTCTGATCTAAGCACACCCCAGTGATTTGAAATGTGTCAGATGTCAAAGCCCTGAGAAACACAAATTGGAATACTTCTAAATGCACTTTAATGTGGGTTACACACCTGCATTCGTCTCATTGGCCATGGTGCCAGCCAGGGAAGAGGCAGCAGTAGCAGCCACCTTGGCCAGCCCAGCCTTTGGGAGGGCTCCGAACACAGCAGGAAGGAGCCGAATGCATTTCAACTGCAGCCAAGTTATCGGTTTAGACTTCATAAATATGTCTCAACTGTTATGACTCTTATCTTTAAGCCATGGCATTCCTACCCCAAAGAATAGCTATTTTAAAAAATTTTTTTAAATAATAAAAACCCCAAATTCAGCAAATAGTTCTAAGAACTTTGATGGGAAGAAAAAAGTTGATTAATCATTTTTTGTTGCTTGTCTTTCTTTTGACCTTTTTGTGTAGATCCATCACCATTACGCAGCTGGGATGCTCAATCATTTACCAAAAGGGTTAAGACAATATAACCTTCTTGTGAATATGAATAAAAATTAAGTGGAATGAAGATGTTCTTCATAGTTTTACAGTTTTACTTAATTCAGGGGTTGGAGGTAGAGATCAGGGGGTAGAAAGGTTTCTCTTGTGATAATTTTCTTTCTTTAATATTTGGCATTGAGAATGATGGGAAAAAATCAAGAGACATTAACCCACAAAACGAGCCATATTTTGATTAGAGACAGCCCCACCCTGGTAAGATATTCTACAATGCTCTTTGTAAGGAATTTAAAGAGCCTGTTATCCCCCAGAGGTGTCAGTCATCTATTGCCACAATGATGCTGCGTAACAAACACAAACTTACAGTGGCATGCAGTGATAAGGATTTACAGCTCTGGCATTTGGAGTGGCTGGCTGGGCAACACACTGAACTTGGCTGTGCATGTTCGTATATTAGGGGGGGCAATTGGCTGTCAACTGATCAAGACCACCCTTGGCTGGGATGACTGGGGCAACTTGGCTCTGCTCTATATGTCACCCATTCTCCAGCAGGCATATTCTTAGGCACTGGCAGAGGTATAAGAAAGCAAGCCCCAGTGTACAAAATCGTTTAAAGTCTTTGTGTCACATCTGCTAAATTCTATGGGACAAATCTAGTGTGACACGGTTGAGGCCAATTTCGAGTGGTAGAGCAGATTCCCTACCCACAGTGGGAGGGCATTAATAGCAAAGTTACCTGGCAAATACATGTTAAAAGGATGGTAAAAACTTAGGCCCACAAGTTCAATGTACCACAGTGGGTGACAATACTATGCCCTGTAGGGTTGAAGTCAGTATGAGTTGCTTGCCAATAGCTAATATCCAGTGCAGACTCAATCATGAGGCCAAGCTGTGCAAAAAAAACAGTCACATGAGTGGCTGGTTTTGTAATCCAAGGTAGAAGAAATGATTTGGTATCAAAAGGTGGCCAGGAAGTCTCACTACTGTTAACATGTCAGTCCTTCCCAAATTGACCTATAGACTCAGTGCAGCACCAGTCAGAATCCTAGTAACCCATTTTGTAGAAATCAACAAGCTAATTCTAAAATTTATATGGAAAAGCAAAGGAAACCTTAGTGAAAACAATTTGAAAAAGAAGATCAAAGTTGATTTAAAGACGTAACTTATAAAGTTACAGTAATCAAGAGCATACTGGTGAAAGGATAGATACATATATCAATGGGATAGAACTAAATCCACAAATTTGCTTTGATCCACAATAATTGATTTTCAACTAAGGAACCAAGGTAATTCAATGAAGGAGGACAGTTTCTTCAGCAGATGGTGTTGAAACAGTTAGACATCCATATGCAAAAACATGGTCCTCAATCCACCCTTTGTCTTGTACACAAAATCAATTCAAAATGGAACATAGACCTGCATGTAAAATTTAGCAATAAGAAATTTCTAGAGGGAAAGATAGCAAAAAAAAAAAAAATTTTTGCTGTAATGGATAATTCCTAGTTTTAATGATATGGATGAACTCAAATGCATTATGCTAAGTGAAAAAAACCAGACTTAAAAGACTACCTGCTCTGTTCTTTCATTTTAAAAGCATGCTGGAGGCCGGGTGTGGTGGCTCACACCTGTAATCCTAGCACTCTGGGAGGCCGAGGCGGGAGGATCGTTTGAGCTCAGGAGTTTGAGACCAGCCTGAGCAAGAGCGAGACCCCGTCTCTACTAAAACAAATAGAAAGAAATTAGCTGGACAACTAAAAATATGTAGAAAAAATTAGCCGGGCATGGTGGTGCATGCCGGTAGTCTCAGCTACTTGGGAGGCTGAGGCAGAAGGATTGCTTGAGCCCGGGAGTTTGAGGTTGCTGTGAGCCAGGATGACGCCATGACACTGTAGCCCAGGCAACAGAGTGAGACACTGTCTCAAAAAAAAAAAAAAAAAAAAAACATGCTGGAAAAGACAAACTATAGGGACAGTGCTTGCTTGGAGCTGGGGCTAGAGACAGGATTGATCACAAAGGTGCATGAAAGAACTTTTTGAGTGATGAAAATGTTCTAGGTCTTGACTGTGGCAGTGCTTACACAACTGTATATGTTTTTCAGAATTCATAGAACTGCATACCTTAAAAGGGTGAATTTTACTGTATATAAATTATACCTTAAAAAAACCTGACTTTAAAAAAAGTGGAGGCTGGGCATGGTGGCTCACACCTGTAATCCCAGCACTTTGGGAGGCCAAGGTAGGAGAACTGTCTAAGTCCAGGAGTTCATGACCAGCTTGGGCAACATAGTGAGACCCCATCTCTACAAAAATTTAAAAATTAGCCAGAGGTGGTGGTATATGTCTGTAGTCCTAGCTACTCTAGAGGCTGAGGTAGGAGCATCGCATGAGCTCAGGAGTTACAGCCTGGGTAACAGAGCAAGACTCGTCTCTTAAAAAAAATATGTGGAGCCAAGGAAGCAAAAGGCAGAGCCAGGTACATCATACATCAAACAGGCTAAAGCCTCTAGCCACTGAGTGTGTGGCGAACCACATGTTCACCTCCTCTTTGTCTTTTCAGTCAACAACTATTGTTAGATAAGACATCTTAAACAAAAAGCTTTAAAAATTTTGGTATTCCTTTACCCAGATTCCATTTCTAGGAATTTATCCTAAGGGACAAATTTTAAATGATTTAACTAAAAGGAAATTATTGGCCACAAATTCAAAATTCTAAAAAATTGAAAATAACCTTAACATCCACCAATACCACTGGCAGATTGAGGGTGGAAATATTAATTCCATGCATGCATCCATGCAATGGAAAACCATCCAGCTATATAATAATATTTAATGGTATGAAAATACGATTATAATATAGTAAGTAAAAAAACCAGGTTACAAACGAGTGTTTATGGTGTGATCCCTTTTCTGAATTCTGTGCTGAGAGAGAGAGATCCAAACATTGGAAGGGTCAATATGCCAAAATGCTAGTAATAATTATCTCCTGGTAGTGGGATTGCATATAATTTTTTGGTTTTGTGTCCTATATTTCCTAAATCTCCTATGATAAATATGTATTTCTTTGATACTAAGAAAAAAAATAACGCAACAAGTTACTTTTTAAAAGGTGTCCATAGATTTTATTTAAGCCAATGAGTCAGTTCTATTATACTTGATCCTCGTGGGTGTCCTAAAACTTGTATCGCCTTCATTGAGTCCAAACAGTCAAAAAGCTGAACCCTAAGGGCCAGCTGAGCTCCTAAGAGGAATCCTTTAAGAATCATTGACCCCTGCCATGTATCTGCCCTTGTCCATGGAGACTGTGGAGTCCTACTGAAAAAAACAAGCACAAAGAGATGGGTTTATGAACCAAGAAAGACTTCTGTCGTGGTAGACCACTAACAAACTCGCTTGTTAAAAGCTGGTACTGAGTTGTTGCGGAAGTGAGTTGTTACGGAAATGTTATGTTAGTGAGCATTAAACAAGGTGTCAAGAGACCCAAGACCTGTGTGCTCATAGGCAAGATTCTTACCTCTCTGGGTTTTTATCTGAAAGATGAAAGAGTTAAACCAGGAAGTCTCTAAGAACCCAGCCTCGTCCAATTTTATGGGATTTTTAGGGGTGTCTGGTTGAACCCAGACCAGGGTGAATTTCACTATTCCTTATATAGAGAGAACCTTGTCCATTGGTGTGAGTTGATGGCCACCTAAACCAAGAAACTGAGAGTGGAAAAAAGAGCATGTTTTCCATTTCCCAATGGGATCCCTTACGTTCATTAGTGACTCTGTTGAAGAAGGGTTAAGACCAGAAAATGACTGAGCATCTCACAAATGCTCCTGTGAGACTTTGAGATCCTCTGTCATTTGTGCACAGGCAGAGACACTGTGGGACCCAAGGGATAAAAAACAATATTGTGCAGAGAGACACTTCCCCACTCTTCATGGAGTCCAGCACTCCTCTGACTCCTTGGGGACCCGTGGCTCTGGATCCCTGGAGAGATAGCAGGGGCGTGAACATTAGTACTTCTTGATGGTCCCATCAACAGAGCCAACATTTCATTGTGTCAGAGGCTGTACAAGCTGCAGACTTCAGCCAAGAGCTCCTGGACAGAAAGAGGGAGATAAGAGGTGGAAGATAGGTGGTAAATGTAGTTGGCCAGGTTGTGAGAACATGTAAAGTACCCTTTGAAGAATTCTAGAAACAGAGACGGTTTTGATTTTCCATAAATGTTAAGCATTGATGATGCCTCATGTCAAGTGCTCTAAAGCAATAGATATAAGAAATGTTCTCTTTGAGCTTCCAGATCACGTCTCTAGCCTTCTCCTCCATTTCTCATTAGGAAGGATAGTTGCATGGAGCAGGTTGGTCTGCACAATCTGAGCATTGCACAGCCCCCATTCAGAGTCAGAATATCTGGGTTGATAGAAGAAGTCATTACTGAGGAAATGGTAACAAGATGTCTGATACCAGATTAGACAGACTGCCGTGGTCTGTGTCACAGGCTATATTTCAGGCTGTATCCACAGGAGGCCCATGGCAGCTTAGAAGGCTGCCTTTTGGAAGCTTTTGGTGAAATCAAGTCACAGCCTAAAGAGAGGAAAGTGGTCAAGTTCTAGAAATTACTGAAACAAATACTTCTATTGATAAAAGCCACCCTGTATGGTTGCTAACTCACCATATAAGAACAGTCTGGAAGACTTCAGGACCCCACATAGATTCCCACGGAGAGAGGTCAGGATGTCTAGTCTATCTAACTCTCATACCCACTTTAACCACCAAAAAATTTATCCTCTGTCGAAATCTGGCTTTATGGCATCTAATTGGTCATCATTCTGGGGGTGGGGACATGGTATTACCTCACTTCCCAAACTTCCAGTCCCATTGGAAGGTGAAACAGCTGTAGTTTTACCCATCATTATGGTCCCCTCACTGTCAGGGCTTGTAACATTTGTTTTTGGAGGACACCTTAGATGTTTGGGAAGTCACAGAACCATGCACTGTTCTGGGAAGAAAGAAAATGAGGTGATTGATCTAACTTCCTCTTTCATAGATGAGGAAATAAGCCCTCAAAACCCAACTGTAAAGCCATTTGGTAGCAAGTGGTGCCACATATTAAGCCTCTGGATACCCAGTTATGTGCCTAATCAGCTAGCTTCAGACCACACCGGTCTTCTGCTTAGGAATTTGCCTAAGAAACACAGATACCACACATGCACGCACGCACGCACGCACGCACACACATGCACAAACATGCACACAGACGCAGGACAGAGAGAAAAATACAACCACCGTACATTACATACACATTCCAATATTAAGCAATCCAAATCAATCCTCCTTTTATTGAGGTTGTTCTTAGAAGTATATAGTAGAAAAGAAGAAAGTCTTAAGAACCCAGGATCTGAAGTGAGAATATTGAGATGTAATCTAAAGCTCTCTTCGCCTCAGTTTCTTGATTAGACAGACTGCTGTGACAATATATTGTCATGTATTCAATATGGACAATATTAATACCTATATCATTAGGTTGTTATAGATATTTAACTGTTTATTACATGTGAAACACTTAGCATAAAGCCTGGCACATAGTTAGCAATCAGTAGAAATTCACTGTTAACTCTCCCTATTGGCCTGAAGTTGGTGGCTTTATAATTGCAGCTGTTCCCACATCACAGTCCCCTACAGTGGTGCAGATACTTTGTGGCCCTGTCTCTTTAGATCAAGGTAGTATCAGATAGTTCAATAGAAGGTGGTGGTTATGTTGGAAGAAAATGGTCCTTTACCTCAAATAGCTTCATTGTTGTTTTGCACAAGATTGGTGCTGTAATTGTTCAAAATATCTGAAAATTGCATTCAGAATAATCATATTTAATTTTTCTGACATAAATGTGGTAGTTGTCCTGGAATGAGATTCAGCTTTCTCTCTGTCCAGGTCCTTGGGCGTGGTTCACAGCTTCTGAACTGCTGTCTTCAAACATGCAAGAGTCTACCCTGCCTAGGTTGACTCTCCCAGATGTGGCCCTGGGGTATTTGGAGCTATGTTACCTCAGGGTATTTGCCTTTAATCAAAGACATTCTACTTCCTGCTGTCCTCTCCAAGAGTGCCAAGGGCTAGCTTCAGGTTGTTGCTGGAAATACTAGGGCAATCAGAAGACTGGATCATTCCTGTAGCAGTACTGTCAGAGTGACTTTGGAGAAGCCACTTCTGACCACTTCCTGGGTTTACATTTGGCTCTATGGGCTTCACTCAAGTTGTTGGCCTGGTCTCAGTGGTAAGCATTTGTGTTTATGACCTCTAGATAGTTTTTAACTACAGCAGCCAGAGCTCAGGCTGAGAAAAAGGGAAAGCTATGATCTGTTTATGGTTTCTCTCTGGAAGTGCCTTAGGACTGGAGAGTGGTAAGTTCTGGAAAGCGCCAAAGTTGGGCCAGTAGGGGCTGTGGGACCATGAAGGAGGCACTGCTGCAGTCCAGCATGGCTCTGTTCAAATCCACCTACATCCCACTTAAGTTTAATCTGTCTTGTCACTGATTCGTAAGGAGGGTGGCTGCTGACAATTTTAAAAGGGAAAGTAGTATGGCGACATCTCAAAGAACTAAAAGTAGAGCTACCATTGGATCCAGCAATCCCACTACTGGGTATTTACCCAAAGGGAAAAAGACATTCTATAAAAAAGACACCTGCACTCGAATGTTTATAGCAGCACAATTCACAATTGCAAAGATGTGGAAACAGCCCAAGTGCCCATCAATTCATGAGTGGATTAACTAAATGTGGTATATGTATACCATGGGGGTACTACTTAGCCATAAAAAATGAATAAATCATATGAATTAATACCTCTTATATTAACCTGGATGGAACTGGAGACCACCCTTGTAAGTGAAGTATCACAAGAATGGAAAAACAGGCACCTCATGTACTCACCATTAAATTGGAACTAATCGATCAACATATATGTGCACATATGGAAATAACATTCATCAGAAATCAATGTGAGCGGATGGAGAGCCTTAGTCCAAAATAAGCACACATTTTTTAATAACACTATTCAAAGGCAGAATGGCCTGCTGCAAAGGTGTGAGTTGCTCATTTCTGGAGGCGTGCAAGTGTCAACTGGATGATGTCTTTGCCAGAACCACGTAAAGGAAGACCAGGCATCAGATGGGTGGGACGTTAGGCCTTGTGCCTCCCAATCTGAGCCTCTTTGAATCAAAACCACTATTTCCTTCATTAAGGTTTCAATTCAAGCTGGATTAGGCATTTAGAGTGAGCCTTTTGGTTTCACTTACTGTGCCATACATAGAACACATGTGTGTCTCTTCTGGTCTGTTAATGTAGGATGTGATTGGGATGTCTTTTCCAAGGAAAAATGTTTCTAAGACTGTTTATTACTATTTTATACTTCCTATCTCTTGGGTTTGTCTTGCCCTGAGTTGGCCTATGTTTCTTCAAATCCACCCAGCAAGGTTCAACTTGGCTTGGCTGTGTCTCTGCTGCTATTATTTTCTATGGAAATAAACGCACACAGACTCTGATCATTGACATATGCTCAGAAGTAACCATAAGGAGAAACCAACACTTTACCATTAATACACATTTAAAACTTGCCATAAATCTGGGATCTGGAAATGTACAGTTTCTCTCCCTCCGAACGCATATATTTGCTACTATTGATATTTTCTGTACCCTTGAGAACATTGACTATACTAATATAACACTGAAACATGAACATTTAGGCAAAAAAAAAAAAAATTGGCCAATTGAACCAGATACATCAATTAATTCAATGACAAAAACAGGTCAAACACTTAGCTTTGGCTTCACATGGAGGCATTCAAGACAGCAGCGTCTGTTTTATTTTTGACAGCAGCGTCTGGTTCTCATATATCCATTTAACACTTTCAGGAGATCTTGACTTCAGCATGAAACTCGCCCAGATCTTCAGATCTACAAAGGACAGATTTTAATCATTATTCTGAAAATGTTTTCCCTTCCATAAGACAATGAAGAAGAAAAAAGACTGCTTTACATTAAAATGCTTATTTTAGCCATGAAGATAAGGCCCAGCCATTCTCAGATGCTGAAATATTCTGGTTTGGAAGATCTTTATAGCTTGGTTCTTGGCCGGGAGCCTCATCACACTAAAGAATTGACTCGAATGTTCTGTTTTTCAGTCATTTGTTTGCAAAGTCTAATCTGGAAGGGGAACTAAATTATTATTAAGGACCTTTTATGTGCAAGAGTTGTGCCAGGCATTTAACATCTATTGTCGCAATTAACCTTCACAACACCCCAGTGGATGGGCCTTTTTACCTGCATGAGAAAGAAGCCCTAGGTCAGGTCAGAACTCAGGTCAGCCAGCTCCAAGCTTCATACATTTTCTTCATTATAAGAAAAATGATGGGGGGGAGGAGATGAGAAATCCATTATAAACGTAGGTAATCCAAAGTTAAATTTCAGAAAACCATTTATGAAATTATCTTCTTAAATTATAATTCCAGTTAAACATTACATTAAAGTGTAGAAAGTCTTGAGTACAAACATTTGTTGATTAGCCTCAAAGTAAACATGTGAGATAAAATGTCACTAAATCCTCATACAGATTGTACTAGCTACTGGCTTTGGCTTTCAGCTGATAGATTGATCATTAGCAAGTAACTTCTGGGCCATGTGCCCCCATCAGCTTCGAGTGAACGCTGGGATTTTTCTTTTCCTTGCTTTGCACAATCTGTGTGTCCCTTCTCTGGTAACCCAGATGAGTGCTCAAAGTAGGACATCGAGTCGATATCCCAAGGCCAATATCACAATTCTGCATTTATTTTTTCCTTAATATTTAAACATTCCTTCGAGATCCTTTTTAGTGTTTTCTACCCAGTTCTTAGCGGGAGCTGCATTTAGTTCAATTTTCTTCCTCTGTGTCTTTCCCTACCCTGGTTTAGTGTGTTGAAAAATCCTTTCGCATCAGCATTTATGCAGCATATAATTTTTTTTTCACTCTCATCCAACAGGCACATTTGGATTTACTATTTCACTTGAACAGTTGGTGTTTACTGGCAGCAACAAGAACAAAATTTATAGCAGCAAATGGAAGCTGAACTCGCATGCTGGCTTTGCACTGAAGAACTTTGTGTTTGCCATTTCCTAATTGTGAAAACAATATGTCCAAGATTTTGCAGTCATCAGCATTCTGATGTAACGACTTCCATCTGGTCAAAGGAAGAAATCCAGAACCTCTATCTCCTTGAATTTAATTCTACCCCAATGCAAAGGTAACTGGCTTAGGAGAAGGTTGAAAGACTGGAGAAACTGAGACTAAATACATTCTAAAAAGTGCTTGTAACATCCACTTTTCCAGAGGATAATTTTCCTGAAGAGCACACAGAGGTAGGAAGAGAATTTGCCATGATCTTCTTATTGGAAGTGGCTCTAACTGGAGCAAGATGACAGGATTACTTGGAGGTGAGAGAGGATAAAGAAAGCAGGATGATTTGTGGGGCGTTCCAATTGGAGGTAATAAGAAGTCAGAGATCCACGGAGACCAAGCAATTGGAGAATAATACCGAGGCGATGGGGCCAACAACGTGGTAATAAGAAGCAGTTTAACATCCCATCTCATCCCATCTGGCATTAAGCATTTGGCACTGGCTGTTGAAATATGAAGCTCTGATGGCCCTCGCACTCTTACAGTGACCTTCCTCACTCATTAGCCAGGAGTTGAAGCTGAAAGAAATGCAGCATAATATTTCAAATGCTTGGTTTGCATTTTTCCATATTCATTGACTCAACAAATATTTACCAAGCACTATATTACATATTAGGAATGACATTAGGTGCTGGGGATATGGGCTCAAATGGTTATCCATTATAGATAATCAAATGAGAAACATAAAATATGCATAGATGGCCCTAATTTTCAGGGGTTTCAGCTTAAACAACCAGGAAGAAGACTTCTATATCAAGATATCTTTAGGTTTTATGTTAATCTTTTTCTTTATAACTTTATATTCGTCTTTTTCTTCCTGAAATGAGTAGAGAAAGAAAACAGGATTCTTGAACTAACCCTATAGCTGCCCTTCACTCTGTGGAATAAGTGAGCTCTTGGCAGGAGGAGATTCTAACCATGATCTCACAATTCCTAAATAGCAACAGCATCAGGAACACATTAGCTCCTAGAGTGATGGCCAGAGGCCTGCACATAGTAGGCACTCAATTAATAGGTATCCACTGACTAAACAAAGGAAGCTGAAAGAGATTATAAAATCAATCATGCCTCCAAAATGCTCTTTAAGGACAGCAACATGGGACACAAACTGTTGAGGAAGTTGCCTCCCACCTGCCTCCCTCCTTGGATACACATCATTCTGCAGATGTGAAAACGACCCAGATTTTGCCCCACATGTGGCCTCCAGGACTGGGCCCTGCTGGCCCACCTGTACCCTCACATAGACCCGGGACTCTGTCACAGAACTGCTGTTCTGTCCCTCGCTCCCCTTAACCCCGTGCTTTCTTGGAACTTCAAGCTGTGAAACCACAAAATACAGAGAGGAAGGAGCTCATTGCAGGGAGACATAAAAATCCTGCTTCCCTGAGAGCTGTTCCTCACTCAGAACCACCAATCACAAACTCCCATCTCCTGACACTGCCGCCTCGACCTTGGGTCCCACCATGCCCAAAGTCTAGGGCTAGAAGTGTTGTCTCATCCACGTTAACTCGGGTCTTGGGCAGCTTTACTTTCTTACGACCTCTCTACCTACCGTGGTGGTAAATTCTCTCTTTGCAGCCTGAACTCCCTCTCCTGTCACCCGGCTTTTTCAGAGTAGCCCCAGTCTATCCAGCACATCTCGAGAATGTTCAACCTAAAAGGGAAAGCCACTCTGCTGGCACGCATATGGAACATGATATTAAAATGACACTTTGCCTGTTGTCTCAGTGCTAGCGGAGGTCCTAGAGCTGAGAACAAATTTTATTAAATGCCCATATAGTCTAAAGAGATGTCACTTGCTAAGGGGTGACCAAAAAATGAGCCTGTTATTCAATCTCAGGTATGTAAGGGGAAACTTGTGAATTGATGAGTGTGAGGATTTTATCAGAGAGGACAGTTAGGCTGCTGAAATGCTCCCTCTTCCCATATTTGTGTTTTCCCCTCATCTTAACCAAATAAGAGGCAGGGCTTCAGAGAGTCGCTTGAAGAGGTGACCTATGACCCCTGGACTTTGGGGAACATATGGTGTATTAGTTTCTATTGCTGTTGAAACAAATTCGCACAAATTTAACATCTTAAAAATAGCAAAGTTACTATGTCACAGTTCTATAGGTCAGAAGTCCAGTGGCCTCAGCCGGTTTCTTTGCTTCAACCTCAGGAGGCTGAAATCAAGGTGTTGGCAGGGCTGTATTCCTTTCTATAGGCTCCGGGGGAGAATCCATTTCCAGGCTAATGCATGCTGTTGGCAGAACTCAGTTCCATTTGCCTGTTGGACGGAGGTCCCTGTTTCCTCCCAGGTTGTCGGCTGGAGACCGCCGTTGGCTCCTTGCGGCCTCTCTCCGGGTCTTGCACAAGGGCCCCTGCCTCTCAGAGCCGGCAAGAGTGCGTGGAATCCTTCTCATCGGGCCACATCTCTCTGACTTCAGCTGGGAAATGTTCTGTTTTTAAGGGCTCGTGTAATTATATTGGGCCCACCTGATAATCCAGGCTAATCCCCTCTTCTCAAAATCTGTTACCTTACCGACATCTGCGAAGTCCGTGTTGCCATGTACTGTAAACTATTCACAGGTCCTGGGGATTAGAGAGAGGACATCTTGGGGCAGGGGGGCTTATTCAGCCTACTACATCGAGATTAGTACCTGGAAAAGTCAGAAGGTGAGAAGTTAGACACGGCAGCCCCTGGCGCGGAAGGAGACCTGGGGGTGGGAGCTGGAACGAGTCGCACTTCCACCGATGGTGCAAAAAAGGCTTTTGCCAGAGGGGACCGTGGGGAAAGGAGCTGGACTCAGCCCGGACCGGGGCTCCACTCAAGAGGGCCCGCAGGAGGCGCAGGGAACCCCAGCAGGAGGTTAGAGGTGCTCTGCCTGAAGCCTGGGGTGGAAGGGAAGTCACAGCAGCCAGTGGAGGAGACACCTGTGTCAGGCAACTGCAATGCGAGCTCCGCAGCACACGTGTTTTGGAGGAGCTCTGAAGATGCCCTTTGAGAACAGCGGCCTTCAGACAACGTCCACCCCAGATGACGCTATCAAATTATAACCTCGCCTTTCCTGCCTGTTGCTGTTCCAATGCTGGAGGACCCAAAGGCAGCAGAAGAGCCAAAGAGTAGCAGAAAAGCAAGGTAGGGAGTGCCAGGCCCTGCTGCGCCCTGCTGAGGCAGGACTGGTCTGGGACACCAGGAGCTTTGAATTCAGTGAGCATTCGAAGCTTTGATGTTAGACCAAACTGGGCCTTTAAGATCTCAAAGCACAAAGTATTTGTTAGCAATTAAGAGTGGCATAAACGTTATGGGTCTGCTTAGGATTTTATCCCCAAATAGGAAAACAAGTTGATTAGGCAGTTCTAAGAAAGAATAGTGTTGCTTTCTGCTTGCTTTTTTTCATTTCATAGACCAGATACATAAATTACCCAACCCTTCTCTAGCGACATCCAGGTTCTGATTACCAACGGCTGTCTCAGGAGAAGGGCCACACATCTCCATTAACAGGAACTCAGACCCTTGTTTATTAAAATATTTGGTTACAGCTTAATGATTACAATTGTGAAGAATATTGAGTTTTTATGTGATATGCTATTTAGGTGCAGTAAAGCTACCATACTGAATTCAGTGAATTCCCTGATAACGGACACAATGTAGAAAGAGTATTTTGACAGTTTGAGGAGGGCTAATGATTTTTGATCTCTGATCATTGGGCTATCTTTTCTGTGATGTCATGGAAAGAGCACTGGACTTGTCATTGTTCTAGAACTGAGTCTCCCACTAACTATATACACATGGGCAGATCATTTTACCTTTTTGAGCTTCATTGTGTGTCAAGTGGTAACAGGAATATCTGTCCTACCTAGTTCATAGTATTGTAGGAAGAATCAAATGACATAATGGTCACGAAAATCTATTTCTAAGTTGTAATCTATATATATAATAAGTATTATTAGTAATTGAGCATTCATATATATTCCATGACAGGTTACAAATTTTAAAGAAATCTAGTACACTATGCTTAACTTTTGGAAGGACCCATAAAAAAATGTTGACAATATTTGCCTTCAGGTAGAGGCTCGATGAGAGTGATGGGAAGGAGGGATCTTTATCTTTCACTCTGTTTTTTTTTTTGGTATCTCTTGAATTAATACCTTATAAACATTATGCATTCTAACCAAAACAATTTAATAATCATTTGAGAAGTTGTAGAAAGTAGATATATTTATTCTCAATAAGTTGAGCATAATCTAATCTTTCTGTAAAAGGGTTTTTAATGCTTCGGGATTAAATGAGATGATTTAGTTGATGTAAACAGCACAGAACTTGGCACATAGTAGGTATTCAAAGAGCTCTTTGCCTTGAGGCTATCATATAACTATCAACTCCCAGTGAATTAGCTATATATAGTTAATGGGATGCTGGATATTAGAAAGTTTATTGGATTTTACCAGGATGTTGGACACAGATGGTAAGTGGAAAATGCCAGAAAGTTGATGAATCATCTGGTAAACTAGTGGAAAAGGTTAAGTGGAGCCAGAAATAGGCCAGAGAGGGCAAGAAAACAGAGCAGGTCTGGAGAAAGGCAACTGCACTCATTATATCATGTAACCCACTTTTCAGTTGCCCATGTTTCCAGAATGTTAAGTGGATTTTGCAAGTTGTAGTTATTCTGATCTTCATGCTATTAAATGCTTATTAATTAACAAATAGTTTGAAATCCCATCAGCTAGGCTGTGGAATTTGTTTTTCAAATTTATGATTTCTCCTTATTTTATGGTAAGGAGCAGTGAGTCCATAAATCAGAACACGTTATAGAAAGCTCTAACACCTAGCCCTAATGCCAAGACTGAGAATCTGATAGCATAGCCATTAAAAATTAAGACCCCTGAAAGACTTCAATTTCTGCTAACAGGAATGCCCAAGGCAGCCAGACACTATGTTTCTCTTTTTATTTTAATGTAGTTGCATCAGTTCTGCTATCCTGTTAAAAATGAAGCAGGCACCTAGAATGACATTTACAAAGCAGGCAAAATGAAAACTAGAACTATCCCACACAGAAATCACCAGCAATGCTAGGGTACCATGGGTAATGTTGAGATGTAAAATCGTGCTGCTCAAAATGTGGTCCTTAAAACGCCCTTGTCAGCATCTCATGGGAGCTTGTTCCCAATGCAGAATCTCGGGCCGTCCCCTGACACCTATGGAATCAGAATCTCTAGTTTTACAAGATCCCCAGGTGATTTCTAGGAACGTTGAAATTTGAGAAGTACTGACTTAAATGTATCAATGTGCTTTAGGGAAAAAAGATGCTGTTGAACAGGCAGCATTCACCTTATCTCAGAAATGAGAAATTGTCAACTTTGCATTGTTCCTTGAGAATAAATAACTAATAAATAAATTCAGCCAAAAAGAAAATAACAAGGGCTTTGGGACAGTGGAACCATTTGGGGGCAATGAAAGTTTAAAGAAGGAAATGGAAGAAGAAGAAGCTCAAAGATGGCAGCTCTAAGTCTTGGCAACCGATTGAATGCAAAATCCAGTGAAGACTGAAGACCCCCCCATTCTGGTGACTAGGAGAATGAGGGGCTACTGGCTGAAGAAGGGAATCTACTAACTAGTGAGGTGCCAATGAAATGGAGCTCCATTTACAACTTAGAACATTTAAAACCTAGGATTTTTCTTCATGGAATTGTCTGTTTTCTGAGTCAGTGATTCCGTTTGACACCAAGAGTTGCTTTTATTGCTTCCCCCCGCTGTGGGCTCTTAATTTAAAAGACTTCATCTATCAAGCACTCTCCATTTGTTAAGTAAGAATATTTCCCCCAATTTTATTCATTAAAGTGTTTCTGATCAGCATGAGATAATGTGTATGACCATTAGACTTACTGCAATTCCAGCTAAAAGCAAAGAAACTTAGTAATTTATTTGGTGCATGAAGTTTCCCGTATACAATTTCAGTTAGAAAATAACTCAAGGACTTACCCTAAATGTGAACAGGAACAAGAATCCCCTGCTAACCAGAGTGAATTTCCCAGGGCTGTAGGGAAGAAGAAGAACTGAGGACAACAATGGGAGAGAAATAAGAAGAGTTTTCCTAATGTTTCTGCCATGAGCACTTCCCATTAATGAATTCAGTTACAGTCACTAGGAGTGAACATACACACCTGGAAATGTGCAGACCTGTCCCAAGGGAAACAAAATGGAGAAACAGTAAACATCAGCAATCAGCTGGTGACATTTCATTTTGAATTTGGTAATAATAAAATAATGAAAAAAAATTCTGAACTGTCGCTTCCAATGTGGAAGGCCCTCATCATACTAATTGTAGGGCTCCAGGTTATAATCCTTCACAATGAATAATTTCTCTTGGAAAGTGCCTATATAATAAACCAGACTTTCAGGACTCTAGCCAGCTTTATGTTACATTTTTGGTGATTTAAGGATTTCTGTTACAACAGATGACATTTCTGAGAATGGAACCAAAGTCTTAACTCCTTGAGTCATTTTTGGTTGGCAGAGATGCAGATTCTTCTCAAGTATTTAGCTATGGAGATTTTTAGTAAGGATTTCAATGAACAAAAAATTAAGAAACTATTTCTTAATGGAATAACGTTTATAGGTGTGCAAACTAAATAAAAGATTGAGTTCTGTGTTGGCAAGTTAGAGAATAATGTGGCAGTTGCTATATGCAAATGATTATTTGGATCCCAGCTTGAATAGCAGAAAACAACTCTTTTTTCTATCTGCAGGTCTAGGTGCAGTCATTTTGAATTTGAGTCATGCTTGTGGATTGTCATGTGTTACAACAACTGGAGGAATATGCCACTGTGGTTCAGTGTTAACAGGAATAAATATGCAGTTTAGTTAGCAAGTTAGAACTGTTTCACATTAGACACAACTTTATGGCAGACAGTTTTACAAGGAAAGTGGAATGAATTGAATACAGTCACTTGAATTAAAATATCTTTTATAGTCTCCTTGTTCCCTTGGAGCTGATGACAAACCTAGAGAAGCATGCTAAAACAAGCAGACCAGAAAATCACATTCTTCTAGTGCTCACTTTGTGCAGTAGGCACAATTCAAATAGTGCAGTAGAGTATTTATTGACATGGGGATTTTTTTTTAAAAGTTGAAAAACAAGGAGATTATAAAATGGTATAATGTGGTAGAGAACATTTTTATGGCTGTCTCAATGTTCTCATTGGTTCCTCCTCCTGGGATAGCAGGGGAGCCCTGGCATGTTCTCACAGTGATGGTAGAAGCACAAGAGCTCAAGCCTACCTACGTCTAGGCTTGGAACTGGCACACTGTCCCTTCCACCTTATTCTTTGGGCTAAAGCATGTCACGTGTCCACCCATGTTGGGAGGACACTGCAAAGTTACATGACAAAGAGCATAGACATAGCCTCAAATATCTTCCTGTTTGTTTCCTTTTCCCCTGTCTTCCCTTTCTTCTTCATACGTCAGCCAAACTTGGTAAAATCACTGAAAATGGACTCCTGCAAACCTAATGACTAGATCAAGGCATGACTGGGCTGGAAAGATCCTTTGAGTGAATCAGGTCTAGTGCTTTGCCTCCTGCATCTTTGGAATGTAATGGTGTACGTGAGAGCAACATTGAGCTGCAACACGCGATCTGTGTGAAAGATACCCAGCATTATTTTTATGAATATGGCACTAAACCATCCCAGACTATTAGACAGTTGTGTTGTTGTTGTTTTATTCTCATAGAAAGGAGCTTGTTTACTTAGCAGTTTAACAAATTTTCAAACTAAATTCTATTCTAACATCCACCCTAAATTCATCCTGTAAACACATTGGACCATTTTCTCATTCATTTCTTAACAGACAGGAAAAAGAACTGGTCACAATCCTCTCTATACAGTGGAACCTACTTAATTTGACATAAGAAAATTTCTTAAATGAAGAAAAGTAACTCCCTAAAATTACTAGAAAAAGTGAACAAATAATTGTATGAACCAGGGAAGCCCTTTCTAAGTAACATAATGTCAAAGGCAGGAACCCTAAAAAAATAAATTCACAGGTTTGGCTATATATAAATTTAAAATATTTGTTTATTAAAGCCTACCATAGAAAAAACAAATGCAAGTGATAAACTCAGAAATAGTTATTACCCATATGATAGATAAAAATGTGTGTTATTTATTTATATTCATATTACTGTCAAAATGCCAATAAAGTGAGGTGAAAGGAATCAAAATAATATAAAATTATAAAGAGACATTGAACAAGGAAAATCAAATTTTTGCAAGATGGAGAGCAGATGTAAAGCCAGCAGAGTTGAAAAGTCTGACATCAAGCACCTGTGAAAGATATGCCAGTGAGAAGCAAGCTAACCCCTCAGGCAGCACTAGAAAGTCCAGGAATGGTAAGTACCAGCTCTAGTGGGGAAAGCAGAATATTTTACAGCAGGAAAAAAAAATTTATATCCACATCTTTGAAATCACTAGAAAAGAGATGTACATTTTTAAAAGAGATCTATATCAGGCTGCAAAGGCTTAAAATAAAATATTCAATAGTTTTTCATTTATTCACCAAATATATACCAGAAGCCAGACAACCCTTTTGAAGAGTTTTGCTGTAAAGGCCCATTTATGTTTCTTTCACAGAGAAAGGTGAGAGTAAGTAGAGAAGAAATTGGGGTTGTGGTAGATTGTAGAAGTGGCCCCATTTCTTCATCTCTCCCTGTTTCTGTGTGCTTGGCCATGTAACTTTGTAGTGTCCTCCCAACATGGCTGGGGTGACCTGCCCTACACTTGATTCTCGACTTGCCGTGTGACATGCTTTGGCCCTACGAATAGAGTGAGAATGGTGATGTGCCCGTTCTAAACCTAGATATAGGCTTGGGCTCTTGTGCTTCTGTTATCTCTGTGAGAACATGCCAGAGCTCACCTGCTATCCCAGGAGGAGAAACCAATAAGAACGTTGAGATAGACATAAAAATTTTATCTATCACATTATACCATTTTATAATCTGCTTATTTTTCCAAGTTCATTAACAAATTCCCAAGTCAATAAACATTCTCCCATAACATATTTTTTAGAGATTCTTATATATCGCTATACTTCTGGGAAATAAATGAACAAATTACATTTTCTCTGTATGATTTTTCAGCTTCTTTGCATTAAATAAAATATCTTTTCACAAAATAAGAAGTGCTCTAATGCAGAGTAGGTTAGGTGGTGGAATTACTTTTCCAAAATACAATTTCATCTACTCAAAGTACACTCATCAACATGCTTGGCTACTTTCACAGAATCCTCCACCATATTAATCCATTACTTTAGAATTTTGGAACAAGAATTTGTCTCCAAGTACCATTAGCCTCCATAAACCATTCCCACTAATTGTTTTCATTTTTTAAAATTAAACTTATTTTGAGATGATTGTAGATTTGCACATTGTTGTAAGAAATACTACAGAGATTCTGTATACACCCTTTATCCAATTTCCCCCAATGGTAACATTTTGCAAAACTACAGTACAACATGGCACCCAGTATATTGATACTGTAGCAATGCATTGATCTCACCCAGATCTCTCCAGTTTTACGTGTACTCATTTGCAATATAGCTTTAAAGGCTATGGAGTATTCCATTGTATCAATAAATGTATCACATTTTCTTAAGCAATCCCTTATTGTAGACATTATTGTTTTTAATTTTCAGTACCATAAAGGTTCCATAAACATTTTAATATAAATGTTATTGTGTACAACTATTTTTACAAATTAAATTTGTAGAAATATTAGGTCAAAGAAGTTATCTATTTTTAACACTTTTGTTTAATTCTTAACAAATAAGGGAAACCTAGCAGGAAAAACCTTATTTGATAATTAGACTATAATGATTCTTCCCAATGTACATGAATATGCCCCAGTTTAAAAACAAACAAACAAACATTCTTGACCTCTTTATCTTTTAGCTACCATTGCATAATATACCATTCTTCAGTGGTTTTAAACAATAATCATACATACACACACACACATATTAGTCTTTCAGGCTGCCACAACAAAATGCCATAGACTGGGTGGCTTAAACAACAGAAATTTATTTTTCACCATCCTGGAGGTTGGAAGTCTAAGATCAAGGTGTCATCATGATCAGGTTCAGGTGGGGACCTCTTCCTAGTTTGTACACAGTCACCTTCTCGCTGTGTCCTCACATGGGCAGAGGTAGAGGGAAAGAAAGCTCTCTGGTGTCTCTTCTTATAAAGGCACTAATCACATCAGGAAGGCCCCACCCTCAAGACTTCATTTAAACCTACTTGTCTCCCAAAGGCCCCATCTGCAAATACCATCACATTGTAGGTTAGGGCTTCAACATATGAATCTTTCCGGGGATGGGTGTAGTTCAGTTTATAGCAATATGTACATAATTTATATTCATATATATTTACATATTTGAAAGTCTCTAAAGTCATGAAAAAATGTTGAATGGTTATTTCTGGGTGACACAATGATAGCAAATTCCAGAACTTTTTTCTTTGTGTTTCTCTGTGTTTTCCAAGTTTCATTCACTCAGCATGTACTAGACTTGTGTTTATAAAATATTACATTTTTAAAAGAAAGGATGTTTTAAATTATAAGGTACAGATGCTCAATATGTTTAATAATAAAAATTGGGGTGGCACATAGCCCATCACTAATTAAAAAAACAGTTTTAAATTACACATTTCTTTAAACAAATTCATATGAAACTAATGAAATTCCACAATCCATGATGATTGTTGCTATCACTCTCCTACTCTTTTTCAAAATAATTATCAAAACCTTAATCTCTTTTCCACCAGTGTCCTCTTTATTAATTTATATTGTAAAATTATTTTTTTTCTCTTTTTTGAATGCACACTACACTTCATGTTTTACCCCTAGGGTTCCAAGGTGACATCAGAATGAGATCTTTTTATTGGTCTCTATTATTATTAAGAAGCAGGAGGGGGAGGGGTGATGGGAGCACACAGTATCAAGCTCCTCCTCTTCTGCTGGTGAGGTCTGCCAGGAAAAAAAAAACATGCAAGAACAAAAACTTAAAGGAACCCTGACAGGGTCAGAGTACACTGGAGGGACAGTGGGCACAGTGTAAGGGAAGAGAGGTGCAGAGGAGCAGTCAATTGCCTTGGAAGTTCTCTGGAAAGGACATGTTGAGTGTCGCTACAGTAGGAAATACCCTCCAAATGCTAGCGGCGCAGGCCTCACTCACTCATGCTGTACGCCCGTGATACCAGTACACACTCTGCTCACCATCATCACCCAGGAGCCCAAACTGCTGAAGCCATCATTTATTTCAAACATTGCAGGTTGCCATGCCAGAAGAGAAGAGAGAAACTCTGTAGGTCCCACTCCAGCGATTAAATGCTGTGGTGAAGAAGTGGCATATATCATTTCTACTTGTAATCTGTATTGCCTAGAACTATTGCCATGACCACCCACCCTCCTTCACAACAAAGGGGCAGATGACCATCCTACCACAGGCCTGGAAAGGAAAAGACCTAGAAATATATTTCAGACAGCACTAATATCTACAACAGGCATGGTCTGGGCTGACTGGATGTATATAAGCCCAAGTCAGTTGAACACAACACCCAACTCCCCTATTTGTAACATTCTGAGTCTCTGCCTGGTGCCAGCAGTGGTCTAACTTGCCTCTACTGGCCACAAGCATGAAGTGTTTGCAAAGGGAAGCCCACTGACCCAGGGAGAAGGGGATCTGGGTCCCAACCTCAGCCAACCAGCTACATGGTCATGGGCTGTGATTTCCTTATTGACAAAATAAAATTCCTCACATCTCTTCCTGCTCTAACCTGCTTTGATCCTTAGGGATGTGCACTAAGTTTGCAGATTCTAGGGAGGGAGAGAGGCTGTGCGCTGCTGGAGATCTGAAGTTTGGTCTTTCCTTCCTTTAGCCAAGGTGGGCTACAGGTGCACAGAGCTCCTGGTTGCTGTCCTGCCCCAGCCCCACAACCAGGCAGCAATCACTTCACCCCCAGGGCTTGTAAGTACAAAGGAATGAGCCATCCATGAGATTCAGAGTGAAAAGTCAGCACATATAGCATGATTTCGTGTTTTTGTCAAAAGCTAGTAGATTTTAAAAACCAATAAAGATAAGGCAGGAAACCAAGCAGTGGTCAGAGGAGGGGAAGGAAAGGGAAGGAGACTTTGTCCACCCAGAGCCACTGTTGACCATGTGGGACAATTGAATTGAGCAGAGTTTGACAAAGTTTTTACATTGTCTATTTTTTTCTGTATTACATTGACCAGTGGATTTTTTTTTATTTCACCAAATCAAACTATTATTTTACCAGTTTGGCATGTGCCCCATAAATATTAACAAGTAACACCAATCATTAAGGTCTTGGTCTAGACTTGGTTAGCTTTTGGTAGTTTGGGTTGGAGATGCCTACTTTTTCTCATTTATTTATCATATATTCTTGAAGCATTTCCCAGCATCTACCATGTGCTAAACATTACGTCAAGACCTAAGGATACAAAGATCAATACAGCGTGATTCCTGCCTTCAAGGCACCCATCCTTGTCTTGGAGGAGAAGTAAGCAGGGAAAAGAATAGTCAACAAACTACACAGCCACTTTCCCCACTCTTGTCCTGTGGCCTTAGAATGGAATTAGGTGACATGGCCCTGCTGACCTCTGGGTGCTATTAGACTTGTGACTCCCCAGCCCAGCCCAGCGCAGCCTTCCCTCTGCCCCACACTCCTTGTATTTGCTTCCTTTAACCATCCCCCCAGGGCAACATGCCCATTCCTTTTTCTGTCCTGCTAGCACCCCCACCCCAGCCCTCCTCAGCTGACAACCCTCTTCTCCAACTTTTCCAATAGCTTTTACCCAAATCCTTCAGGGACTCAGCCAGCAACAGCCTCAAGACTTGTCCCCCTCCTTTGTAGGGAGCACAGTCTTCCATTTAACCAGAAAGACATGTTTTTTAACTTAAATTCCCCTTGAAAATACACAAGGGTTTAAATTAAGGGTAAAAGTTACATTGCCAATATTCAAAATGTTGGAAAAGAATAGGTCAAGAGGCTTTCTTTAAGCATCAGGTTTTCCCATCTGCAGTTAGATTTGTGCATCACATGTGTGGCCTTTGCATGTGTGGATGTCATCATTCCAAGAGCCCACCCTGGTGTGGGTAGTGTGCCATGGGGGTGGGCTGAGGACCTGTGAGTCTAGGCAGCAGTTCCTAATTAGGGATGTGACCTTGACCATATTCCCTAACTCCCTGGGTCTCAGTAGAGGAAGATGGCGCCAGCTTCACCCACAACTGAGCCCAGAGACTTCATGTTTCTAGGCTTACTGAGATTCTTGGGTGACACATTCCTGTCCAATTAATCTTTTCATCATTAGTAGAGGGGGAAGGGAGCAGGGATGGGAAAAGTGGAATTATCTGTATCTTTAATTTTGTAGACAACTTGGGCACTGAACTGTTTTTCAAGGCAGTGTTTTAAATGTGCATCTGTACATATGCTGTAGGAGCACCGCAAGGTGACATTCACAGCAGGCACAGAATTATTAATAATAGCTGCCTCCTCTGAGCTACAGAATGAAGGGCTCTATCCTCCGAGGGTAGGGGATTGGAATTGTTGCTGTGCCAAAGACTATAACCCTATGAGTTCTGTGATATATTATTTTTGTCCTTAATATGTGCTAAGTACCACCCAAAGAAGATCAAGTTTTAAGTGCGCATGCACGCATGGGTGCATGTGTGTGAGTTTGTGTGCGAGCAGGGGGGTTTCTGAATGTATGAAGATGGAAAGATTGAGAAATCATTTTGTGGTATTCACGAGTGTGAGGTCTAGGTATTGTTTTCTTTCCCTTTTTTTAGTATGTGTGTATGCATATGTGGACGAGGGCTGAAGAATTAACAAAAGCTTCATCTAAATGCTAATTTGTGTAGTCAACTTGAAGGTAATTCAGGATGGGGGCCCGATTTCACATCTGCTTGGGGTCACAGCATTTTTTTTCCACTGAGTTGTTTATCTGGGAGGTGGGGTCATTGACACCCAGCTGTTTGGGGGCTCCACACCTGCCAAGGGTGGCTTCCACCACTCTTGCCTGAGTCTCACAAGAAGCTACATCCCCTGAGGCCAGGGCTCCTGTGTCTGTTGGTCTCAATGCCCTGGGCCAGTCCTCTTTCACTTCCCTGAAGAGATTCAAAGTTCTCTTCCTGGCTTTTCTCTGACTCCACCTCACCCTCCCCACACTCTCAACATGCACAGAGCCGCAGCTGCCCTGGGTTCTGTCATTTTGTGTGGACACTCAGTCTCAAAGCCAGGCGAGGCTCCCCCCACCCACCCCAGCCCCAGACGTCTTCCAGAAGGGGACACCATCTCCCTGCTTCTCCCTTCTGGGCTCTGGTTCACTGCATGTGAATCACCTGACAATCTTGTGGAAATGAAGATTCTCCTTGGTAGGTGGGGGGGTGGGGGTGGCGTCTGAGAGTCTACAATTCCAACAAGCTGCCAGGTGAGGCAGGGGCAGCCCAGACTGAGCCCACACCTGGAGAGCAAGGCTTTGAAGTGCCCCTGAGGCCACAGCTGTTTGTACCTGGCAGGGTCATCTTGTTGGCCTTTAGGTCCAGCCCTGGCCACAGGAGCACCTCTCAGGAGACAGGAAGAAGCTAGTCCTGAGACTGAAAAGGAATCATATTAGCCTGGGCTTGGGGGGTGGGAGGGGAACTGCAGCTTTTTCTGATTACAGATAAGAAACTCGTTATTTTAAAGACAAATAAAAAATGTAATAGACTAAAATTGCAGTTCCCTAGGTAGATTCTGGAAAATATTGGTCCTGTGGGATGTTAATAGGAGTTATATGCAAAAGGGATTTACGTGTTCAAATGAGTTCTAGAATCTAGAATCCAAACACTGGGTTAAACAAAGTTTAATAGGGTTGTTTTTTTTTTTTTTTTTTTTACTACAGAAGTTTTCAAGGCTTTAATAATCTTTAATGTGTATTGTAGATATATAAGAAGGACATAAAGCATGCAACATTCCCCAAAAGTATTTTCCAAGGAAATCCCTGTTTTTTGGTTTTTTGTTTTTTTTTCAGGGAGGCTAATAGGACTAAACCCCCACAGAACGCTCTTTGGGGAAGGATGGTTAAGTACACCCAGAGTCAACTTCACTGACCTTTCTCACCTCTCCCTTTGCCTGTCCCAAAGATTACAAAATGGAAGAGTATTTGTTTTCTCAGATTCATTTGTGATAACTTAGTCATATTTTTAGGATGTTCATGAGTCCATCAACATCTGGCCATTGAGAGTTCATTTTGTTTTTACAAATATCACACATTTCTTTCAAATGCTAAGCCTCAAATATAAAAATCATGTTACTAAATACCATGTCATCTGTTTGTCTTCACATCATATTTGAGACTGAAAGGTGTCCCTTCACCACTGTCCCCTCTCTTCACTATGCACTTGACCCTTTGAACATTGAGAGGAGTAGGGGTGCCGACCCCCCCACACACAGTTGAAAATCTTCGTATAATTTTTGACTCCTCAAAAAGTTAACTACTAATAACTTCCCGTTGACCAAAAGCTTTACCAATAACATAAACCGCCGATTAATGCATATTTTGTATGTTATATGTATTATACATGCTGTATTCTCACAAGAGAGTAAGCTAGGGGAAAGAAAATGTTATTAAGAAAATCATAAGGAAGAGAAAATATGTTTACTATTCATTACGTGGAAGTGAATCATCATATAGGTCTTCACCCTCGTCATCTTTGAGTTGAGTAGGCTGAGGAGGAGCCGGGCTTGCTGTCTCAGCGGTGGCAAGGGTAGGAAAAAAATCCACATACGAGTGTGCCCTCGCATTTCAAACGGCGTTGTTCAAGGGTCAGCTGCATAAGGAGAAGGGTTGGAGTGGAGCAGAGGAAAGGTAGGGGGAGAGTATTTAAAATGATGAAAGGAATACATTTCTCTCATCAAGCATCACCCCCCTATAATTAGAAAAGCCTACCAGATTGATTCGGTTAAACATGTTTGAGTAAGCTTAAGAATTTCTCTTTGAGATTCAAGAGTTTGTCTGGGCAGAGAGTAGAAAAAATACAGGCTAAATAAACTCAAAGAGCAAGGCTTCCTCCCGATTCTGCCAAGGGGTCTGCATCCCAATGAGGATTTCCTTGCACATAAAAGTCAAAATACTCTCCGGGGAGTCTCCTCTTTTTTTAAAATTCAGAGTGAGGCATTCAACTGGAATTTCTGTGGCTGTGTTGCAAACAGTCAGAAGAGGCATTTTTCATAGTTACAACCTCAAACCAGTAGGCAGAGTGGAAGTTTCCAGTTCACTCAATGGCTGCATCCTCTGAACCCAAACTCTTTTGGTAATCCATGGGAGAATTAGATTAGAGAGATGGAGCAAATGAAGGTGTATGTGTGTTGTGTGTGTGTGTGTGTGTGTGTGTGTGTCTGTCTCTGAGGTGGCCGTCAGCTGAGATTGACAGGAGGTGAATTTATGAATTGAATAACAATAAATAGCATACTTAAAAATATTAAAAGTTGGAAATCATCCCTTACTGTGATAAATATTTCTCCCACTGAGAATTTGTTGGACAGATCAGAGCTGGCAGGGGAGGCCTGTGTTGTTGAGGTTGCCATGGCTACTGCAATCTGGGAGCTTTCTTCTAAAGACCTCACTGGCCCAAGGACAAGCCCAGGCAAGCCTACAATGCAGTGGCTTATGGACATTCTCTTATTCTAAAATATTGCAATGATAATCGCTAAGAAATATTAGTCAAGAAAAGGGAGGCTAGTTGTGTTTGTCTTTTCTTCCTACTTAGTTTCTTTCCTTACATTTTCCCTAATTATCTACACACCTGAATACAAGGCCCTCCCAATTACAAAGCCAACGCCCATTTTCTGAAAACAGAAAATTGAAAAAAAAATTTTTGCAAACTTAAACATAGAAACTTTTAGGCTTCTAAGTGAAATAGTTAAAAATCTACTTATAAGATTCAACTTATTAATTTACATATATGTATATTAATTGCATAAAACTAAAGAAAATTGTATACACATAATTTGGGAATATTGCTTTATTTTACGCTGACATTTCATGAAACAATCTGATTTATACGTGTCATGTACATCTTGGCCATTGGCAAATTTTCCATCGCTATAAACTCTTTGATTTTTTTAGCAGTTTTCCAAAACACTCTATCTTTTCTGCCACTCAAGTTTTTACAACACAGCAATTTTTAAATCCAGATGTAATGCTATCATAGGAAATTTTATCCCTGACCACCAGTACCCATTTCCTCAATATTAGGACTAGTTTTCTTTTTATAATTCATCATTCATGTTTTAGTGATCTCTACCAGGTCTCACTTACTGTGTTGCTTTTTTAAAAAGTTTGTTTACAATGACACACAAGACTTGAAAGGGTGAGTTAAACCCCCAAACGAAAGATGATCACACTGTGTTAAATTTCTTTGATTCCCTTTGCTTAATTCAAATTTACAACAACTAACGCTTCCTGAGCCTTAATCATGTGCCAAACACTGTTTAAACACATTATGCATAATAACTTCTGGAAGGGTCTCTTTTCTCAAGAGTGCTTCCAGAGTGTGGCAGAGGAAGCTACCTGAGCAGACACGGCTGTGGACCAGACAAAAGCATCACTTGCTGTGGTGTGCTGAGGGCGTGGGATGGTTTTCACTTGTGTGCTCTACTGCTGATTAATCACCTAGTTGCCAAATGTGTGCACACACACAGAGAGAAACGGCCATCCTTTCTTCAGAGGGCCATAAGATCTCAACAACATGCCATTGTTTAGATTAGTGGTTCTCAGCCCTTGTCTGCACATTAGAATCATCTTGGAAGCTTTTTAAAAACACCAGTGATACCCAGGCCTCAAGCCAGAACAAATAAATTAGAATTTATTTCTGGTGAAGCCAGCATATCACTATTTTTGACAGCTCCCCTAGGTAATTCTAACTTATAGTGAGATATGTTTTAGATTCTTAGACATAAACCAAATGTCCTCATAGCTCTACCTAGATCAATCCAATGTCCTGATAGCTCTAATGCAGAAGTTAGGAAATACTAACTATGCTCTTTCAGTATTCAGCATATTTTCAAAAGTTCTGTTTAAATGAATTCCTGGTGGCCGTCCCTCTGTGCTCCCTCTTTCCTTTGCCCCACCCTTTAAAACACTGACCTTACTCGTACACTTAGAATGTGTCCAAGTTCCCCTGGACAAATAGCACCACCCAGAGACTGGGGCAGGAAATCGTCTCCCACCAGCTCCTTCCCACTCACTAGGCGGTGGGTGCACCCCCACTCCTCAACTCTCCCCCTGCCTGCCCACACTCACACACATTTTCTACCTCAGACCTCCAATCTTTAGTTGATAATACTAGAGACATTCTCTTTCTGATGTCACTGCTTGCCTTCCACATTTTTTCTTCTAATAAAGCCCACATAACAAAATAATAATGACGACTTCCTTTTTGACCATGTTATGTATGGTACATTGCACTAGGCACTTTATATAACTAGCATTTAATCCTCACAATAAACCTAGGAGAGACTCACTTTGCAGATAAGGCAGCAAAGGTTGGAGAGGAACAGTAGCCTCCACAGGATCACCCAGGCAGCAAGTAGCAGGTCTGGGATTCAAGTTCTGATACATCTGACTAGAAGCTCTGAACTCTTCCGTCACCACACACTCAGGCTTTATTGATGTGCAGCTTGTACGGTCACACAGGGCCCTGTGCTCAGACGGTGTCACACTGTGTTTAATGCTCTCTGTCACTCTCTTGAAATTTTATGTGTCTAAAATTTTCATCATAAAATGTTGAAAAAAACTTCAACAGTAACCACTGCAATTGTTTAGAACCTAGACCCACAAAAGATTCTTTGGGGGAGAAGTGTTTTATCACTGACATTGTTTAGAATCACCAGCACACGGTGATAATAAAAAGCAGATTGGCTTTCAGTCAAGCTTATTATTGTTTTTAAATTCTCAACAGCAGTGTGCACCCTCATTGCTTGCACCCAGGGTGGGCCTTCCCACTATACTGTCCTTGGTACACGGTTGGTGTCATGTGTTGGAAAAGCATCGTAATAAGAATCTGCCTGATTCCGAAGCTTTTTCCATGCCAGTAAACTCTTCCCACATTATCCTGCTAGCTATGTTGCAAATTATACAAAGATGAAAAAGGCATAAATCTTGCCTACAAAGAGATTGTAGTATAGTGGAGACATGTCCATGCTTACATGCTTCTGATACAAGGTGAATATTATAGATTTTCAAATAACATGCTGGAGGAAAATGGGAAAGTTTCTTGAAAGAAGTGGTGTCTGAGGTATACTGTGCTCCCTACTTAAACATTTGGTGCTCCTAAGCTCCAGTTCAAAATCCTTAACATGGCCCACAAGTTCCTAAGTTCCTGTGCTTTCTACTTTTCTATACTCATCTTGGGTAATATACACATGCACACCACACGCACACTCTGGCTGCACTAGCCTGCTTTCTGTCCTTCTTATATTCCTTCCTCCCTTGCAGCTTTACCCAGGCAGTGCCTTCTTCTGGAACGCTCTCCCCTTATTTCCTCCCCTCCTCCCCGCCTCCACTTCACCTAGCCTAAGCCTACTCATTCTTCAGGGCTCTGGGAAAAGGCTGCTTTCTCAGTGAATTCTTCTCAGACCTCTCAGGCTGTGTGGCTTCTCCTTCTTTCTTCTTTGGCACACAAGACACAATTGTCATTGTACCATTTCTTGTGTAAATTTGGTGGTGGTCTAGGTTATAAGATCTGTTTGATCTAGAACCACATTTGACTTGTTTCCTACAGTAACTCGGTAGGCAAATAGTATAAATGTTTGTTGAATGAATGGAATTGAATGACTCAATAGATGAATCTATGAATGAATGAAGGGCAGGACCCAGTTGAGAATGGAGATGGAGGGGAAGACCATTCAGGGGGAGGCGAAATCTTGAGGCAAAACCCAGAGGAAGGAGGAATAAGAAGAGATGCGAAGACATGGGTGTTGAGTGCTCTCTGAGACTAAATGTTTTTAGTGGCATTTTTAAAATCGACTCTCAAGAGGCTCTTGTGCATGTCTTGGTAGGGATCAGACATGAATAACATTTTGTAAGAAGTAGGTAGATTAGAAGGACGAGGTAGAGTCTGCAAAAATTCTCATCAGCCCTGTCTATAATTAGAGTTTCTGGGGAATATTCCTTTTCTAAATCTCACAACTCCAAAGAGACCAAAACTGGGGTATGGTCAGATCCCTGGGAAGTCCCACTTTCTCATTAGCATAGTCCAAAACTGCCTAGTCTCTTTTGGCCAAATGCTTAGATAGATATATAGTGACATTAGACTCCCTCTTCAGGGCATGTGAAGCCTCCCAAAGAAATGATTCTAGATGCCTGGAATTTTTTTTTTTTTTTTTTAACTCAGCAACTGGTTAATGTGTAGTGTGCAGAGAGAATGTGTAGAGAGGTGAGCCTTCCCTTGTAATAGAGACCACACACTAGTTTGTTGATTTCTGCTCCATTTCCTTAGTCCTGACAGGAACATAAAGGTATACTCTGCAATTTAAATGTTAAATGCTTTGAGCTATTTTGAACTTGAAAATGTATGAAAAGTTTTATTCCAAAAAGGTGCTCACACATTTTTCCTGCACTATTTAGGCTTCCATTTATAGATCCCTTGGTATATTCCATCTTAGTAATGCACAAATAGTAAAAGGATGGAAGCTGAAACAGTACACACAACAACCCCAAAGCCTAACAGTGTAACAGTAAACTATTCTCTCAACATCTGGAATCCTATAGGTAACTTTCCTATTAAAGGAAATCAAGTCATTTTAAATCCATATCCACACTAAGATTTACAAACCATAGACTTATTTCTTTCGATCTTGTGTGAGGTTTCTCTGTGACTAAATCTGAATTTCAATTTCCTGGTGTGTATAAAATTAGGATATTAGACTAATGGAGTTCTGCCTACTCTCAGGACAGACAGAACAGACATTACTAATCACTTACAGAAAACTTCACTACACACTATACCAGGCAGTCACTACCGATCAAGTCAAGATTCCAGGTAAATTGAAATCTATTTGCTGTCCTGGAACAAGGAGGTTTCTGATGCTTCTTACAGCTAATCTCTGAAATCGGTGGCTCTAAAGCAAGCCTATACAAAGCAATAGTCCCCAGTACAGAAGCATATCAATGTATGAGCTTTCAACTTAGGAATTTTCAGATACAAACAGATGAATCAGAGCAAAGAACACATTACTTTAATCTTGTGAGTAGATGGATGTCCCCAACCTTTTTGTACTTTACCTGCTTATAAGTAGAAAATCTTCTATATACCACATTTTTCTTTTCCATTAACCTCTTCACATCCTCAATTCTTCCCAAAGTCATAGAAACACTTGGAAAAGCCTTGTCCACTTTGGGTCCCTCCCTCCCTCTCTGCACTCTGGGCAACGGTGTCCCTACCATCACCTGCTCCCCTGTCAAATTCTCTCACAGGGAAGATCGAATAAAGTCAGCCAAACTGAGGTATAAATGATAGCTAAAGTCCAAATGATCTTTTCCTCTCAACATACTTCTATTTTATTAGGGACAATGTTCCAAGCCAAAGGAATACATTTCTAATTGTAGAATTATCTTGTTTTCCTATTAGAAGGGTTAGAAAGTTATTTGAGAGAAGCATCAAGGATCTTCTCAGTTCCCCTAAATTATCCTCTGAAGAACGATGCTTAATCCTTCCCCTCAAAGGCCAGGTTTACTTCTATCTCTTGAAATGCCTGGAGCACCTATTCTGAAGATACGGCTTATGAACCACCAAATCAGAAAACCATGAGTATTTGGTAAATATGCAGATGACTGAGATCTACTTCAAAACTAAAACTCAGGATCTCTTAGGATGGGCCCAGGATTGTGCAAGTCCCCAAGTACTCCTATTCCTACCAGGGGATTCTTATGCACAAATGAATTTGAGGGCAACTGTTTCAAAGCAAAGGCTTAACAGATATAGCTACATCAACACATACGCTTTTCCTGTTTTCCTGCTGTTTCCCAGCAAGATTATAAACTGCCTGACAGCAAAGACTGTATTTCATACTTTCAAGAATTCCCCGTAACTGCTCTTACTTTACATTCATAGTGATTTTATATTTAAGCAGTGCTTTCCCAATTAATATCATAAAAGAAATTATTTTCTCATTAGAGACCATGAGACTTCAATGAAGTGGGCATTAATCAGATATTTAAATTATATAGGAATTAATAATGCAAAAACACAGTAACTCATTGTCCATCATCCATTTTACGAACTTTTCTTCTAGTGTTTGCGTGTGAGGGCCAAATACATAGTACATGCAAATCCGCAAACATGGTATGCTCTTGGATGCATTACTGTGATTTTATGTATTGGAGCCAAAATTATTTTCTTCAAAATTCGAAATCATGATCTCACATATACATATTTACTTTCACACAATTGCATGAGTACACCTACTCAGTTAAATGAATTTAAGCCCTAAGATTTTCAAAGAAATTTACTCAATATTGCTTAGAATTGTTTGTCCCTAGGATTGGGACAAGCCTATGGGATCGGCAGGGAAATTCAGGTACAGGGGATTTTTAAGGTTTTGGAATAAGAGTAGCACTATACAAATAAACTTGTGTTTTTAGATCCTCTGAAAAAAAAAGAAATGCAATCAATGAAGCAATGAAAGAAAGAGCAAGATTAAAAACTATTTGGCTTTTTTTGTGTAAGAGCATTTGGTGGAAAGTTTATCGTCCTCTTGTGTGAATGATCCTCTTTGAAACTGAAGATTTTGGCCCTTGCTTTTTTTCTTTTTCTTTTTTATGTTTAAAGAAACCCGCAAATGACTTAAGTAATTGTCCCAGGTCCTTTAAAAATCAGGCAACACCTTCCACTTGCCCAAGGAGTGTATATTTCTTGGAGAAGGAACGCCATTTTAAGGCTAACACAGGAAGCCACACTCAGGGTTCAAGGTTTATGGTTTGTATTTGGTGTGGTTTGCAGCCCTGTTTTCCTTGTGAAGGTGATGACTGAAGAGAAACTCTCAACCCCCAGGCATCAAGATGAAGGAGTCGCAAACACTAGTGAGGTGGGTGGGGAATCAACTGGGTCCTGGTATGTATAGACCAGTGGCCAGAAAACTACCTGTAAAGGGCCAGATAGGAAATACATTTGGCTTTGCGGGTTATACTGTCTCTGTTGCAATTATTCAACTATTACGTTGTTCAAAAACAGCCATAGATAACATGTAAAAGAATGAGTGAGCTTGTGTCCCAATAAAACATTACTTACAAAAACAAGTGACCCACAGGCTGAAGTTTGCTGACCTTCTGTATAGACTATAAAACCTTTCTCATGGGGTGAGAAAGAACTCTAGCATTGAGAAAACTGTGTCTAGATGGTCAGGATAGTTCAGGATGCACTTTTCCATATTAGAGTCACTCTCCCTAAAAGCTAACAAAAAGCTCCTAGTTAATGGGCTATATACAGAGTGGTAGGTTCTGTTGCTTTTCATAGTGAATAACTCTATTTCCTTTAAATATTCCTGTAGCTAAATCATTAATGGAATCTGTAAGAATAAAAAAGAGGAAGGCTAGGCATGGCGGCTCATTCTTGTAATCCTTTTGGAGTTTGAGGCGGGAGGATCACTTGAGGTCAGGAGATTGAGACCAGCCTGAGCAACATAGTTAAGATTCATCTCTACAAAAAATAAAAAAAAATTAGGCAGGCATGGTGGCACACACCTGTAGTCCCAACTACTTGGGAGGCTGAGGCAGGAGAATCACCTGAGCCCAGGAGTTTGAGGTTGCAATGAGCTATGTTGATGCCACTGCACTCTAGCCCAGGCAATAGAGTGAGACCATGTCTCCAAAAATAAATAAACAAATGAATAAATAGAGAGAGAAAAAAGAAAGAAGGGGAGGAAGGAAGGAAGGAAGGAAGGGAGGGAGGGAGGGAGGGAGGGAGGGAAGGAAATAAATCTAGATCATCCAAGGACATGGACATATTCTGGGGGTTCAGACTCTGTCTGCACAGGCCTGTGGGGCCAGAGCAGGTTTGCTGACAGGGCACCTAAGACAGAAAAGAAGGCCAACGGGAGGCCTGGTGAGTGTCTTTGCAAACAGTAGTCAACACTGGGAAGGACAGGAGCATGTGAGGTTAGTGGTTAAAAGTGTAGGCTCTGGAAACAAACAGACCTAAGACTTAAATCCCAGGCCTGTTACTTACCAGCTGGCTGATCTTGAGGATGTTGCTTAACCTCTGAGCCTGAATTTCCTCATGCTGTTGCCTGGGCTGGAGTGCAGTGGCATCATCATAGCAGGATGTCTAAAAGGAATACAAAGTGTGTCGAATCTTTAACACAACCTAAGTGCCCAGTAAATGGAAACCACTGAAATAAATGAAGTTTTGAGAAGGAAATACATATTGAGAGCAACTAAAAATTAAAATATGATTAAGGGCCTAACAGAGTGAAAAATACAGTAGTAAACTCATGCTTAACACATGCATTATATTTCTTTTCTAGAATTCTATTTTCAAGGTTTATTCATTGTTTCATTCAGCAAATGTTTCTCAAGTACTGCTATATTCCTGGCACTGTGTTCACTGATGGGGTTAAAAAAATGAACAAAGTTTCCTCACTTCTGAGGACAGAAAGTTGAAAGGGCCTTGGTGGCTGTGCTTGTAAAAAGCTATTGTCTTTGAGCTGCAAATCCAACCTTCTGTACTCTGCCTGTCGATGGGGAGGTGACACTCAGAAAACCACTTTCTCCTTTGCCAGCTTCTCCCTAGTAGGCTCGGCAGTGGGTTGCTAGCTGGAGACTGGGAGGCTAGAGGAAGGAGAGGGAAATGTGCTTTTGCTCCCTTTTGCTTCATGTCCCCTCAGCATCTCCACCATAAGGCTTCTTCACCCTGGCAGCAGCAATTCATTTCCAGTGTTTCCACGCTCCTAGACACACTTGTCACTGCCCTCTAAGATACAAGCAGAGGTCTGAGTCAACCCCACAAGCTCCTCCTCCCACACTCTAAATTTTAATAATTCCAACCTCTTCCATTTATTCCTCCAGCCCTAGGGATGGTAGCTCCTTCTGCAGTTACTATCTCTGTTATCTAAGTGTCCTCTGTTTGTCTTGTCAATTCTCCAACATCTGCTTAATGGTCCCGTATATTAAATTCACTTTAAAATATTTAAATTATTGGTGTGGTTATCTCCTGGCTGACTCCTGACTGTGTATGTGATTAAAGGTTAACTCACGAAGGCCTATTAGCAATTTCACAAATTCCATGTCACAGGGAATAGGCTCAGTAAACATACTTCTGTGGGTGAAAAGCTTTAGGCAAGAAAGGAAATCTTTTAAAAAAACAACACTGTGAAAATAAAAAACCAGTTTAAAGACAAACACAAACAGTGAAAAAGCAATCCATGGAATAGGAGAAAATATTTGCAAATCGTATATCTGAAATTGGGTTAATATCCAGAATATATTAGTAAGAACTCCTACAACTCAGCAATAACAAGAAAAACAAAAATCAACCTAATTAAAAAATGAGCAAAGTACATGAATAGACATTCCTCCAAAGAAGATATATACAAAGTCCCAAAAAGCATGTGAAAAGATGCCCAACATAACTAATCATTTTAGGGAAATGCTGATCAAAACAACACTTCACACCTACTAGGGTGGCGATTATGCAAAAATAGAGACTAACAAGTATTAGAAAGAATGTGGAAGAACTGGAATGTGAAATGGTGCAGCCACTGTGGAAAATAGCATGGTGGTTCCTCAAAAGGGTAAGAACAGAATTACCATATGATCCAGTAATTCCATTCCTGGTTATGTACCCACCAGAGCAGAAAGCAGGGCCTCAAACAGACATTTGCACACCCTTGTTCATAGCAGCATTATTCACATCAGCTAAAAGGAGCAAGTGACCCAAATGTCCATAGACCGATGGGTGGATACGTAAAATGTGGTATATACATACAGGGCAATATTATTCAGCCTTAAAAAAGAAGAAAATTCACACACTACACATGCATGAAGCTTGAGGACATCATGCTGAGTGAAATAAACCAGTCACAAAAAGACAAATGCTGTGTGATTCCACTTATATGAGGAACTTAGAGTAGTCAAATTCATAGAGACAGACAGTAGTAGTATGGTGGTTGCCAGGGTCTAGAGGGAGGGGATGGGGAGTTATTGTTTAATTGGTGCAGAGTTTCAGTTTTGGAAGGTGAAAAGAGTTCCGGACATGGATGATGGTGATGGTTGCATAACAATGTGAATATATTTAATGCCACCAAACCATACACTTAAAAATGGTTAGGACAGTAAATTTTATGTTATGTGTATTTTACCACAATATAAAGAAGAAAAAAAATATATGCACATTTGTGTTTGTTCTTCCTATAATGCCCTTGTTAGCATGGATTCATCATCTTGTCAAACATCCAGGCCTCAAAAATGCTAAAAGAAGTCATGATACCCCTAAATGAACTCAAGTGACAGCACTGGAAGGAAATTTATCTTCCTTAGTGCTCTCTGAATGGCAATAGATTTCCTGGTTCTCCCAGTCTATTTCATAGGAAAAAGGGTACATATATTCAAAGGAAATTAGAATTAGAACAAGAGAAAGAAAACCACAACTTCAATTGTAGTTATAGCAAGGCAGTTTTTGCAGATGGAATAAACTGAAGCAATCTAATAAATATTTTGAAAACCATGATGCAGCCAACTCTAATATATATTTACGGATCTGTAATACCTAATAATTATCTTCTATATCAAGGTGGTAGAAGGCTGTGTACCATCAAATCATTACTTATCTGTGGGCTTCAGTTTCCTTATTTATACAATGGAGGTAACAGCACTCAGTACTTCCTAAGCTCCTTAATAGAATTAAGCTCTTAGAGTAGAACCTGGCACACAATAAATTCTATGTAAGCATTTGTTAAAACAAACAAATATTTATTTAATAGCGTTAATACGGGCTAGGGTTTTTTTTAACAACCCAATTTCATATCCATTAACTCTTCTGATTCTTAAACAATCCTACAATGAAAGGGAGCTAGCCTGAGAAATGCTAAAACAAATTGTCACATAGTTTAGTCGAAGCAGTGTGATTGACGCTCCGCCGAGCCTCACTGTCTCTTCCTTCCAAACCAGCTATCACGTGGCCTTATTCTGCCATCGCAGGTGTCAATGGCTAAATTTAGTTTCCTTATACAATATGTAAGCTTTAAAAATTCATTTTCGTGTAAAAAATTAGATTCATGAATAAAATAAAGACAAAAATTATGAACTTTTTGGCATTTTTAGACTAATACCTTCCCCTCTAGGTATTAGTCACTTTTCAGTATTATATATGTACACATATACACCTCTTTCATCAGTGTAATTTTACTTTTTCCAGAAAAATTCTATTTTGGCCTACCAAATTTTTACTGGATTTACCCTTTTACAATAAAATTTTCTGCTTCCACTCTCATTTCCAGGGCTACTAAGTGAAAACGACGGAAAGATGAAGAGAGACAGCCTAGTGGATAGGATGGGAATGAATTGTGACATCAAAGGATCTGTGTTCAAACCCAAGCTTTGCCACTCAGCTGCAAGACCCTGGGTGAGTTACCTGACCTCTCCTAACCACGGCTTTCTCCTCGTTTAAAACAGTAATGACCTTACCTGCTTAGTAGACTTGGTAAGTGAAATAAAGCCTCTGGAAGCACCCAACACAGAGTAGATACTCAGCAACATACATATATATATTTATACACAAAGATAATATCTATATAATTAATATAAGCATCTACTTGTGGGATACGCACACACATATAATTATTATAAGCATACTTGTGAAAATAAGCACTGAAATTACCCACAGACATCAATTTTCATGCAACATAACCAAAGGAAATGGTGATGAGAATCAGAATGCACGACAGGTCGTATTTTGATTCTATCAGAATGGGCTACAATTGTTACTGTTCAGTAAAAATCATTGCAGATGATTAAATCGATGCTTCCTGATATTAATTGCCAAGTCACTGTGGCCGTGTGATCTGTTTGCAGGTTGGGCAACTGTTTTGGGGGAAGGGGTGGACTTTGCATATATACCTCATGCAAAAATGTGAGACATCCCATTTATACTCTCCAATGAATAAATATTTTAAAAAGAAAAGAAAAGCTGTGTGTGTGCACATGTGTGTTCAGAAGTGTATATATGTGTGTGTGCATATGTGTGTGTGTTTGGGCACATATGAATGACTCAGCATAGAGAATGTGTTTTAGAATCACAGAATTTGGAAGATGAGAAGTACCCTAAAGATGACCTCTAGCACCCACCTCATTTTACAGATGGAGAACCCCAAAATGTCACAGCCCAGGTCAAACATCTAGCTGGTGCTGGTCAGTCACAGAACACAGGTTGTCACTACTTTCCACTCCACCAGCCATCCAATCCCCTCCAACGTGCCTGTCGCCTGTGAGCCTGGGCTGTTCCTGCGAGTGACGATTTTGCGTGTACACTCCCCGGCCTATCCCAGCTGCAAAGATGGGAGTCGTAAACTCTGACTTACGCGGTTGAATGAGACATTGTTTGATGGAAGTGTGTGGGCGGGGAGGCTAACAAACAGGCAATTGCCAGCTCTTGAAGCAGACATGCTCCCTTTATCCCCCGATGTAGTTTTTGACGTAATGAGCATGGCTTCCAATTTTCCTTGCAAATGGGCATGCTGGTGGCCATGGCAACTGGCGTGCTCAAAAGATTCCCTGTCAGGGACTCTGAAAGGCCGACAGACATTTGTATTAGGCAGGCACAGCCATGCCGGCTGGTGCTCAACAAACACATAACTAGACTGTGGCCCTCAAAATCAAGCACACAAACATTTGTGTCTCATTAAACAGAAATTAATAAGACTCCAATAGGAAGAAGCAAAGGGGGTTTTTTGGTGTGTGTACACAGCTGTGTTATGAAGTAATACAGAGAACGCTCATATGAATAATGATTGCACATGTGTGTTCAATTTATTTTTTACTTCTTACATAGTCTCCTTTAACTTTTTTTTTTTGGGCGGGGGGGCGTGTACAGGTTGTTCAGAAATAATCACAGATTTCACAGCTGGCCAGGACAGGGGTCCCAACTGCTTCTTTCACAGGACAGGGCCCCAGTGGCACTTCCATATTTAAAAGATACCCTGGATCATTAGTAAGTTATGCTTTTGAAAAATATAAATGTTCTCTTCCTCGATGATGAAGGACATGAGTCTAGAGTGGTTTGACTCTACTAAAGAGGAAAATAAATTCTGAAAATCCCACATCTAGAAATAATCAGCCTCTAAATTAAAAAAAAAAGTAGTATAACTATGGCTTTTAGTGCAGCTAAAGTTGGAAAGATTCACAAGAGATGCAAAGTGTCCTCCTGTGACCGTCCTACCTCAGGTCCTCACTCCCAGCTCTTTGAGGGATTGTTTGCTTCCCTGTTATGGAACAGAGGGAAGCTGGTCTAAGAGGTTGGTGAATGCTTTTGAAGAGGAAAATGAATGGGAGAAGAGAGAGAGAGAGGAAAAAGAAAAAGTGGAAGGAAGAGAAAGAAAGAAAAAAGAGTGAGAAAAAAGAATTAGAGAAAAAAAGAGTTGAAATATCAAGAGATTCCTCAGTGTGCCGATTGTCTATGCTTCATGAGGCTGCACTCGTCTCTTTTATGTGTTCAGGCAGGTCACCCTGCATGCTTTTCTTAATAGGAGTTATCAACGAAAAAGCGAGGCAGAGGACCTAGTTGGGCTTTGAACCCAACACTGAGATAGAATCAAACTGTTCTTTAGTCACAGGAACCTTAAATGCAATTAACCTTCACTGGTCACAGTTCTTCTTGACATACTCGCTCCTAATCTGCCATGCTGGGTTTATTGATAGGTGTCCAAAATGATCACAGCTTCTGAGATGTTACCTTTTCATTTTTGCTACATGGCATTCTAGGGTTTCCCCACCTGCCAAACCACCGCAAAACTTTTCTTTGTAAACTCAGACTCTCAGACCTTCAGGCCAGGTCTGTGTCTCTGGCATGCTGTTTGCCACTCTTGCTACTGCAGGCGATTTATATTTTCCTCTAACCCTCCATCTTTCAGGCTGAACTTGATCACAGGCTGAGTGGGTGGGTAGGAGGTAGAACATGAAAATGTTTCTCTTTCTAAATGTGATTATAAGACAGGAATTTGTTATGTCTCTTGCAGGCATATCTCCAGCTCTACAAATAAGCAGTGTGATGTTAGCAAATGTGCAGGGGCTCCTTGAGTGCCTTCCAAGGCTGACCAGCTGTTGGGGAGGGGCTTCCAGGAAGAAGAGAAACACTCTGATCCAGACAGTGATTCACACCTAAAAATACCAACTCCACCATGCCTTCAAAGCAATTCTAGATCTTGCATCCAAATACAGTAAGTCTGAAATATTTTATAACTAACTTGGTTCCCAGTATTTTTTCTTCATTGCGAAGATGTATTTTTAACCATAATTGGGGGCAATCAATGTGTTTAAGTGGGGGAATAGATAATTTTGAAATTTTGTGATTTGGAAGCTTATTATTAACAGTGCTGAAGGAAAGTTAAAAACATTCCAAAGTGTGTCTTTAAGACCACGATACACGTTGATCAAAGTGAGAAAACAATCAGTTAACTGAGATTCCTTTTGTCCTTATTTCAGTCTTGTGTTAGTTATCTATTGCTACATAACAAATTGTCCCAAAGTCAGCAGTTTCAAACAACAAGCATTTATTATGTCAAAGTTTCTGTGCGTCGGGAATCCCAGTACCTCTTAGCTGAGTGCCTCTGGCTCCAGGGCTTTCATGAAGCTGCAGTCAGCAGTCAGCTGGGGCTGTGGTCTCCTCTCAAGGCTCCACTGGAGAGAATCCTATTCCAGGGCCCCTTACCTGGTGGTTGTCAGGCCTCATGGGAAGTAGGACTGAGGGTCTCTGTTTCCTACTGGCTGTTGGCTAAGGGCCTCCCTCAGTTGCTGGTCTCATGGAGAGAGAGAAAGAGAGAGAGCGGCAGAAAGAGAGAGAGAGAGAGAGAGAATACTCAAGACAGAAGCCACAGTATTTCTATAGCTTAATCTCAAAAGTAGCACTTTATTACTTCTGTTGTTTTCCATTCATTGGAAGCGAGTCACTAAGTCCAGCCCACACACAAAGAGAGGAGATTGCAGAAGGAGGGAAGGATAAGTGGAGACCATTTTGGGCCTACCACAGCCCCTATTTCCAAATATTATAATGTGTATACTGCAATGAAGAATGTCTTGTACTAGTCCACTGAGATTCATCAATAATTAGATGCCACAAACAAATCTGAATTCCTTTGGAAGTGTATTGTTTCAGAGGAGCTCAACCAACTTGCAAACACATGCTTTCAGACAAGGGTCAGTGTATCCCCTTCTCCCTCCCCCTCCTCTCCCACCTCCCGCCATGTGCGTATCTTCCACAGTAAACCCAGGCTGTCAGCTAGGTTTAGAGTTATCAGGAAGCAACAAACAAAGAAACAGACAAAAATCTGAGTGACCTTACCCCAACTAGCTGTATGGCTTTCATCAAATCACATAACTGTGATGGGTCTCCGTTCCTTTATCAGCTGAAAGAATGGTTTGATCCCAAAGATGTCTCAGGTCTCCCAAGCATTAGAAGTCTATGAAATTTTGATTCCATGTGTGCAAATTTGGGATGAAATTAAATGTGCAGCAGAAATAAGGACTTCAGAGGTCTATAGTGAAAGTGAAGTGGCTGAGGTTTGGGATTTTATAAAACACTTTGTACACTGTAAAGTGCCATGCACGCGTAAGGACCCATATCGCCAAGAGGTGAGAGTAGGACACGCAGCGGTGGGGACAGTCTTCCTATTCAGCTAGTCGGTTGTTTCCAGGTGTCATTCTATTAGGTCCTTATTGTCACAGGAAGGGAGTACAGGGGAAGGTGACCTGCCTCCTTCACCACGAGGGAAAGGTTGAACCTGTTTCAGATTGTAGTGTGCTTGGCACTCAGGGGGGCTTCTGTGACTTCTCTGATGTGGCCTTTTCTCCATCCATGTTCTCTAGCCGCCTTCTCCCGCGAGAGCGTCTCTCCTGGCCCTTCCCGGCAGGTTCTCTCTTCCCTCTGCCATCCACTTTCTGTCCTTTGGACCCTTCTTTCTGAGATCCCACCATTCCTTACATAGTGACCCCCATGCAGGTCATCAGTCAGTGTCAGCTCCACCTGGCTGCAGAGCAAATTGCTAAACATGAAGCCTTTTAAATATCCTTGAGGATAGATTTTATGCACAGAAAAGATCATTCAGAGGCTTGGTCTCGATTTTGCAAAGCAATATTAGATTTATTAAAGTCATACATTAAAAAATGCAATTCCTCCATAGGCTTTTGAGTTCATCTTATGCATCACATCATTTTATTTAGAAAATAAAATTTTCTAGTAAATTTTAGCAATCACAGTTAAGGATCCCTTGAATAATATTTGGTCTCATTTTGTAAACCAAGTTAATTAAATACCTTTGAATATTTTGAATTATATTTATGAATGTAAGCACTTTTAAGTACTTCAATTGTTGAATGACAAAACTTCCCATGCACTAAAGTAGTTACTGAAAATGTAATCAAGTAAATTTCTAAATGTGGTGAATCTTAAATTCAATAAAATGTTCCAATGTTGTTTATAAATTCAGTGAATATATTAGTCAGTGTAGGCTAGGCTATGGTGTGATAACAAATAAAGCCTGAAATCTTGATGGCTTAACATTCTGGAAAAAAAATCAACCAGGCCACCATTAGTGTCAGCCTTTTTTCAAAAAGCCAGGCCTGAGAAGGCTCCAAAGAGGAGTTCTAACTTGGGGAAGAAGGGCTGAGTGTTTCATAGGACTTTAGCAAGAGAAGGTCAGCTGAAGTTCTGCCAGAGTCAGCAATAGTTGGTCAAGAGAGTTTTCAGAACAGGGAGGGATTGTTTTCGTGGATTAGCAGTGATGGTTTGAGCAATTTGGACTTTATCAAGAGGGGTGAAGAGGCACAGTTAGAGGCTAAGTTAGGGGGAAAGAGGGGACACAGGTATTGGGGCAACGACATGCGGGAGCCAGCATGGGCAATTCAGTCTTTCTTGGTCTCTCACAACACAACCCAGGTTGGTGTCTCCTTCACGCGGGTCTAGTGTGGGTCACGCGGCCTCCTCCATCCGGTGCCAGGTCACCTCTGCAAGGCAAGAGGAGACGGAGAACATGCCTGCTCTACTCAGGGCACCACATGGCATTTCCTCTCATTGCCCAAAATGCATGTTGGGCCCCAATATAACTACAAGGGAGTTTGGCAAATGTAAGGGAGCATGTGGAATATCTAGTGATCCCAAACTCTCCTGGATATATTAAGGTTTTAACTAAAACCACAGTCTAAATCAAGTATTCAGTTATGCCTCTGAAATGGACATTTTAAAGCTGACCTATTACTCTAATAGACAGTTTATCTTAAACATTACAAAAACAAATATACCAAGTAAGTAGAGATTCTTAACATGAAAACATCAGTGATACAGTTTTGATTTTCTAAAAGATCATAGTATTTAGTTATGTATCTTTCCGGGGTTTCTGACTTTGCAATACCAAGTGTTTGGGGATGACCTTCTGAGACTGTCACAAACAGAGATTGTAGCCAGGACACTTACTGTGTGAATTCATGCCGATGCCTGGAACTTTATTATTTAAAAACAGAATCAACACCCTCAAAACCTAAACAGCTCATATGGCCATTGTGCTCATGTAACAGAGAGAAACCCAGGTGAGAACCTACCCCCGCTGCTGCCTGCCTAGTGTGGACTTTGCATTTCTTTGACTCTTGAGACAAAAAAATGTCTTTTTCATCTAAATCAAATAGCTTTGAACTTGATGGAAATTTGCATTTTTTTCCCACAACTTTTATGAGTAGTAATAAATTAAATGGAGGAGAAAAGGTGTATGTATCTTGAAGGTGGAGCATGAAGGGGGAAGGTGCTACCAAGGTGGTTTAAGAATGGAACCTGCCCACCCCCAGCCACCCCACAAAATAAATAAGTAAACAACCGAAACACACTCTCACTCTAAAGCATAATCTCCTGCCCCTTCTTATGCTTTCTCCTGAAAAGTGATTTAGTTCCACCAGAAGCTCTGCCTTTCTGAGAGCTCCTTTTAGGAAGGAAAATATGCTGGTCTGAATTTTCATCCTTGTCCTTCCAAATGAGGTCTCCACATGGCCCAAGGGCCTAGATTATTCGGAACACGTGAACTGCGGATGAGAGAGCAGTGAGTCAAACAGATAACGGACTCGAATACATCAAGAGTCTTTGTTGCTTAAAACACTTATCGATAAACCCCTAATCCCGGTAATTTCTTATACAGTTGTTATTCCTAAGCCTTTGATCATTGTTCGTAGAAGATCTAGCAGATGAACACAGTGTCTTGTCTTGGGGGTGGAAGGGGCACAGCACGCTGCTTTCATTTAGCTTGCGCAGGGGACTTGGGTCAAATCCCTTGAGTCCTCCCTGTATCAGGTAGTCTGTGAAATGCTGGCGAAGATACAATAATTCTTCATAAAATTAGTGCATTGACTAATTAAGAATACTGAAGGATTAAGTACATTAAGTGGATCGTGCGACACCTAGAATAAAGCTGTGTTCTGTGATGTAGGGAAGTATTTCATTCACAACTAGGAATCACTAAAGATGGGGAATTGGTAGGAAGTGAGAAGTAGCTTTGATTCCAGTGACTTCACTAGCACTGTATCTTTCACGTTGATAAGATGTTTCCACATGGAGGACTTTGAAAGAGAACCCAGAAGCATGCACCGAGGGGAAGGAGAGAGGAAGAGGAGAGATGGAAGGAGACAAGGGAAAGTGAGGAGGGAAGGACAGAGAAGAGGAGAGAGAGGAGGGAGAGGGGAAGACACTGGAGGAATTTGCTTTCTTCACACACCTGTTCCCAACTTTGTCGTCTTCTGGGAATAACTAGGCACTGGGGCAAAGAGGAGAAAAAGAGTGTGCAAGAAGAAGAAAAGACATGAAAGAGAAAGAAAAGAAGATGACTAGAAGAGACGTAAAGAAGGGACAAGAGCTGTAGAAGACACTAAGAAAACAGACATGTCGGATTGACGCCAGAATGAAAGTTAAGCTTAGTTTAACAGAAGTCCTGAGCCCCTGGTGTGTGCCAGGCACCGTGCTGGGATCAAGCCACACAGAGAGGAAGGCGACGTGGGCACAGGTGTTGAGGCGCTCGCTGGGAAGCATCAAGGTTGGGGAGAAGTTAAGTGAAGGCTGAGAAAGCACTTGCACTGCACTGACCATTACGAGGCTTAGAAGGGGTCAAGTGCTTTTTCTCCAAGCACTCTTGGTGACGAATTCCTGTTTCATCTAGTGTGGTTTCTACTTGACATTAGCTTTGGGACTTTTTCAAGAGATTTTTGAAATTTACTGTTTAGTAGGAGGGTGGGGAGAAAAGGATATGTGTAGCTTTGCCTCTCAGCAAGTTTCATTCCCCATCCAAACAGATGTTGTTTGGCTAGAGCAGCACAGCATAAAACATGACTACTGGATTTGGCACAAAATGTACCAATTAACCTACGTTGATTGAGTCATGTAAAAGCAACAGGGCTAACTTACCGTTGGATGAGGTTTAAAGGAGGATAGTGTCAGCCCAAATGGCTCATTCCCCGTCGTGTTCGGCATCACGTTCAACACAGCTGTGGTGGCTGCAGGCTGCACTCCGCCTGCCCGGGTCACTGTCCCCCCACCCATCCTGGAGCCCTGTAGGCTCGTGCTGGGCTCTCTGCAGACTGCAAACATGAAACTCCCAAGATGAGCTCAAGATGCAGCTGCTCCAAGTATGTCTGCCTTGGAATAATGAGAACAAGAGAAGAAAGGGTTTCCTTTCCTCCCTCCTCCTCCTCCTCTTCCTCCTCCTCCTCTTCTTTTCCCTCCCACTCCACTTCCCAAACTTTGGGAATCTCTCTCTTTCCCTTGTCATCATGCCCTTCTCCTTCTTCTCTCTTACTTGTCCCCTTGTTCAGCACCTTCTCCCTATGCTAGTGACAGGCTCAGGAGTTCCTACACAGCCCAGGCCTAGGGCAGTGGTTTTCCAGCTGTTCCTAAGAAATCCCTGCAAAGCTAGTTTTAAAACTCAGGCAGGCAGACCCCACCACTTATGATTCTAATTAAATAAGTTTGGAGTATGGCCTAAGACCCAACATATTTAACGCCCCCACCCCCAGTGATTCTAACACAAGTGGTGCATACAGACAAAACCCTGGGAAACACTGGCCAAACACGCAGAGCCACACTGCTGTGCACAATGCAGAAGAGCGCTGGGGTGGAGATAATGATGCCGAGGTGTCGTGGTTTTTCTCCTGCCTGTCTGACCCCTCATGATTGGCTCCACCACTGAGATATCGCTGGTCCCAGAGTTCTATTCTCAGTGCACTTCTCTTTTCCTACGCACACTCCCCAATTGCTCTCATTCAGTCCTGTAAATGGAAACGAGACCTATGCATTGAAGACTGAATGTTTATTCCTAGCCCAGAGCTCACTTCAAAGCTCCAGACATGCTTTTCTACCTGGATGTCCCACACGGAGCTCAGGTTTACCATGCTTGAAGCTTAATCCATGGGACATGGTCCTGGATGAGACAGAAGCGCATGCCACCCTGTCTCTCTTACTCAGTGCTGCTGTAACACCTGGAGGATTCAGAAAAGTAGCAGGCAGATTGGGAAGAGAAACAGAATTCAAAGTACCACGGAATAGGTGGTGAGTTTCCCATTTTACCTCTAGTGTCTCCCAGCCTGGACACAAGGCAGCCTGAAACCTGGAGGTGGGTACAGAAAGCTCCAGGAGACATCATGTAGCCCTGGCTTGAAGAATGGGAGAGGGAACTCCTGAGAGGGTTTCTCCTGGCTGTTTTCCAGCGCCCAGCCCCAGGCAACCCCGCCAGGGTGGCCGCAGTGAGAACAGTAGCAGCAGGTCCCACTCCCAGAGCAAAAACTTCTGCCATTCTATGACTTGCTTTTACTTTCCTAGTGGTGTGTTTTGAAGGAAAGATGTTAATTTTGACCAAGTTCAATATGGCTTGTAGATTTGCTCAAATATTTAACATTTTTAATGTTTGTCCTTCCTTCCCATGGCTCTGAATTGCCATTTGATGTTATTTTTCTTCAGCCCGAAGAGCATCTGTGAGAATTTCTTATAGTGGAGGTCTCCTGGCAATAAATTCTGTCAGTTTTTAATTATCTAAAAATGCCTTTATTTCATTTGTATTATATATATGTATATATACATATATATTTTTTCTATATGTAGAATTTCAAGTTTACATTTTTTTCTTTCATGATTTTAAAGATATTGTTCCATGTCTCCTAGCCTCATTTTTTCTTATGAGAAGTTAGCCATCATTTTATTATTATTCTTGCCTATGTAATATGTCTTCTTTCTTTTGATGCTTTTAAGTTTTGCTCTTAATCTTTGGTTTTCAGCAAATTGACTATGATGTGGTTAGGCATACTTTATTTGCACTTATCCTGATTGGAATTTGCAGAACTTCATGGATGTGTGGGTTGCTGTTTTGTATCAAATTTAGAAATTTTTCAGTCAGTATAGTTGCATTTTTTTCCCTGCCCCACTTTCTTTCTCCTCTCCTTCTTACATGTGTGTCAGACTTCTTGAGACAGTCCCAGATCAATGAAGCTCTGCTCATTTTAAAAATCTCTTCCTCTGTGTCCATCAGTTTAGATGATTTCTATTGGCCTGTCTTCATGGTCACTACTCTTTTCTTTTGTTATGTTCACTGTGCTGTCAATCCCAGAAAATGAATTTTTTTTCAGATATTGTGTTTTTCAGTTCTAGGATTTCCATTTGATTCTTTTTATAATTGACATATCACTTATAACAATTCCTTACCTTTTCACCCATTCTACCTATGCTTCCCTGTAAATTTATTAATATATTCACCACAACTATGTTAAAATTCTTGTCAATTCCAACATCTGGTTATCATACATTTCTCTTTTCCATGATTGATTTTTCTCCTGATTATATGTGACGTTTTTCTGCATCTTTGCAAGTCTAATAAATTTTTGTTTTATACTAGATATTGTGGGTGACACTTTATTATAGAGACTCTAGATTCTGTTATCTTCCTCTGAAAAGTGTAGACTTCCGTTTTAGAAGGCAGTTAAATTACCAGCAGATGAACTTGATTTATGAAGGCTTGGTTTTAGGCTTTGTTAGGGTGGTTCTATTTCAATTTTGGAACTGGCTTAGGATGAATGCCTCAGTCCTGAGTCCTAAGGCATAGCTTCTGGGTTTTAATTTAAAAAGCTAGAGGCATTTTTCAAGTATGTCTAACTTGTCAGGACTTGAATTCTAAACTTTTTGTCTGTGCTGAGCAACTGCTGAAATCTCTGCTCAGCTCTTCCAGCTTTCTATTGTCTTGTCTTTGGGCTTTTTGGAGTCTCATCTCATGCATGTGTAGACTAGTGATCAGCTAGTGATTTAAGGGGAGCTTCTACACAGCCCCAAACTCCATCCTTTGATTCCTCAGTCCCATAAGACTATCATTTTCTGTACTACCCACTGATGGACTGGGAAGTACTTTTAGGGGAAAAAAAAACATAAATGTGGATCTCACTCAGTAAGGGTTAAATCCCCACCAGCTTCTGTCAGCTTTTGTTCATCTCACAGTTGTTTGTTTGTTTATTCCCATAATTTTCAATAATTATTGGCAGGAAAGTGTCCAAACATTCCATTCTTCCACTACTCTCTTTTTTATAATTTTCATCTGTTTTCTCTTTGTTGTGTTCTGGATAATTTTATGACATATATCTTTCTATGCATTAAATCTCTCTCTAGCTTGGTTTCAAAGACTATTTAATCTGTCAATTGAGTTTTTAATTTTAATGACTGTGTTTTTCATTTCTAGAAATTCTGTCTTTTCACATCAGCCTGTTTTCCCCCAAGGGTCTTGTTCTATTCTTATGTTTTAAATTCCTTTTTGAGCTCCTATTTATTTTGATATACTTATTTTATAACCCCTATCTGGGAATTCTATTACTTGCCTATCCTGGAGGGTCAAATCGAGTTACTTGTTCCATCAATTGACTTCTACTCATGGTGGATTATATCATTGTGTGCCTGAGTTTTTGACTCAGCTTTGGATTTTGAGTTTATCTGTGGCTGAATTTTGTCTGTAGAAATGACCTGTGGTCCTTGGTGAAGGGGACAGCCCCTCCAAAGAGGTTTGCATTAAATTGCCAGATAGCCCCCTGCTATCACGGGTCCGGGTACACTTTGAACTAATTTCTTAGCTTGAGGGTTTCTGTACATTTGTGAGTTCTTTTCCAACCACAGTATAGGCTAAAATAGCCAATTTTCTTGACATTTCCTTATGTTGATGTAGATATATTTATAGGTCTCCCTTTTAATAAGGGATTAAACATTTAACCGTCTTGGCTCTAAAGAAGGCTTTTGAGCCTCTTGTGGGTCTAAGATCTCAATTTCTTTTCCTAAATGATCATTAAAACCCCAGCCTCTTGGTTACTAAGACAGGAAACTACCTTCACCCCCAAATCCAGGATAGGCATGTGCTCATATAGCTCACATGCTCACTACTCCGGGGATTTCTCACTCTTAGCTATACATTTAAAACATTGATTTTAACTTCTAATGTACAATTACTGGATGTTTTGTCAAGGCAGGGTTTCTGTTATCTTTTTTGCCACAGTGTGGGAAATAGAAACCCTATTTCTAAGTTTGTTCATAAGTAGACTACTCAAGTGAGGGCTTTAAACAGAGACTACAAATTGGTGGCTTACAGATTTTGTTTGTTTTTTAATCTGGGTCTTTCACATAAAAATCCAGATTTCCATTTTCTCTTAAAAATATTGGGTTTTGGGAAATTTGGGGCCATATTCTCATGTGGCAGTGATAAGCTTAAGCTTGGTAGTGGCCTCCCCCTTTGAGATGGAATAAATGCTCCAGAGCTCCCCACAGTTACCACCACACCCTACAGACTTATGACGGACATGTGTTACTTTCCTGGCTACTGAAATTATTAAAGTTTCCAACTACTGGGCTAGTAGGACTCTATCAGACTTTTATGCACGGCATCAAGCAAATAATTTCTTCCTTTAGGAAGCCTTTTTTATTCATTCGTATAATCCATTTTTTAAACTAGTATCTTCCTCTTGTTACCTAACAGAATTAGAAGTCTGATTGAAGGTTTCTAAGAAGCAATGAGATGTCATAAAGTTCTATGTAAAGAGAGAGCTTTAGTCTACGCAACCTCCATCTTTCCATAGACTTACCTTCACCCTTCTAACCCTTTCATTCCCATGTACTAAGCAATATCTCATTTTCTTTCATTAGAAGGGGTATGATAAATTATGCAGAACACTGCAGTGGGCACAAGACAACCTGCATTACATCTCCAGACCTACCTTTTACGAGCTAGATACATCACTCCCAGGAAGACCAAGTGACAACTCAAACTTTAAATCTCCATCTCTGATTTCATCTATATACTGCTGTTGCTTCTTCCTTCTTTCTCTCCCGTAGGTATGAGAAACCAGGTGGATCCTCTTCTGTTAATATAATGAGCTACTTTTGTGGGCACAATTGCATTTGGGAACTTAAAAAATCAGAAAACTAACCAGTTAGCTGTTGTCTCTTGTGAAGAACAATTTTAAGGATTAAAAAACAAAAACAGTCTTCATATCAGAGGCTAGCATAATTATCTCTGCTCATAGGACCAGCTCTTTTAACTTTTAAGGTAATATCTCCCAGTTTTGCAAATTTCAACTAATTTGCTTTCAACAAAACTCTGTGTGGGCAAAATAAAACACATCTATGGACTCAATTTGGCCTGTGAGCCACTAATTTAGAAACAGAAATCTAAGAAAATGGGAAAAATCACTTTTGATTTATGTGTTTAATAAGTTAGATATATTAAACCTCAAAATGTAGCACTTAATTTTGTATTCTTTTATATTCCCTAGTGATTTCATATATAAATCTCTAGCCTCCTCTTAATCCCAATAGGCAATCAAACCATTCACTCATTTGTATTGTCTCACAAAGGCCTAGTAGGATGTGAGATAAAGAACAGATGCTTGGTGCAGCTGATGTTTTCATGGAATTGTAGTTCTAGAAAGTCCCTCAAGAGCTTCTGGTCCAGAGTGGCAAATACTATGGCACATGTCTAGCCACTTTCCTCCATCCTCATGGCAGACATTGCCTGACACAGCACCTGAAATTCTCACTCTTAGAGCTTGTATTCCCTTAGATTAAGATCTGGAATCTCCCCAAGCCCTATTTTTGAATAACAGCATTTCTAAACTTATATTCCATGAGTGACTAGTTTTGTAGGATATCCTTGAGTATCAGATAAATAGTTTCTATGGTTGTAACAGAGAAGTTTTAGCTGCAATCTAAATTGACTCTATCTAGCTTAAATAGCAAGGGAATAATAATAATAATCATTATTATTATTATTACTATTGCCTGGGAGGACAGACTTGTGTGCTACACAGGCAGGAACAAAGCAGCCAGTGCCAACAACAGGTAGAAAACCATGCATAACCACGCCGTGGCACAGCTCTGGTAGAGACACCACTGCTACTGCCATTGCACGTCACTTAGCAACTATGGCACTGGGGAGTGGACCCCAGGCACTCCACCACCACCCCCCCCCAGGAAAACCAGACGCCTGCAGCTTGTCAAGAGGTACAAGTCTCCCCTGATGTGCTGACTTCCTCTTCCAGGTCTCACTCATTTGTCCCATCTAGGTGGTATGCCTGCATCTGAACTCCAAGAGAATCCTAGGAAATATAAATTTTTAGAAAATGGTAGCACATACATAGAATCTGCCACCTGATCAAATTAGTTTAATTTAAATAGGCACCTTATTTGAAGGACTTTTCAGAGCTTTTAAGATGCTAATATTATTTCGACTATCCAAAGAGGGTTTTTAAAAATTGCTTTACCTTAGCACACTTCTCCCCTAACTTCCCAGAACTCATGTGTTCTGCCTAACACAGGTTGGAGAATGCCACATTAAGCCACTAGTACATGAGTTGTGAGTTTCTCTGTTAGTAGTAACAAGTCCCTCCCTGCAAAAGCCTAAGGCCTTGGTAAACTTTGAAGGACAGTTAGCAGGAGGGCTAAGGAGTCGGGTCTTCTAGACGGCAGCTTTATGAGTACAGGCCTTGTGGGACCCTGAGCAGCTTAGGCACCCCCCGACACACCCCAGATGGCATGACCTAGATGTGTGCCCAAGGGGTAAGGAACACTTCTGTCTGCATCATTCCTAGAGAACAGTTTCTGCACGCCACAGATTGCTGCTCTGTGTGGATTGGCAGACTGAGCCCACCAAATGTATTTCATGAAGGACTTTTTGATTTAAAACCTGGGTTTATCGGCATTCTCGAATGTGAAGGATCATTTTCTTTCTACTGACTCACTTGTTGAGAGCAAACATCGATTCGCAGATTCCTGGAAAGAGCATTTACTAGTACTTTGCAACACATTGTCATGAGGGAATCAGATTACAACTAAGGATCCCTCGTAAAACAAGCTTTAACATTTACCACATTTCTAGAGAAATATATGTGTCCTTTGCCTCTGTGGGGATGCAGTCACAGGCCTTACGTGGATCTGGGGTGGATAGAGAACACCATCCCGATGCTACATGGCTGCTGAGGTGAAATAAACTCAGTCCATAAAGTCATGTCATCATCGCTCCTTGCCTAAAAGGATTCCCACAGAAATGAGATAAGACACAAGGCAGAGGGAGGTGGAGAGGGCATTTGGTGGATCTCATGGAGATGGAATCTACAGATTCCATCGTGTACAAGGAGCAACACATCTGCGGCCAGGCAGAGAATGGCAGGGAGTCCGTAAGTGTGATGTCCCACCTTCCTCTTTCCTCTCTAGTGTTCCCTGTTCAGCCTGAGGAGTCTCTCTTCCTCCCACTCAGAGCCAGCACTCCAAACCAGCTTTCTTCAAATGAATTCCCAATCCTTTCATCTGTCCATCTACCCTTGGGTTTGCTCAATCGATCAATCGAACATTCCCTGAGTTACTGCCTGAGTTTCCTCACCCAAATAATTGGGGCATTTCTGCCTGCCTTCTTTAAATGGCCATTTTCCCAAATCAAGTCAGTAAATGTCTATAAAGCAGTAGTTTTCAAATTTGTAGGTCCTTGGACCCCTGCATACTCTTCATAATTACTGAGAATCTCAAATCACTTTTGTTCATGAGGATTATACCAATCAATATTTAGCATATTGAATATAGACCACTTTAGAAATTAACTAGAAATTAGAAAGGAGTATTTAAAACGCAAGAATAAACAAGCTCATGTGACCAGCCACCAGAGAGATGATGTCATCCCAGATCAGTCAGCCTCTGGAAAACTCTCCTTGCACACCAGTGAGAGAGTGAAAGTGGAAAAGCAGCTACCATCTCAGGATTACTATGAAAACCAGTTTTGACCTCACAGATCTCCAGGAAGGTCTTGAGCACCCCCAGGGTCCCCGGACACTTTGAACACTGCTGCTTTAGAGCATCTGCACATGGTCTTCCTGCCTCCATCCCTTGCTCCCCACATCACTGCCTCCCTAACTTCCTAAAACACACATTGGATTGTGACACTCCCCCCAACACACGGAGCCCTATTCATGGCTCTTCATCATCCGTAGGCTAAATCATAAATCTAAGCATGTGAACAATAGCCATAATCTGGGCCTATCTTTGCCTAGAAGACTCCTACCCATCCTTTACGTTAGCTCAGAACTAGGAAATAGTGATGATTTTCACATGTATTTTGCCTTAGACAAAATAGAATAAATAAAAAATTCTACTAAATTGTTTTATGTGCAAATATGTTGAGGATAAAAAATATAGATGGCTTTGACTTTAAGATTTTATGTTAACATCAGAAAATTTTCAAATTTGATGCCAAGAGTCCATTACATGACTGAAGCCATTACTATCCTTTAACATTTAGTAAGTCCTCCATATATACCCACACTGTGGTTGTATTTATATCCATAGGGGCTGCCTTCTGGAATAAAAGTATGTTATCTACTCCCTGCCCCCCCCCAAAAAAAAACACCACTCAAATGTCCTATCTTTCAAGAAGCTTCCTTAACACTCCTCCTTCCTCTTAATTGTCCAACCATGAGCTCCTAACTTATACAGAAGACCACCTCCCTTACAGAGAGTCTGTAAGTCCCCTGAGGACAAAAGCCATTTTTATTAGTCTTTGTAACTAGACTTCAGTACAGTGACTGGCATGGGTCCTGAAACAAAAGCCATTTCCAGTAAATAGCTAATGGAAATCAGACGTGCACGTATGTTGTCTCTTTGCCATGGTAATCATCTTCCCAGCTGCTGTGGCATCCTCCAACATAGCTCTCCCTACACCCAAGATTCTGTTGTTGGCAGTGTGATAGTCCCAAATAGCCATGGCCAAAACTTCAGTCATCAGTGCATCCTCCCTCACTCTCAACCTCCTTGTCAAAGAAGCTACTCAGCCCTCTCCCTTTTATCTCTGCAAAGCCTCTCACATCCATTTTATCCTTTCCACCCTCCCCTGCCACTGCTTTAATTTACTTCCTCATTACCCCACATGTCACCATAGCACTGCTTCTTCATCCTCCAACAAAATAGACCCAGTTCCAGACAGTGAGCTTCTTGATGGCAAAAGATTCATTCTTTGCCATACTCCTGGCCTATTGTACAGGACTCAAAACTTGTCTTTTGATTAAGAAATGTGAACTCATACCCATCACATACACTGTCTCCAGAAAAAAAAACTTTTCAGAGTAACTTCTAATCATGTCCTTTACCTATTCAAAAGTTTTCTGTGTCTTCCATGAATTACTGGATGTAGCAGGTGCTGTTGATGTGCAGGTCCACATCCCCTCTACCCCAGGTTCACCTGCAACCATGCAGTCCCCAAGACAGCTTCCCACCTCAAAGTCCTGTGTCTCTTTTTCTTTTCTTTCTAAACATTTTCTCCAGGATCAAGAGAGTTTGTTTTATAAAAGATATAACCCAGAAGTTTGGAAAATCAACACCTCTGAGGGCAACCCTCAACCAAGGGAGATTCGGAGTCACTGGCTGAATGTCTCCATCTCCTTATCCCCAGTAGACAGATTCTAAAGGGTGTTCCTGAGCTTGTCAGGGGCCCAGCAGGATTGAGTGCCCATTGCCCACAGCAGTAAATCACTTAACAAATATTTCACTGGTGTATCTCCCTTCCCTTATTTCTTCCCTTGTGCCCACAGAGATCACCTCCCAAATAAACTATCTGAATCCAAACAGTGACACTGAACAACATCCAAACTTCTTGGCCTATCATTCAAAGCACCCCATAGCTTGAGTCTAACCCATACTTCCGGGCTATGTCATCTAATATCAGGGGTTCGCGACACCCCCGATATAACCAGGTCCCCTGGCAGTGTGCGTTGCAAGAGATGGGAGAGACAAAGACATGGATACAAAAAGTAAGGTGAAAGGGTGTGGGGAGGTCAGGGGACCACCAGCATTCCTGTGAGCCAGGTGGTGCTGACTGAAGTCTAGCACCCATTTTTATTCTCTTTTTCATGTTATATATTATGATATTTTACGTGAAAAGCTGGTGAGTTAGCAGTAAAGAGTATAATCTAAATGGGAACAAAGAGACCACATACTTCTTTCTACTTTATCTAGTTCCTCGTTTACTGAGACATGAACTCAGGAGAGAGATAGGAACATTGCCTCAGGCTTAGAATAGCAAACTCTCTTATCTGCTGAGCTGACGTCCTTTGATCATTCTCTCCGCCTTCAGATTACATGCCTCATCCATTTGCAGACATCCAGGCTGTGGCCCTCAGGCTTCAAGGTGGGGTCCGTTTGCAGACATCCCTGATCGGTGGAATGTCCCCCTCAAGGTCGAGCAGCTTTTGCTCAGTGAACTGACATGTCCACAGGTTGCTCTTTGGCAAATTCCTGTCCCACTTCTGGGGTTCTCATGTGTCAACCCTAACCCTCAACAATCTTACACATATTGCTTACACAGATTCCATCTTCTGGCCAACTGGAAGCTTGGTTGTTCCCCAAACCATCTCACTCCAAGTTGTAATTATTCTGCCATTTCATTCACTTAGTAAGGGAGTGAGACCCATACGATCTGCGTAGACCAACAGAGTTTCACTCCCTAGTGTGGGGAAGGGCCCCTCCTCCCCCACCAGATGCAGCCTGTCAAAGGAGGTGAATACACTGAGGTCCTACGAGCAAAAGAGAGTGGAAGGTAGAGCTGATGGATTGACAGCTAATAATGTCTGTCACACACAGGTCACAAGAAGGTAAAACATCAAGAAAATAGGTTGTCACCAAATTCAACATGAGGTGCTGGAGATGACCTGGTGAGCTGAGGGGAGTCCTCTGACATATACTCCAGTAATGGACACGTTGTAGGTGCCCATGCACCATCCACATTGACCCCTCCCTGACCTTTGCCATTGGCCCACACCACGCCCATGAGAACACATGTGGAGATGTCACCAGGCCCCTTGGACCTCTCCTATGACTGTTTCTGCCAGAACAAAGATCACAGACTTACCACTCACTATTTTGAAGAGGTTGCTAACTCCTGTCCCCTGCCAAGCCATAAGCTCTCACTTCAGATCAGAGCCCCACCCTCTGTGTTTTGCCAGGCACAGGGATTTCTGTGCAGCCTGGATGCAGAGAATTTCCAAACATCCATGGGCTATAAGATATTAATCAAACACCCACTTGGAGTGCTTTGGAAGCTTCTCTGCTTTTTGGTTTATCGATGTGCTCATGTTGATTTAAGATTTATTTCTTGTGCAATCATGAATTCACTGAAGACATATTAAAGAAGGATTTTTCTTAGTCACCTACTTCAGAATATTGGTCTCCAGAGACAAGGTGTTTTTCATAGCTCCTTAGAGGCCCATAAAGAGGGATGGAAGAATGTAGCTGGGCACCTCATGTAGAAATCAAGCCTACTGGAATTCCATCTGCATCTCTGCTATCACTTAGCCTGGTCACTGGTTCTCCCGAGGTACTCACAGCATACCTCTCCCCTAGCTTGTTTCCAACTCAAAGGAGGAGGAGAAATGGGAATTTTTTTATTGCATTATTCTTTAAGAAAGACATTTTTTCCCAAGTGAGTAATGAACATTTCCTTCCATGGAACATGCCACACTCAGAAGTGTTGAAGTGCATTTCCTATAGGCACAAGGCAGCCCATCCTGGGGATACTCATGGAGAGACCAAATGGCCACCATGTCTGGGAGCCTGAACTCCCATCCCTGATCTACCACTTTTCCCTAGTGGTGACCTCAGACAAACTGTTCGAACTGTCTGGGTGTCTTTTATCTGATCTGCAATAGGGTGATTAAGCTCCTTACCGGGATCTGTGTAAACAGTTAAGTGCTTTATAAAAGTGATTTATATTCAAGACTATGAGTTTTCCTGGTTAAGTCAGGCCCACTTAATAATGCCCAGGAAGGGATTTAAAGCAAAGTTCAGAAACATTATTATTAGCATTGCCTGTACTTCTCCAATCAGGAGAGACTTCCCACTGTTAAATCAGAAGAGAAACGAATAACATTATCTGCATTATCTATTGTAATCACCAACATTAAAATTAGCACTTGGAGTTTCATGTCCCATGAAGCTTGGAGCAAAATACAGCGTTAGCATGTGTTGTGGGCAGGAAGGTGGGGCAGGGAAGATGGACAAAATCAAAGGGCCAAGCCCTTTGTCAGCCACATCCAGCCGGCCATCCAAACCCTGCAGAAGTCTCCTGAGCCACCACCTGACCCTGCCATCCTCACTGACACCTCTTGCCTGGGTGAGGAGGCATGTTCCTACCACCTCCCCTTCATCTTCCACTCCAGCAGCACCTGCTCCTGTAATCTGGATGCCATCACATCCCTGCCCTGCGCCTACAGCACAGACCATATCCATCCTCATCTCCCCAACGCACTCTGTGGCCTCGCTCTCCATTCACATTGGACCACCCAGCTTGGGGCTTCTCCTCCTCACAAACCCATACTCATCCTGCACAGACCCGCTCTCGTGTCACCTCTGCTGTGAGCCTTCCCCAAGCCCCAAGCCAATGACCCGCATTCCCTTGGGCTCCACCCTCACAGTTCTGTTCATGCCACTAGCGGGAATTCCCCTGCACTGTGAGACGTGCAGTTAGAGCAACTGATGGCATCTCTCCCTCTCAGCTGTGACTCCTGAGAGCAGGGGGTGAGTTGCACTTAACCTTGTCTTTCCTGGCCTCTACCCTGTGCCGGGCATTGTCACCAGCAGTGAGTATCTCTTACTGAGCTCTCTAGCCTTACTCCAACACTTTTCTTGGGGCAGAGCCTGGCTAGATGCTTGGCAAACCTACTTCCCCATCTCTCAGGGCTGATGGCTGGACCACATTCCTCAGCCTCCTCTTGGGATGGGGTGGAAATGTGTGCACCAATTCTGGGCTGGCCACACATGTCTCCAGACCCTCCTTCTGTGCATGTGTGTGACAACATTGACAAATGATGCCAACACCATGAAAGAAAAGGGTGAGGTCAAGAAAAGCAAATTCTTGCATTTAACAGAAAGAAGCTCACTGTCAACCGGCTGTCTACCTCTTCAACTCCAATGCCTCATGCAGAACACAGGACAACCACAATGTCTTCTGTGTCCTGGAGTGAAAAGCAAAGTGAAACTATATACTTTTCAAGGAGCCAAGAAGTGAAAATACTATTAGGGAATAACTATTTCCTAAGAGGAAAATAGCATCAAGAGCTTTTGCCCGGGATGTTCAGATGTGGAAACAATACACAAGAAAGTCCATCTCTTATCACACGGGGATGATAAGATATGTTGGGTTAACACTTCATACCAGTAGTAGTAGTAAATTAGGTGAGGAAGGGTGATTTGCTCCAACTTGCTCCTTAGGGTCTTCACGGAGGGCAGAAACCCAGGAAGAACACGAGGAAGCAGAAGTCCCGCATCCTCACAGGCACCCCAACACCCTTGGGACTGCCAAGGCAGCAACCCCAACAACTGCACTCTATTTTCAACCATAAACCCAGAGAGGGGGAGCTCGAGGTACATCAAAGGAGAGAGTAGCTACTAAGAAGTCTGCAGCCGAGTGAAGTTTATTTTCCATTTGTATGTCTGTAAATAATGGTTTCAATTTTGGAAAACATACATCTGGAGTATTGTTGTGTTGCCAAACAGACAGAGCCTCGTCACAATATTACAACAGCATCCACAAGGTTGTCTATTTTCGAGTGAAACGCTGCCTAGAGGGCGCCGGGCATCTCCGAGCTGAGCGTGTGCGGCGCGTTCACAGTGCTAACACGGTCATTCTCAGGGTGGAACCAGGGAAGGACGCAGGCGACGTAGGGGTGTGGGCTCAAGTTCCAGAGGTCTTGTCTGGGTTCTGCTGCTGCCTTTGCTTTCCAAGCAGCCCATTTAATCTCTCGGCACCTCAATGTCATTCTCCAGAAAATGAGACTCAGGATGACGCATGCATCCAGTATGAATGCACCTTTTTCTTTAAAAAAATTGAATTTGACATACTAGATAAATAAGCCCTGCAAAGGCTTCATCATGGGATTCTCAAAAGTAGAAAAGTCATAGTATACACAAAATGGATGTTGATTTATTTAAAAATATATACATATAAAATGCCTATTTTCAGGAACACAATTGTTTCCTACAGAAAAGCACTTTTCTGTTTTATACACCCTGTTAGTGCTTAGTCAGTGTTTGTTGAGTTGATTGGAAGGCATTTCTAAAATATAGAACAACTAAGCAAGATGCATCATCATTATGGAATCATGAAGCGTTAGCCCTAAAAAGGACGCTGAAAATCATTTTGTTCTGTCTATATTGTAGCTGAGGAAGCTAAAAGCCAGTGAGGTAATATTTCTAATATTTCAAAACATGCCGCATGTATAGCATTTTTCATGTTAGTCCAAGTGCTGCCTAGGTGAATGGAAACATCTCAGAACTAAATAGCAAGTATTTCCACAAGTCTTCCTTTCCCAGAGTCACCCATTCACGTGACAATTTGTGTGTCCATTACAATTAATATCGCTTTCTTTTGTTTAAAAAAAAAAGACACGATTTGAAGGAGGAAGGAGTAGGAGCTGTGTGGGAGAGAAGTTTGTTTTTCTTCTTTCAGATCTTTTCATGCTCCTTTCATGACACGATGTGGCCTGTGAAGTTCCCTCTCAGGCCCACGAGGATCTCCTGTGAACCGAAATAACGCTCCCGGTTTAAGGAGCCCCCCGCTGCTGTTTCTTGCTATTTTTGAGGCATTCACCATGGAGTCCAACTGTCATTCTTGCTCAGAGACAGCTCTGGGAAATCCTGGGTCCCCACACACTAGTGGAGAGGAATCAGTCTGGGGGAAGCTGGGAACGGCCCAGCTGGGGGGGTTAGAGGGAGATGTGTGCGTGGAAAGAGGGAGCCATGCCGGCCAGGGTGGGAAGAGGACTGTGTCCCCAGCTGCTCACCCCAGCACTGTGGGGACTGCCAGTGACCCCCGTGTGCAGATGAGCCAACAGAAGCCAGAGAAGCTTCTGCAGAGATTAGTCATGATGCTCTCTCTAGGTTCTGAGGCATTCCAGAAGAAACAACCAGGGCTGAGGCTTTGTACTTATTAGAAAAAAAGTGTTCTCTCCTCAATGTATTAGAAAATAGATTGTTTAATACATTATTGACCAACCTGAATAAAAGCAGCGAGGTCGGGGGCCGGCAGGGGGGACACACATACCTTCTCTCTCAGCTGAAGTAGGTGACTCCGGACAGTGGCTTGTGAGTGAAGACAGAGTGGGAGAGGGGAGGGGAGGGAGGGCACAATGGAAGAGTCCAGAGAACTTTGGCTCTGGGGTTTCAGTGTCCAAATTCACCATCCATGTACCCAACCTGTGGTTCCATGAATCACACTTATTAAATCAATATATGAGTACCACTGGGTTTCAGGGGAAATGACTGCTATGTCAGTGTGGCCCCCCAGGCTTGGCTGGGCTCTGCTCTGAGCAGTGGGCAGGGCCAGGCCGGGCTGGGCACACCCAGGAGCACCTACACTCTCTCCCAGTCATACACCTGGCACCTGCCCAGTGCTCCCTGCCCCAGCCCCACGCCCCACAGGAGGTGGCCATGTGGGGTTCAGGGAATGTGGGTGGTGAGACTTGGACCTCCATGAGCTGCAGGTGGGTGAGGGAAGCCACCTCAGGGGCCACCTGAGGAGCAGTCAGGACAGGGTAGAGTCGGACGCACATTATGTGCCAGTGACTGCGTGTACTTGCTCTCGGCCACTCTGGGAACACCCAGAATCTCCCCTCACCTGGGAACATCACAAGGAGCATCACTCTGGAAACATCTGAACCTTCCCTCACCTCCTCACAGGGCTAGCTTGCAGGGCTGGAGCCAGGTTTTGTGCAGCCTAAAAATGACACAAGTAGAGGACTCTCTTTAAGAAAAATCCCACAAAATTATGAATTCAAATTGGTATGAACATAAATATTTAAAATGAGAAAAGAAACCACAACAAATGACAGTTTTAAAGATCTGACAAATACCAAAAACATCACAAAATCCAGAAATGTATTTTTATTCATTAACAGCCTGATGCCCTTATATTTGCCATATTTCCTTGCCTATGCTTTGATCACCTTTGCCTATGACAATGATATTGTAATAGCATTTTCTTACACAAAGAAAGATAATTCCGTTTCGGTCTTTCCTTTCAAGCTGAAAACTGATCATTTCGCAACTTCTTATTGGCAATGATTTCTGTTTTTGTAGGACTGTTGTCAAAGTTGGGGAAACTTCTATCAAGTTTCTTTCACATATGAGCTGTAGGATTTAAGGATATTTTAAATTTTCTTACATAGTGACTCATCCTAAATAGTCCTTAAATTGGTAACATCCATCAACCAGTGTATCACATATCCTGTTGTACTGGTGAACCTGAGTTTTCCGTTTTCTTTGTTGATGTCAGCATTTTGTGCAAAATCAGTAGGAATACCTTTTCAATGTGCTCATGTGATTTACTCTTCCTTTTAATTGAATTGTCAAATAATCCAAGAATCTACCCATTGCCTCTGCTCAAAATTCCATCCTGGAAGATATTTTTACATAGGAAATGTATTAGCTCAATAATGACACAGAGCAGTGCCTGTGAGCCGCGTAAACATACCTCACCACACCCACACAAGATGTATCCCCAGTGCAATGTCCCTTTAGCTACTGTCCCAAATACCCATGGCGGCTCCAGCTCCACTCTGCGCAGGGAGGAGTGAGATGGTGGAGACGAATTGGAAAGGGACACTCTGAACTGAACTGATTGTCTTCTCTCCCTTGGCCTGTTTGTTCCATTCACTGTCCCACCCTGCTTCTCTGCCCACTTCCAGAAAGAGAATTTAGTCAATGGCATTTAACTAACGTGTTGATAGTGCTTGCACACTGGTTTTTACGTCATTCCATTGTTTGCAAGGTGTCCAATAACTGAATATGTGTATGAGGTCTCAGCTCAAACATCACCTCCTTAGAAGGCCTTCCTTAACCAGCCAGTGTGAGCCAGCCCCTTCCTCCCTACTCACTCTCTTCACATGGGTTAGTTTGTGAACTACTTGAAAGTACTTGAAATCATCCGGTTGATTTATTTGTCTGCTTGGTTACTGTTTACACGCTGTGACTCACCTTTCACATTCACCGTATCCCAGCTCCTCAGCGATGCCCAGGTCAGTAGGTATTTGTTGAATCAATGTGTCACCCCACCCCCAGGCCCTCCCTTGTCACAAGAGTTTAAGTTTTTTCGAAAGTCACGTAGAAAGGACTTTGTTTAACGTGGAGTGTTTGATCATAATGACGATGGAATTACAATCATTGTGACATTTGAGTCTTTTATAAGCCCTAGGAGGTCATGGGAGCAGGATTATGTTCCCTATTTTACAAATGAGAAGGCTGAAGGATTCACTTGCTCAAAGCTACACAGTTGATTTGGAGCCAAATGGGACGCAGAACCGGGCTCCTGACTCTGATTCCTGTGTTCCGTTTACTATTAATACTTCAGGTTGCCAGACTGCCACTGGCATCTGGTGAAAATGTCCTTTTCGTATGAGAATCATGGCTGAATTGCTACTTGTACTTGTGCTATGAATTGCAAGACATCGGTAGGAGAGTAAATTTGTGCTCAAAACAGGAGAGCAGGCAGTCTTTACACGTTCTCATTCAACTTCACAACAATTCCTCCTGTGGGCTTTATTGAGTATGTAGTTCTATTTAACTGACGCTCAGATGATTAACTTGCTGAAGGTCATAATCAATGCCAAATTCAAGATTCAAACCCAGATTTACCCCAAATGACTCTCATACGTAAACTTCTTTGGGATAAAAGGCCCACATTTGGAAGCTAACTGGCTGGATTGGAAATTAAGTATGCGGTTATCATACAAGCTAAAATTATATGATTATATATAAATTATCATATATATGAAATTGTATCTCATTACAATAAAATTATTTGGTGAAGGCTAGGCTGACGTGTGATCACCATATAATTAAGAATTAAATATTCCACCACCCCAGGCTTCAAAAACCACTCAAAATGGCCCCAGGGTCATTGAAGTCCTTGGCTTGTTTTGAGAATTACCACGACTAAACAAAAGCTGGAGGTATACTAGGTCATATCTCCTGTAGGAAATCTGTAAGTGCCTTTTAAGAGAAGGTGGCCAACCCTGGAAAACCAGCTTCTGGTCAGGGGTTATATATATAATATTTTTTGAGCCAAACAGATTTTCTTGGTCTCCCATTGAGACCAGGGGCTACAGTGAGAGAAAGGAAGCAGATTCACCTTGAACTCATGTCCATGCCATGAGAGTAGAAATGCAGCCCCTCACCTTGGTACTCCTCGTTCCAGCCAGTTCTATTCCTTGGAAGAGAGTGGCAGAGATGATTCGGAAGAGGTAGGCTGAGGTTACATTGGGAAGGACATCGTATGCCACACTAGGAATATGACATCTACCCTGTTTCTGTTCAGTAGTTCTCCATTCTAACTGTACTTCAGATTGTTAAAATATTAAAATTCTCTGCTTTGAGCCATTCATTAATATATGTATGTTATATATATATTTGTGTATTAAATTCATCAATAAACAGCAAAAGCTATTTAAATACCCTTTTCATCAGCAAGCTATAATATTAACTCACATTGAGATTATTTTTAAAGTGAGCTACAGAATTGAGATTAGATATATAAACTGGAAATTGAATTTAATTAGTGTGATTATCATCAATGATCGCTACACACTCATTTTTCTATCCTTGTAGTTTAAAAAAAAAGGTGACTGCAAATATGTTAGGCCAAATATAATCAGGGTATCATTTTGCTTATGCATCCGTAGACACTTTTGGCCTAAAAGTTTTAGGAAATATGTACCTTCAGTAGTAAATGTTATACAACTGTGACTCAGTTTACTATTGCTCACGAGTACCTATGTTCTCTTTTTTCTCAGCATCCCACCAGATTATATACAGTAGTCCCTGGTATATGAAGGAGATACACTGTAAGACCCCCAGTGGATGCCTGAAATCATGGCTAGTACTGACGCTGTATACACTATGTTTTTTCCTATACATACATACCTATGATAAAGTTTAATTTATAAATTAGGCACAGTAAGAGATTAACAATAACTAACAATAAAATGGAACAATTATAACAGTATTCCAGCATCACCACTCTTGTGCTTTGGCGCCATTGTTAAATAAAATAAGAATTACTTGAACACAAACACTGCAATCCCGCTGCAGTTGATCTAATAACCAATACAGTTTCTAAGTGACTAACGGATGGGTAGCACAGACAGTGTAGATCTGCTGGACAAGGGGACGATTGACATCCTGGGTGGGATGGAGCAGCACAGTGCAAGATTTCATCACACTACTCAGAATGTTGCACAATCTAAAACTCATGAACTGTTTATTTCTGGAATGTTCCATTTAATATTTTTTAACCACAGTTGACCATGATTAACTGAAACCTCAGAAAGTGAAACTGGGCATAGGAGGACTACTGTATTCCAATTGGGAGTGGTCATGTGACTCCCACTCCCACTCAGTCACATGACTGAGCTCTGGCCAATGGAACATGAGAGGAAATGAGTTGTGCCACTTCCAGGCCTGCTCATGAAATCCTCTTATGTTCAATCCTTGCTCTTCCACTATCCTCTGGTTAAATGGTGAGGTTCATGAAGATCTGCATAAGAGCAGAGGCCTCAGATGGAAGGAGAACATGTCCCCAAGAGACCACCCCATGGAGCAGGTCCCCAACTCCCCTTCTAACCTGCATCAAACTGTGTTGTGAGCAAGTAGTGAAACTTTTTGTGTTAGGCCACTACAAATTTGGGGTTGTTTATTAAAGCAGTTACCACACTCTGACTAATACGTTGAACAAAATTTGCTACAGACAAGCAGAAGGAAAACTCTGCAATTGAAAATGGAGATGCATTGAAGGTTTTGAAACAGACTTGATACATGATCAGGTTTGAGAGGATGGACATCTGAACATAGATACGTCGGATGGAGTTGATTTGTCCAGGACAAATAGGGCAGGAATGTGAGTCCAGAGAGTAGGTCTAGAACCTGGATTCAACCCAAGGGAGGCAGCTGGCATGAAAAAGCGTGCTGGGATCCATCCTCCAGGAAACTGGGGCTCAGTGGTAAGAATCCCATCCGGAGTCCAAGGCAGGAAGCTCAGTTACTGGGGGAGTAAGACATAAGGGAGGAAAGTCAGCCAAAGTCAATCTTGAGAGAAATCTAATCTTTTTCTGGAACGTGCTAATATAATAAGGGTTCCAGACACAGGAGCCTGTATTGCACTTTAAAGCTTCAATCACTGAACAACACGTTCTTTGCAAGTCCTTACATTTTAAAAAAGAATCAGAAACATTTTTGAAGTAGGAACGGGTAATGGAAAAAGAGTAGATGTTGGTTTCTTCATTGTTATATTTTAAAAGCATTTTTTGTGTTTTGTTAGGTCTTGAGTCCAACTGCAATTGTTTTGTCTCATGGCAGGAAAAGATATGAAAAGATTAAGGGAGATTTCCTGCTTAGATCTTTAGACATGTAACTAAGGAAAATGGACAGAGATGCAGATGCACTTTGTTTTGGAAAATGCTGAAGACAGTGAACATCCTTTAGTGTCACTATTTTATCTTTTTAAAAATTATTATTTGTTCATTCACTCAAGTATGAGCCCTGATCCTGTGCCCCCAAATCTGCCAGAATCTAATGGGGGCACAAAGGAATTATAAGAATGAATCGTTGCCCCCTACCATTAGAACATTCTTCAATTCATTTAGTAAAGTTTATTAGCCCCTCTTCTGGGTCACACTGCTTTGGCTCAGGGAAACAATGTTAAATAAGGAGTTCACAGTCTAACAGATGGGCAGATGAAGAATTAAGCAATTGTACAGAATAGCAAATTTCTGAGCCCCGTTGTAATAGGTAGCACCACCAGGCAGGCCAGGTTCACATGTCATTCTGAAAGTGGTAAGCCATGTTGGGCACACTGACAACAATTGTCTGTTGAGTCCACCTGAGTCTGGAACCTCCCATTGATATTAGTAAATTGATAACAAAGGAAATCATTGAAAATGATTGATATTAATATGAATATTAATTGATATTAATTAATATTGCTAAATTGATTGGTATTAATAAAATTTATAACAAAGGAAATCATTGAAAATGACCTAACCCACATGAAAAGAAATATATCTTTATAACTCATGCAAAATAAATAGCACACGTGTGTGTGTATAATACATGTGTATGCAGCAGTCACAAATCTGACTACAAACTCAACTGTGCAAAAATTAAACTTGATATTTTTGGTTACTCACTTTAAATTAAGTTCCCTTTGGCTAGAGGGACATAGACTGAAACCTAGGTAATGTGTGATGCCATAGAAGTTTAAGGTGGCATGGGTGCAGGGCTAGGGACTCAGTGCAATGTCAGGGCTCTTGTGGAGCATTTAGTTCTTCTTCCTCTCACCTGATGATGCTGGCTTGCACGGCCCCAGCCGTCTGGGTCCCAATCATGTGTGCAGGGCCTCATCCAGCCCGGGGACTCTTTGTGCTATATCTGGGCCATTCTTGGGCTCATGAGAAATGTTTGGCTTCTCCCAACCTGCACTGAAGCAGGAGAAACTCTCTGATGGTGTCCAGGTCCCATCTCAACCTCCAGGCCACTCTAGAACTCATAAGTAGGACAATTCTGCCGGTCACTCCCTACGCTGGAGTGCTGGAAAGTCTCCAAGACTGCCAAAGCACTGGTGCCAGGCAGCCATTGCTTCTCTGGAGGCTTCCTTCATTCTAGGACCCAGTCCCCGTAGCTCCTGGATTCCACACACCTGTGTGGGCATCCTTCCCTCCTCCCCGCACCTTCAGAAAAGACACACCACTGTCAAGGGCTCCTTGCTTCTCCTCCAGCTCTCCTCTTTCACCCAAGCTGGAGAAGTTTTATCTTTCTCCTGGAAGTGAGAATGTTTGCTTTTAATTTTCCCTGCTTTTTCCTGGGCTTTGGTTTTGAAAACTCAAAAGCTAGAACAGGCTCCCTTTTCTCTGCTTTGGGTTATTACATCCTTTTCCTGAGTTAGTTAACCACAAATAATGAACTTGGCCTGAGTAGGGGGAGGGCAGCAGACTGGTCAAGAAGTAACAATTTTATCCCACTACACACACGTGCACCTATACAAGGGCTGTCTGGAAAGTATCCAGCCATTGTTAATATATTTTTCATATCACATGGCTGAATACTTTCTGGACAGCCTCATATATTATATATATTGCCACCTCCAGTTAACACAGAGATGAGATCACCATAGTCTGGATTCACTGAAATCCCTTTTCACTAATGCATTGATAAAATCCTCAGCAGAAATGACGTGGCAAACACCTCTGCCTTGTTCCTGTGTGGATTCTTGTATTTGGTTTCATTGGTTTGGATTATTTGCTGATCCTGTTCTCTATTCCACTTTGGTTCATGTCCCACCTTCACCCCAGCAGCTTGGTCAGATTAGTTCCTACCTTATATCAGAGTGATTTTATTAACTACAGATATTTATGTCTCTCTGCAATTATAAAAAGTTTGGACATTATAGTTTAGAGTCTAAACTCCAGATTCTTTACTGCATTTCTGTAGCACTAGCTATTTCCATTCCTAGTTGCTACTGCACAGATCAGGGCAAATGCAGAAACTTAAGGAGGTGTGGGTTGGTGGCCTTTAAAATGGACTCTACAAAATGTCTTTTCCTGTCTTCACTATTATAGAAGACATTGCTATTATACATAAAACCCTCTTGTGTGAAGGCAGCAATTACAAGTTTCTGTTTAGATACTATCTAGAAAAGTCTTCTCTTCTTTCCTCTGCTTATTTTGGAGTCTTTTCCTCTGTGATTACTGCCTATCTTGCATTATCTTCATTCTCTCAATGGCAAAAACAGAGATTTTAGATGATCTATCTCCTGCACTGCTGAAGTTTTGCTTTTTAACTATTTGATGTCCACACATATGTGTGCATACACTATCAAACTGTCCACAGAACTCTGGGGGTATGGAGAAAGGAATGATTAATTTTGCCTGGGAAAATAAGATTGGCAAGGAGTACTGACAGCTTTATATAGAAGGCGACATTTGAACAAAGTTTGAAGAATGAATAGAATTTCACCATTCAGGGAAGAGGCCTATCCTAGAGGTGGCAGATTGTGACGAGCACAAGGAAAGGAGTGTGACAAATTGAAACTAGCATGAGCAAAGGCCTAGGAGCATAAAAGCTTGTGGTATGCAGAAGGACAGAGGTGGCACTGGAAGTTAAAGGAGATGGGACTTGTACCAGAGGAGTTATATCTATGGCCAATGCTCTGCCTAGTTGACTAAGTATAAAAAAGAAATTTAGAATCTTCCAAAATACTGACAAAAATGTAAAACAGAATACCAAACTCAGAAACCAAGAAAGCACCCCTTTCCTTTCAGTTTCAAAAAGCATCCTTTGTTTATCAGAGCTTTGAACAGGAATCACACACTAGGGAATAAAGAGCCCTCCTCGTTAAGTATAATTTTAAGTTACTAATTGCTACCTACACCCCCTGGCATTAAACAAACAGAGAGAGCTGCTGTCACTCCTTTTAAGCTGCCCTTTGGTGAAGAACATAAACATCTAAAAATACAACCCCATGAAGGATGTTAAAACCGTATAAAGCAGGGCTTTCCTGCACATAAAAACTTCTTCCCGTCCTCTCCTCCAGACAAATCACTTTAGTAATGAAGACCAAAATCCTAGTGCTCTATGAACCCCTAAGAGCTTAGGTATTTGATTTGGACAAACAATCTGCTTAGTTCTTTATAACCTAAAATCTTCAAATTATGGAGAGAAAATCTGTGGCCCTTCAGGAGGAAAGAGAAGCAAGGTGAGGAGAGGAAAGAGCTTTCAATGGCCTCTTGGAGTTTTCTATCTCCTGATGTTCTCCTGATGTTGTAGTGCTTAGTTCTGCAGCTCCCAGTCCTAGGCTCTCCCCTCATGCTTTAAATTCCCCACCTTGTGCAGTATCTAGAGTTTAACAAGGAAGGCCCGCCCTGAGAGTGACCACTAGCAAGCCAGCAATGGAGTTGACTCTCCATTTGGAATGAATGTTTGAAGAGGTTCATTAACATTCATAGAAATGGGCATTGGGACCCTGAAAAAGACTGTCTGCAAGAAGGTCCTTTTACTCTTTGAAGCAACTTGAGCCTCTCTCTGCTTTTAAAAACTCCCATAGTAAGAAGGAGACCAGCATGCTCATTTGGGACCCCAGAACCTCTGAATGGAGAGGGACTTCGGAAAGTAGTCAGTTTGAAAGGCAAGGCCAGCTCTCAGTGGCTGAAGCTGCATGTCTACATGGTCACCTCTCCATCCACCTGCAGCACCCTTTCATGAGGTTGTTCCACATGTTATCAGCTACTCCAAGCGACTATTCTTTAGCAGCGTAGAGCTGCAAAATGTGTCATAAGCCCCTTAGTTTCATCTTTGAGTGTCTTTTTTCTGTCTCTGTTTCATGAGCATGGACCAGTCTACCGTGGTAAATTAATGCATCCAGTTAAAACAAGAGATAGGTGACTCAACACTGACCTCCACTGGCTAGTGTCGAAATACCGAATCCCTTTCTCCCCAAACCTTGGCCATTTTATAAAAGGGTGTGCAGACAGCCCTCAGCACCTTGCATGGAGTTGCTAGCATTGCACTGTTGATTGAGATTTTAAAGGATTATAAACCCACTTTCCAGGGAGTACATATGTAGGTTCTGGAAAACTCTGATCCAACATTGGGCTCTGGGACTACACCTTGCAGTGCCGCGGCGCCCCCTTGTCCCACCACAAACCACAGCAGGATGTGGCACCATTTTGCTTACACCAAGTTAGGAAATTCAAGGTTCAATTCATGAGAATCTGAGAAATATAGCTCAGTCTTTTCCCATGGTGTTAATAATGACTATTCAATTACCATTTGATTTATTGCTACCTTTTAAATGCCTCAAACTCCAATTGACCATCATAACCCCATTTTCAATCCGTAAAATAATCTCACCTACTGACTCAACCTGTGCCAGATGCCATGCTGCCAATGCCTTCATTGTTTGGAGGCGGACGTGGAAGGCCTGCTTGAATCAGTGCCCCCAGAGGTGAGCTGTGATTCTCCTTGTGGGGGTAGTCAGGACGTGGAACCGGACAGTTTCTGGAGAGATGCAAGGCAAACTGAACAAGGGGGCCTCTATAGCCTTAAAAAAAAAGTGCATTTACATTTCCTGGAAGTGGCCTGATGCATTTCAACCAGAGTGGCCCCTCAGGAATTTGGGTACTTGTTGATTTTGATAGAAGCCCCCCCACCCCACCCCAGGAGTGTACAATCAGCTTAGGAGAGCAATTGGTGGAAGAGGTTATGACCTGGAAATACCTGCCATCTGGTCCCACTAAACAGACTAGGTCAGAAAGGGCGAAGCAAAATCATTTAACAGGTGCTCCTGGCTGTTGAGGAAACTGGAGCCACGAATGAAACTCTCAGATAGCAAGCCTGTGTTCTTCGTGTTAGTGTTTGCATTTAGAACTGGACGTTGCCAGCTGTGTTGAGGTAAATTTTAAGCAGAAATTAAAAAAAAAAAAACATTTGCAATACATATCAAAAATTGAATAAAATAGTCTCAATGGATATTCTTGTTGTTTCAATACCCTTGAAAATATATTTAAATATTTCATAATATTTAAATTTGAATAAGTAATACATATTCTTGGTACTAAACTTAAAAGGCACAAAAGGATATACAGTAAAAAGTAACTCTCCCTCTTATCCCTGCCTAGGAGAAAACCAGTACCAGTCCCAGTGGGCAACTTCTGTTACTAATTACATGAGGATACTTCCAGACTTATTTGATACATCTGTACTTGTGTATATATGTACATACCATTTTTTGCACAGTTGGTACCAGATTGTTTATACTTAACCTGTGCCTTGTCTTTTTTACTATATAACAATATACCTTAAATAGGCTTCCATATCATTACATAAAATATTTCCTTGCTAGTTTTTATTGCATAGCATTTCATTGCATGGTGTTCCACAATTTATTTAACCTGTGCTCTAGTAAAAACATTTAGGCCTTTTCCAAGTTCTTGTATTTATAAACAACACCTCAATAAATTATTGGTACATAAATCTTTTCACACATTTGCAAGTATATCTGTAGGAAAAATTCCTGGAATTGTCATTGCAATGACAAGATGTGTGCATTGGTGATTTTGATAGATTATTGCCTAATTCCCTCAACTAAGTTGCCCAGTTTATTTTCCTACTGTCAAATTCATCAGTCTTTTTTTTATAGCTTCTGAGTTTGGTGATGTGCTTAGAATGGTTTTCCCCATTACACTACTTTTTTAACTTTCCCATGGTATCCTAGTATTTTGATATTTTTATTAGTTACATAGAAATCTTTGATTCATCAGAAAACTATTTTGATGTAAGGTGTGAGGTTAGAATCCAAGATTAGTTTTTTTTCTAAAGGGCAACCTAGCAGAATAACTAGGCTAGAATAAAGAACAATCAAAGAAGCAAACAAAAACAACTTCTTGGAATATGTCCCTAAGTCTCTCTCTCTCCCTCTCTCTCTCTCTCTGTCTCTCTCAGAATCTCTGTTGTTTCCTAGGTTTACAAAGGACAGGCTTTGCATTACTGTTTTTCTTAGCTTTTTTTTATGTTTTGAGTGGTTTTTCTGAGATATGAATGAAAAAATACTCACTTTACTGTGCATGTTAAAATTGGAAGCCCTCAGACAATATTCCAAGAAGTTGTTTGTGTTTGCTTCTTTGATTGGTTGTCTTTTGACCATTAGAGATAGATCCTAGCATGCTAAATATCTTTGTCTTAATTATATGTAGATTTTTTTTCCTTAATTTAATGATATCCAGGAGAAGTGTTGCATTGAGTGGGGGGAAGAGCTGTGCTACTAGAGATCAAACTGTGAGTGGTTTAGCTTTGTAGACTTACTGGAAACTCGAAAGATCAAGAAGACAGGCTCAAACAGCAAATGGGCCTTTATCAGAAGCAAAGAAAAGCATTTTTCCATAGTCCTAGGCTGAACCCTTCCTGACTGACAGTCCCAGTTCTTATATGTGCACCAAGGCAAAATCGTTAGGCAGGAATGAGACGTTTGAACACTATTGCTCACCAAGTCTGAAAGAAGCAGCTTCTAAGCATCTCACCTTCCCTGGTGGGGCCATCACATTATGAACCAATATCAAGTTCAATATCCACTTCCATCTAATGGGTATCTCAGGCAGCTGAAAGAAACCGGGGCATTATGTGAGAATATCCATTTTGTCTCATTATTTATTTTAAATATGTAATATATCAAAATATATTATGCATATTTAAATATATACATTCATATGAAGTTAGGGATCCCTGCAAGTAGACAGTGTTTCTGGAAGAAATGTGTTTGAATGTAATCCCCGTGGGAACAGAGTTCCATACCTGTCTTGTACACGGCTTATCTCTAGACCTAGGCGCCTCAGACGTGGGTTGAGTGAATAGATGAGTGGATAGATGGAAGGGAGACCTTCTAACTATGAGTTTTCTCTTTTCTTCTGCTGTTGTTTCTTCTGCTTTTCTTCTCTTTTCTTCTGTGCCAAGAAATAAGGTAAAGACTCGAGGAAGAAGAGCCAATTTGGGGCAGTAGGGGAGAAGAGGATGACTGATTTAGAAATTGGTCTTAGGAGTCAAGAGCTAAGCTCTAGCAATTGAGTATAGCATAAAGTATTTTTCTATAAAATCATGAGTTTAAAATTCTTTCTTCATTTCAAAAAAAAAAAATAGAAAGGTCCATTGGAATAAAAAGGGAAATGAAAACGCTGCTAAGAGAAACTACTATGATGTCCTGGGGTACATTTTTAAATTAGAAGGTCCGTAAGCAAAATTGTTGTTTTGAGAGCATTTTCTTTAATGCGGTCAATCCCCAGTGTCTCAGTCAATTCCACATGTCAAGTAGCTTGTCCACCTATCTAACTGACCCAAGCCTAAAAATGATAAAAGTAACTTGATGGACAGTCACATAAAGTGTGGTGACTTTTTCTCACCAACCACCAGCCCTGCAGGAGATATTAATCACTAGAGTTTTTACCTTGTACCAGAGAATTAGAAAGTAAAACCTAAGACATTCATTTCCATGCGTTTAGGTCAAAAACAGAGAGGTTTCACTCAATCCATTCCAGAAAATATAGCCACCTTGGGACTGAACATTTCTTTCAATCTTAGCCGAAAGGCAATCACATTAGGGACACTGTATGCATTTAGGGTGATAAAAATTGAGCTGTGGTCTAACTTATTGCATAATTTTCATTCTAAAATTACTTTCTGCTGGACATAATGACCCCATCAGTCAACCTATCATCTGGCTAGTTAAATGAAGTAAGAAAATAACCTCAGCTGGTCTCAGAGGAGTGAGAATTCAACAGCCTAAGGGGCTGAGATTTCCTGAGAGTTTGTTCTAGATCTCTGTTGGGCCAGCCAACATGCAATCTTACCTCCAGTCTCCCCAGGAAAGGCCATTCAGGCCAAAGGAGAAGCCACTTTATGTGAAGCCTGTAACCCAAGATGGAAATACTTAACCAGGCCAAAAAAAACGTTTTTCCTTTTGGTGGATCCAATGCGCAGTGATTGTTCCTAATTAGGCAGTCTTACTTGAAAAGTCCTCCCCAAACGCCAGGAGAAAGCTCTCCTTAAGTGTCTTTGCAACAAAGATACATTAGGGCAGAAAGTCAGTATTCATTTAAGAAATCACAGCTGCATAAACAATGTTCACTACAAGAAGAAAATTTATAGTATTTGTCAGGGGAAAGTAAACACTTTGGGGACTGTGTTTGTGACACAGTGTCATACTTCATGATCCTTTGAGCCAGCAGCCACAAGAACAGATCAACCACAGAAGCAGCGTTCTCAGGATGTTTAGGGCCAGCACTTTTTTTTTGGCTAATAACTTTACCCATTTTCTGTTTCATATTTCAAGAAGACTTTCCATACTTCCATGGATGTTGGGGAAAAAGAAGAAACTAAGGTGGCAGGTCCTCCTCCACCCTCATTCTCTACACTTTCTGGAAAAGAAGTTCTTCTTTAAAAAGAAATCAAAAACCAAAAAGTAAATTCTCTTAAGAATTGCAGTGGTTGTAGGCATTCGCTCCTGAAGCTATTTTTCACCAGGCCTCAGGAGTTGGCCCAGCCTTACAGCAGTGTTTCCCAGGCTTTAAATTTCATGGAGAGTTAAAATTGATTTTAAAACCAATATGGAGTTCCCATCTTTTAATTTTATAAAGAAAAGCCATCTCAACAAAACATTTCTACATTGCTACCATCTACCATTACCCTCACTTTCTATAAGAAATGAATATTTTAATTCCAAAAAGTAAGGCAAGAAAAGCAAGGATAAAAATCTCGAAACACAGGACAGTTCCATTGCATATACCTAGCTATAGGGGACAACTTACTCTGTTTTCCCAGTCCTTCTTGCCTCACTACTGAACACTGAAGACTATGTCAGCAAGTGGCCCTGCTCCATGGACTGGCATTTAGAAATCATGGCATTGGGGGAAGGCCACCGAGAACTTCTTGTGCCAAGGGCTGCAGAACAGGGAGGTGTTTTGCTGTGTCCTGTCCACGTGAAGCCATCATAACTGTAATCATCCATCACACCCATATCTCAGCAGTCTATAAGGATTTCAAAGGGGCTTTAGGAGGAATTCAATTGTTGTGAATTTTTAGTTTATTTAAAAGTTTGCAAGAATTTATATTAAACACTGCAAGAGTCTTAAATGTTTAAAGACCGGTGGAATTTCAAAGACCTTAATGATGGTTTCATGTTAATGACCCTGACCCCAGAAATTCATTTTTAAAGGCGGTGTTACTCAAAGTGATATAAAGGACATGAGAAACCAAGAGGGGAGGAAGTGGGGGTGGGGGGTAGGAGATAAAAACTTACCTGCTGGGTACAATGAACACTATTCCGGTGACCAGCACACCAAAAGCCCTGACGTAAGCATTATACGAGGTATCCCTGTAACAAAAACACTGGTACTCCCTTAATATTTTGAAATAAAAAAATAAAAGTAGTGTTACTGTAGAAAGTGTTCTGAGTGTTTTCTGAATAACTTGTGGCATTAAAGAAAGCGCATAGACTTCCTGGTAGTTTCATGCAGGAAGGTGTATACATATGTGGGGGGAGGGGCGTGCAGCTGGAAGCACCTGCCAGGGAGAGCCCTACTTTTACTTGTCAAAGCCCAGGAATCTGCAACTTTTTGTCACCCTAGCTCACGAACTCCACACTTTCCGTCCTTTACAGGGGGCCTCTAAGCAGGAAAGGGAAGTGCAGCTTGGAAGACTTTAGGTAGAAACTGAATCTCAAGGACCCAGGGAATGCATTCAGAAAGAGAAGTAACCAGAGAGGCGAGAGGAAGAACACCAAGAAGAAGTAATGCCCATAAATGCCAGACTTCTTAAAAGGGGTCCTCAGGCCTCCGCGGATCTCCTGAGCGTCCTCCTGCACATCACACTCCCATCCGATTAACAGATATGCTTCCAGTGGACTGAAACCTCCTGTCTCAGAAAGGATCGTGATGATGGGCATTTCTGAGAGGGAAATCTACGCACCTGCGGGAAAGTTCCTGGCAGGGACTTCTGTGGCTCGGCCCAGGGAGGAAATAGACCCATCGGTGGGTTTGGCCTTGAGCCCTGGCCGCGTGGCCTGGGGATGCCGAGCTGAGAAGGAAGGGCCGGCTGCCCCGAGCCGCCCCGAGCTGCCCCTGCGGCCTGATGTGTTTCAGCCGTCACAGAGGGAAGGCTGGATCAGGAGAACTGGACCTGTCTCCAGTTTCTACTTAAACGTCTATAAGATGAAGAAAGGTAGTGAATATCAGTGGGGTGTTTTCTTCATTTATTTACAGTATTTATTTTTTACCCTTTTTTCAGAAGCAGAGCTATTTTCAGTAGAAATGCTATTTGAAAATCGACACAGGTGGAGCTGGCCCCACGTGGAGGACGCAGGGAAGCTGGGTGCTGGGTCTCAGGCTCGAGGCGCCCCGGTGGGCTACGCCAGTCCCACCTTCTCTGAGAAGCTCCTCGTGGGACCCCTGGGGAAGAGGGGATTTGACAGCTATGTTTCCAACCCTCACATCTGCTGACTGTGGCTGGGCTCATGCCACAGAAAATCACTTGGGTGTGCACATGTGGTTAACATTTTCAAAGAGGAGTTTCAGTCTGTTCATAGAGATGCAGGGGAAAGGCAAGAGAGGCCATGACAAAATCAACAGTTTACTCAAAACTAAGCACATGAGAAGCCGTCATGAAGGTCCTGTTTACATGCATCTGAGGCATAGCCCAGACCCATAGCGCAGCCAGACCCATAGTGCAGCGGCAGAAAGGCAGAAACTTTAGTCTACAAAAACAAACGCTCTAAATCAATCACAAGTGGGATTCAGGGTGGCACTTGTTGATACATGTGAATACTTCTATATAGCTTTATATGTGCAAATCCAGTTTTGTAGATAAATAGATAGGTATTTAATGTCATGGAGGAAATTCTTGACATGAAAGTAGCAAAAGCTGTAGAATGACAGGAAAAAACACACAAGTCTCAAAATTAAAACTTCTGCTTCAAGTTTGATTTGAGCTGTTGCCTATGAAAACCAAATGCTCTGAAAAGATAAAAGACCAGATAAATTATTTTTTTCCCTGAGTAACACACAGATATCAGAACTCTTCGGTGGAGTGGTTTGAGAGCTGGGTCATGTGAAATGTATACTTACGTCGATGCATCTGAGTTTTACCAAAACGCTCTAAGCCTTGGGAAGAAGGATGACTAAGAGTTTAAATATCCTTCCATGAATATAATAACTAAAAAAAAAACCTCTGTAATTTGCTTGAAATTTTTATATCCGGTATACATACACTTTAAGGTAAATGATGGAGGTCTTTGGTTTAAATATTAAAGTGATGACCCTGGAATTATATAGTAAAATAAACAAATTCTATGTTTTATGGGTGAGCAGTCTTAGGAGACAACATATCTTATTTTTCATTAGTTCTATCCATTTTCCATAATATATTTATTTCTTATTAATTATACCAAATTTCCCCAGACTAGATTGAAATAGAAGTTCTAGGAGATACTTCTTTCCATAAAGGCATTATTATCTACTTTAAAATGAAAGAGCAAATGTCTTTTGATCTTTGAAGTAAACAACCAATTTAAATTAAAGATCACGAGCTTCCATATTTCATGTCTAGAATAACAAAAAAGAAAACCCAAAAATGCATTTTAAGCATAAGTTGGATCAAACTTCAACATGGAAATTTTTTAAATTAGCAAAGGATTACCAGTCACACCTGGGAGGAGATCAAATAAGCAATATTTTTTAGTCTAGTTTAAACTCCAGAAAAATGCATTAGAAATGGAAAAGGCTGGCTCTGCATCTATTTGAGTGAGATCATTGTCACCACTATAATATTTTAAGGGGTCTCTTGTGAAGTGAAAATGTGGGAAATCACTTAAAAGGACAGACCCACACTTGGAAATATTAAGCACATGGTATTTGTGATATGGACTTGGGAAAGAAAAGTCCACATGTGGAAATTCATTCTATCAACCCAAGGTAAAAGAACGCTTGCTTTCACTTTAATGATTTCGAGGAAGATTTGGATGGTAGTCATTTTTGTCACCTAGAGCTTACCAACTTCACAGATTCATCCAGACAGGAAGATTGCCAATAACTTTTACAAAAATACTTTTATTTAGGAAATGCACTTTGAAAAGAAGAAAGTGAAACAAAAAGAAGTTGCCTCCATAAGTCCTTAGCTCTGTTTTACAACCCAATCCCATCTCAGCCTGGGAGAAGCCAGGGCCAACTTTGATGGAGTGCTGAGCGACTCAGACCAGCCATCTATCCATCCATCCGTCCATCCATTCACTCATATTTTTAGAAGAACTAATACAGTTCCTGTGACTGAGTTGAGTTTCAGTTTATTCATATAAATCATGTTGTTTATTTATTCATATCAATGAATATGAATATGTGTATTTATTTATTCATATAAATTATGTTGTTTCCACAACAAACTAATCATAATGAATAATAATACTTAGCATATATAAAGGAATCACAACTTTTCAAAATCTTTTCACATCTCTTATCTCAGCTGGTCCATGCTAGGTCTCAGTGGGATCGAGACTGGAAAGATTATTATCTACTTGGACAGAGAAGAAGATTAAAAAGCCAGAGGTTAAAGGACACATCTGTAGCCACACTTAGCCCTAGAGCCAGAGCTAGAACTCAGGTTTCCTGACTCCTGATGCTGTATACTTCCTGCTCTGATTCCCTGGTTTTCTCTTTTCTTCAGGGAGACCAAAGAAGCCATACACTTCTCCCAGTCGCTCTTGGGAAGCGAGGAGAAAAACCACCAATGAGCAATAATGGGAATAACAATGTGACACAGCAACAAGAGAAGACCACAAGCATTGGAGCCAGGCAGACAAAGGTTTGTGTCTTGGCATCAACACTATTTTCTATGGGAGTTTGGAAAAGTTCCTTTACCTCTCTGAGCCTCGGTTTCCTCATCCACAAAATGGGAATAATACTAATATTCTTGTAGGTTCTTAAATGATGATTAAATGAGTGGTTTACAACATATACACAGTGTATGGTGGTACGTGATGAACAACAAGTGAATAAGTGGGTGATACTTTTTATTAATGAAGTGGAGGGTTGAGTCTGCTTCAAACTCTGTTGGTTGTCCTACGAGACTGTCAGCCCTGTTGTCAGTCAGACCCCTTGGGTTACCTACAGGAAGGCTGAGCAATGACCACAGTCCGCCATCCCGATCGAGGGTCCACAGGATGCAATACCCATAAATGGCCCCAGAAACCCCTGTAGGACCCTCCAATGCTGTCTAGACCAGAGGTTGCAAATGCTGAGGCCAGGCCCATAAATTCAATGAAAGAAGCAGGCTGGGGTTTGACCGTGGGGAAATGGAAAGCTTGTGTCTTCTCTAAATGGGGCAACAGCCACTGAACTCCAGGACACTGGGAGCCCCATTGAAGGGAACGTGTGTGAGGATGGAAGGGGGGTGGCAGGAAAGCACAGTCATGTTTTTCACCCTGACGTGAAACTGGAAATCCAAATTATTATGTGAAATCTCCCAATGTTTAAATGTAGATGACAAAATCACCCTCTCTGGGCCCAAAAAAATACAGCCATGTTCCAGCTGGGCCCACAGACCACCACTTGGGACTCCTGCACTGGGCTGGGAAGGGAAGGATGATGGCTTTTCATTCCCCACTGTCCCTCTGTCCCTCTGCCCACCCATTATTCCACATCCCATCATGTGAATGACTGTCTCTGCAAATAGCACATCTACATCCTTGTTGTCCTAAGGTAGCAAGATGAGGAAGTCAGTGGACCAGAAACTTGAATTATGCCAGCAAACTCCTTGTGCCATTAATGCCTGCTGTTTCTTTCTGGACGAAGTATGAGCTGGCCACTGTCTCCTTATGGACCCCCTTGATGAGGAATCTTGTCTCCAGCTCCAGTGGAAATGGCTGAGCTGCCCTGAGCACCTTGTTTGCCTACATCTTCATTCCGGCTCTAGGAGCTGCACGACTGGCCATTTTCCCCTCTTCGTAGTTGCTGCCAGGGAGCTGAAAGCCAAAATTTCTAGCAATGCTTTATCTGTATTTTGTGTGCTCATCTCAGTCTTGCCTTCCTATTAATTTTTTTACACTTGACTGTGATATTCTCGCTTGCCTATTTTTATTATGCTGCACTGTATCTACTGGGGGAAGCCCTCTCAAATCCCATTTTTGGAATGTGGCAAAAACAGACTTTAGCTCTCTTTTGTCTGGGCCACCAACATGCCATCCAGACTGAGGAAGACCCGGCAGCTTCGGGGCCACGTGAGCCATGGCCTCAGCCACGTTGAAAGCACCAGAAGCAGCCAGGAGGCTGGGTAATGCTGGTGGCATGCCTCACCACAGGGTCAGCTTCAGCATGTATCGCCCAGGTCACTCTGGGAAAGTTGGTATGAGGCATTACCGCTTAAATAGGAACCAGAGCTCCTGCCCGACTACCCACCTTGATAAATTGTGGACATGGGTCAGTGAGCACACGTGGGTAAATGCTGCCGAAAACAGACTGGAGCTGCTCCCATCACTGATGTGGTGAGATCCGACTGTGACAAAGGTCGGGGCAAGGGAAAGCTCCCAAAGTAGCCAGTCACTGTGAAGGCCAAATTCTTCAGCAGAAAAGCTAAGGAGAAGATTAAGGGTGTTGTGTGTTGTGGGGGGGAGAGGAGAGTGACCTCGTGGCTGGAAGCCACATGGAGAGAGGTTCATTAAATACTGACAAATGGTTTTTTTTAAAAAATAGATTTTAAAAATAGATGTAGAATACTGCTCAGCAACTTAAAGGAAGAAACTATTGCTACATGCAGCCTCTTGAGTGGATCTCAGGGTGTTAGGCTTAGTGAAAAAAGCCAATCTCAAAAGGTTACATACTGTGTAATTCCATTATATAAGATTTTTGAAATGACAGAACTATGGAGATGGAGAGCAGATAGTGGTTTCCAGGGGACAATGTGTGTGGATTCAACCAGAAAAGGGCAGCTTGAAGAAATTCATCAGTGATGCACAGTTCTGTATCTTGATTGTGGTTACACAAATCTATGTGTAACATAGTTTTATGCAATGTATGTTGCATAGAACTACGCACACACACTCTCACACAGGTATGTGTAAAAACTGATGAAAACAGAAGAAAGTCTGTAATCCAGTTAACAATATTGTACCAATGTAAGTTTCCTAGTTTTGCTACCGTACTACAGTCATATAAAATGTCACTATTTGGGTAAGGGAGCAGTTCACCAGACGCCACATACTATATTTTATGACTTCCTATGAATCTATAATCTGTGAATAATCCATTAATATAATCTATGAATCTATAATTGCTTCAAAATAAAAGGCTAAAAAACAGATGCATAGATAGTTATCTGGACAAATATTAGAGTGCCTGAGATATTTATTTGGCAAACTCTATTCATCACTTGTGATACTGAATTGCTAAGGGTTTCCCTCTTTTTTCCCCCAAGAACTCATTTTATTTGCAAAGAACAGCATTTAAAACATTTAGTTAAAGGATCTCTTGGAAATTATGATATAGTAATAATTAGTGGTTCGAAAGCCCATTTGGGAACATGTTAGGTATGTAATCATTACTTAGAACTGCCTTTCTGGAATTTCTCATTTCTGTAGATACTCATTGTCACTAGAAAAATCTCTGCACTCAAAGATCTTTTCAACCTATATTTCAATCTACTGAAATGGAGGAAGGAAAACGAAAGGGAACACCTGTAAATCATCTGTTTATTGATGTAGAAAATCACACACACACACACATACATATACACAGAGAGCCCTACTGAATTCATTGGATTTGTTGTCAATTTTTTTTTTTCTTTTTGAGATAAGGTCTTGCTCTGTTGTCCAGGCTAGAGTGCAGTGGCATCATCATAGCTCACTACAACCTCAAACTCCTGGACTCAAGTGATCCTCCTGCCTCAGGCTCCCTAGCAGCTGGGACTACAGGAGCACACCACCACCTCCAGCTAATTTTTCAATTTTTTTGTAGCGTTGTGGTCTTACTATGTTGCCCAGGCTGGTCTTAAACTCCTGGCCTCAAGCAATCCTCCCACCTCAGCCTCCCAAAGTGCTAGTATTATATAAGCCACCACACCCGGCCTGTTGTCAACTCTTTTTCAATTATTTCTATACTGACTAGATCAACTATTGAGCAAGTTCAGTCATCAAAACACCTGGAAACAACAGACCAGCTGTGTTTTACATGTAGAATAGATGGTGGTTTGCATTAGAGTTAGGCCCAAGTAAGGTAAGAATGTGTGTTTATAGATGCTCTGGGTGAATTTGAAGTAGACTGTCCCATGGGCCCACTTAGGGTGCACGTGAACTTGTGAACGTTTCATGATTTAATGGTGCAACATTTCCTCCAGAAGAAACAAGACCCAGAGAACAGGAGCAAAACGGTATTCAGTGCAAGCTCATAGCAGTGCAGTAATTGCAATCCCATTAACTTTAGAGCTCCTGATCCTATTAAACAGCAAAGCTACCCACTTTTTTTTTATGAAAAATTCAGAAATTCAGTATTGAGAACAGGAAATATTCTCGAGGTGGCTACAAAAAATATAGAATTTATAAATAGGGCAATATAGGGATCATAGTAACCATTTAAATTTAATTAAGCAAAAGTGTGAGGGCAATTACAGCAACGAGGTTTACCTCATTCTTTCCCTTTTTGTCCTTTAATTAAAATTGTTATGAGGCAAGAAAATGGATAGAAGAGCTTTACTCCTGTTCCTTCTGGGTATGACTGTTCACCCGATGTGAGTGTGAACAGTATTCCTGCGACATACACATACAGTTCCATTCTGAGTTACGCAGGAAATAGGTGTCGGACAAGTATCACGTTGTCTGAGACTGGAAGAGAGGGAAGGGAACATATAAAAAAAATGAGGGAAAAGAAACAGAAACCAACATCTGTGAACTTTATTCATGTATAAAAGAATAGGTAGATACACAAAAATCCAGAATGCAATTAATAGCCTTATAAATGGTTCAAGACACAGAGAGGGGTGAGATAAGATTGAAAACTGAGCCAGGTGCCGTGGCTCACGCCTGTAATCCTAGCACTCTGGCAGGCTGAGGCAGGAGGATTGTTTGAGAGCAGGAGTTCGAGACCAGCCTGAGCAAAAGACCCCATCTCTACCAAAAATAAAAAAAATTAGCCAGGCGTGGTGGCACGCACCTGTAGTCCCAGCTACTCGGGAAGCTGAGGCAGGAATAATTGCTTGAACCCAAGAGCTTGAGGTTACAGTGAGCTATGATAACGCCACTGCACTCTACCCAGGGTGACAGAGTGAGACCTTGTCTCAAAAAAAAAAAAAAGAAAGAAAGAAAAGAAAAGAAAGAAAGAAAGACTGAAGACTGAGAAACAAAAGGGTATCAGAGACAATCTTGGAGGGTTTAATGAGACTGTGTATAAAACAGCTGTCACTTTGGCACTTCCCAACCATTTTAAGATGGCATGAAAAGTGCCACGTGTGAGAAGCCCTATATTTTTCATTTGAACAGTTCAACAAAGCAGCCAGACACATTTGATGAACTCTTTAAAGTGAGTCTGTGGATATCCCCAAGGACATTAATTTTCCAAATTATCCCACTGCTTTCTTCATGTTTGGGATTACAGCACCAGGCTCAGTGTACTTCCTCCCCTTATCCTCCCTCCCTCTGCCCCAGACACAACATGTGCACACACATGCACACACACACACACACATGTGCACACAGAGTGTTCCATGCTTGTGTTGTCCTTGTACTCTTCAAGTCCATTCTGAGCTGGAGTACAGGTGCAGGGGACAGGGACCTTTGCAGAATCTCCTCTTTCCTCTTTGTAGCAACTTAATCCGACACTGTTTTCTGCAACTTTTTTCTAGGATCCCTGTGAATTTGTTTTTCTGCCAGATACCCTTATGTTCCACAGGCATTTTGTAATGCTTTTTTAAGGAAAAAGAAAGTGAAGCCATGATTATTATCAAAGTCTTCACCAAGGCAAGGGAAACCAATTAGTGGTACTTCTGTGCCAGGAAAGATTTCTGCCAACCTTGGAAGTATCTCCTGACTTATGACTGTAAGCATGGAGCAGATATGAAATGAACTTGTCCACAAGAAATTTACAAACTATAGTTCAGCTTTAATGTCATTCCTATTAAGCATAGCAGTTAACAAGTCACATCCAACAAAGGTAAAGCTCTCTGGAATACATGTGACAGCCCAGAACTTTGGTTCTGGCACGTAGCTAAGTGAAACCAGGACTGTGGTAATTTGGCAGTAGAATGGAATGCTGGAGTCCCTGATGAGGACACCCAGATGATACGGAACACTTCTTAGTTGAAGTTCTGCTGAATTCAATGTGGCTTGAATTCACAGATGCACAGGATTTATACTCCTCTCCGATAGATTTATTGCCTAAGGATCTGGCACCAGAGCATGAAGAAAAATCGGAAATGGGACCAATTGTTGGAGGGAATTTTAAGACGCAAAGGACTTGATTCTTGCAAGGACTTGATTCTAACATTCTGTCTGAAGCAAGTATCCAAATGGATTTCTACCCTCCAAAGGCCTTCATTTAAATCAGGAAAACTAATTCACTTTGGGGAGAAACTGTGTCAGTTAGAACAATAGCAGAGCATTTAAATGGAGGAAAAAAGGTTGATTCTGAAGATGCAAAAGAAAATGGATCACAGCCAAAGGAACCCAAAGATAGCTGGTGAATCAGTGTAAGGCATGCAGTTGAAAGGATGTAGGATCAGGCTGATTTCTTGGAGGAGCTCCCAGAAGAGTAGAGTAGGCAGTGAGGAGAGCATCTAAGGACAAGAGAAGAGTACAGGTGCCATCTTATCATCCAAATATCCCACTCTGCTTAAAAGGTCCCCAGCATGGCCCCTACTTTTCTCTATTTCTGGAGGGTTTCTACCACCCAGAAATCCATTGTTATGGATCATCTAAAAATAAGAGTCAAAGGGAATGGGAAGGTGAAATATTCAAAGACATTCAGTGAAGAAAATATCAAATGATTCAACTTCTTTTCAGAATTATGAAAAACATCCACAACCTGGCCTCATACAAGTGATCGAGGTACATTGCTCAAGGCACTATGTGGGTGTTCTCCAGACACATTCAGAACTCATGTACAGACAGAGGGCTGGACTTGATCCCATGTAGGCAGAGGAATAGGGTTTGACTAGGAATAGAGTTTCGCAAGCAGCATTGAACCAAAGGGGAAAAGGGGAAGGCAATTGGTAGCATGTACAGCCGAGTGATTGTACAGATTGACCGTAGAACACAAGCCACAGAAGTTAGACTGGGGTGAGGGAGGGGTGTGAAGGGGTAGAGAGGCAATGGGAGTTCTAGTAGGGTCACAGAACTGTAAGAACCATAGATGTTATGCAATATACAAAGATGTCTAGAAAATTCCTGCCCTTAGCAAGCTGATCTTGGTAGCAGATTTACCAACAGCCATGGTATTAAGATGATAAATGCCAGAGAGTAGCACAGAATGTGTTCTATTCAAGTTAAGAAGAGGATTTCACCTTTGACTAGGATGACCCAGGAGGGTTCATGGAGGGGGTGGTGGGTAAATCAGGCCTTGAAGGATGTGTAGGATTTTAATCAGTCTATGGGAAACGTGGCACAAAGTGAGGAAAAAGCACAAGCACAAACAGAAAGGCAAAATTGGTCAATATTTCTTGTATTAATAGTAAGAGTGAAAAAATAAACCTTAATGTTTATTGAGAGGACCATTAATTGCAAACAGGGTGGGTAGGCCATGAATAATGATGGGTCTTTAAAGAAAAATACTGGGATAATTTCCCTGGGAAAGAAAGACCTTGTCTTAGTCTGTTTGCTTGCTATAAAGGAATACCTGAGGCTGAGTAATTTATAAAGAAAAGAGGTTTATTTGGCTCACGGCTCTGCAGGCTGTACAAGCATGGCGCCAGCATCTGCTTCTGGTGAGGGCTCCAGGCTGCTTCCAGCCCCGGCAGAAGGTGAAGGGGAACCAGCATGGGGAGCTCCCATGGCGAGAGGGGGCGCAAGAGGGGGCAAGAGAGAGGGAGAAGATGCCTTTTCAACAGCCAGCTCTTAAGAGAACTCTTGTGGGAACTCATAGAGCGAGAACTCACCCATGACCTCGAGGACAGCACCAAGCCATTCATGAGGGTTCGCCCCCGTGACCCAGACACCTCCCAGGGGCCTCACCTCCAACATTGGGGATCACATGTCAACATGAGATTTAGGGGACAGACATCTCCAAACTATAGCAGACTACGACATAGAATAAAGTCCTGCCCCCAGAATACAGTGTTTCCCAGGAGCGGGAAAACAAAGTGCCAAAGATTATTCCCAAGAAATAAATGCTCTTTCTTTCTGGTCCATCTCAGCCTTACACACACACTCAGACACAGTATCCTCCTCTCCTCCAGAATTCAGTCTCATATACTTAATTCTCCTCTGTGGAAATGGTCAGTTTTATCCAAAGAGAAACAATATATACCTTTCATTCTCAAACTCTGGAAGAAAACATTTGGAACCAACTAAAATTAGAGTAGATGAGATTAAAAAGACTTTCATTACTATTAATACTTTTAAAAATAGTAGATATACTCTCACCACACAGACTCAGTTTATAATTCTTTTTGAAAACAAGCCGCACATATATGCTGTAATCATTTTTTCTAAATCTGATTCTGTTTCTATTAAAACTTTAAGGGAAAATAGCATTTCATGTTACTTTGGTTCTCAGAGAACCTCTAGAAAAACGAGGGGAAGGAGAAGAAGAAGAAGAAAGAAGGAAGAAGGAAGATGAAGAAATCACCCTATCTTTTTCCAGCTGTAAATGGTTGGGGAAATCTGCCAGTATATCCACTCCCTCCTTTTTTTCACAAGAATTTCCTACTTTTGTCAGAACATTTAGAGACAGCAAGAAGAGCTAGATTTGTCCACATGAGACTTTAATAATACTGTACTTTGTATTTACAGATCGTATATCCTTGGTACTTCATAGCTCATTCTCATTTTAAATTTACAAACCAGTATATGAAAGGACAAGGTTTAGAAGCAACTCTTTTCCTGCCCAACAGTTACTAATGCCAGAATTAGAATTCCTAACCACTGACACCTGTGGCCCTACAACTAGAGATCATTCTCATAATATAAAACAAAGTGTCCCCTAAGTAACATAGCAATTATCAAATACCCCATTTATTCAAGATAATTTTAAGAACCATGGAGCTTTAATCATATAAATAGCCATTATAAACCATATAGGCCTACACTAATACGAATATAGATTAACGTATCATTCAATCAAAACTAATACTATAAATTGATAAATATATACATATATAATCAAATCAGTTACACAAAGTAGAATATATTTCCATCAAAAAGTCAGCAAATAAGCCAACATACTAAAAAACATGAACTAACAGCTTTAAAAAATTTTCACTAACATGCGATA
>CM052445.1:17524991-17586740 GCA_028533085.1 Varecia variegata
GCACCCCCATTCCTGGCCCCCACGCCCCCGCGCCCCTCCTCGCGCCGGGACCCAGGCCGAGCCCGCAGCGGGCCTGAGCGACGGGCAGGGACGGCCGACACGTGATCCGGGTCCCGCGGGCTCCCAGGGGTGCCGGGACCATCCCCCCAGCCCCACTCCTGCTGCAGTAGCTGCAGAGTCTGCAGAGCCACCATTTGGTGGCTGATGGAGGCCACTAAGGGCGCGGGGCTGGCCATGGCCTCCACCAGCGGCTCGGGGCACTCCCCGTGCAGGTGGAGCGGTGCGAGAGAGGCGGGGGCTCCGGGGGTCGCCAGGGTCACATTTTTTAACCCGCGGCTCCTCGGCCTCCGAATCTCTCAGCCTGTGCGGCCGGCCCCGCCCCGGCCCTCAATCAGTGGCCTGCGCTGGTCCCTGCCCTAGCTTGGAAAGTCCGAGTCGGCTTGTTCTGACCCCGGGGCTGCCTGAAGCGCTCCTCGATGTGCACTTGAAAATAAGCCAAATGCTGAGCGCTGCTTCTTCCTCCTCTCTAGGGCTTTGATGGAAAACGTGCCGCTTTGTGCGGACGCATCAATCAGCAGGGATACCCCGCCCCCACCTCCTTCGAAGGATGCCTGCCAATGACCACTTAGGCCTGGGAGGTGGGGGTGTAAAAGACCCACCCGCAGGGCCAAAGTGCAGAACCCTAGAAAAACACAAAAGGAAGACTGTGCCAGATTCTCCTACCACCCCCCATCCCAACCCTAGGGGAATTTTCAGAAATTTCTTGGGGCAGCCTTCAAGGCCTTGCATCCATCCCCCAAACAAAACTAGAAGGACTTGTCTCAAAGTTCTGCTCTTCTCTGCTTTGTTCCACACCGTGTGCACCGAGACCCTAGTCACTGAAGTGCCATCAGCGCCCTGCCCACGTGAGAAGCCTAAATGGTTTTGTGTGAAACTCTCGAAGGACTTAGGCAACAAGGTTGAAGCTAAATCCTTCCATGAGCCATGAACCCAGGGACAGCTGTACAAATAGTTACTGGTTTTAATTAAACCTAACATGGCTACTTTCCAAACTTAGAAAGAAAAAAAAAACTGGGACAGGCAATATTATGCTTTGACAGATTGGGAACCACTGGTGTGGGATTGGACTTAAGAAAAAAGACATTTGAGGGGAATAGCATGGAGATCTGTCCCAGAGTAGCATTATTTCTGCTTTCTGAGTACAAGGAAAGCCATTAGCTAATCCCATGGCCCAGTCAAGCAGGGGCAACGGTGCAAGCCCATGGCAGACAGGTGAGCCCCGGCAGACCCGGAGGGTGGGATTTCATTCTTCCTCTAGAAGCAAGACCCCATCCTTGGTGCTGTAGGATCTGGACAGAGCTTTGAATGGAAAAGCCACTCCAGTGAGTCTGTTAGTACAGAAGGATGATCAGGAGAGAGATGGCGAGGGATGCGGGGTCCTTTAAGGTTTCTATAACTCTGGGACAGTATGACCCCATATAATCCTCCCAGCTCTCCAGCAAAGGATCTTTCTTGTTCTCTTCTCACTGTTTTCTTCGCCTATGAAAACAAACCTGAATGCCAAGGTAAAGAAAACCTTTCTTAAACAAAAATGAGTGTGTTCACACTAATTATAACTAAGTAAAAATGCATGTCTGTGCATTGACAGAGGGGAAATTATTTTGGAGGGAAGTAAATAGTTTAATGTTGATTAGATTCTCTTGCCATGAAGTTACTTACGTTCATAATAAAAAGTAGAGAAATTTTTCTCTTGTTTTTTAATCCTCAAATGTTGAAGTGCATTAGGTTCAGCAGAAACTAACCAGCAATAACAAAAACTAACCCGTAATTTTCACAGAGCATTTCAGATCTCCAGGGCTGCTCCTCTTTCCAGATACACAGGAAATCCAGTTTCATGGGCTAACCCTTCCACTATCAAATGGCTGACTGCAAAACTTTCTTGACAGATGGAATTCCAGCCAACGGCAGAACTGAAATCACTAGACACAGCCTGACCTGAGGCTCCACTGTTCCACAGACCACGCTGACTCAGAGCTGTGAGACCTGCTGAACTTCAGGAGGTATGAGAGAAGGGGCCAGAAAACCTAGGGGCCCGAGGGATGGTATATGCTGCTGAAATAGCAGCCTACTTTTTCTAGTGTCCTTAGGGAGCACTGGATCATCCAGCAACTCAATGCTTTGTCTTGGCCATGGGTCACACTGTCCTTTGCTATGATCTTGAAATGGCTTATGTTCCAAAGCCATTTTCACAGGCTATTGAGATGAGTCAATAGCATGGCAGGTCCACCTTTAGTCTAAAACACCTCCAAAGTTATGTATGCTGGGCTACCAGAACAAGTGACAAATTGCCTGCTCCCTAGCCACTACACTCTCAATTTGAGGCCATTTGTATAATAAAAGATACATTCAAAAGGACAAACCACTGGACATCCGATGTTTTTGTTTCACAGCATCTATTTCACTATTTTATGGAGACCATACTCTCATTTCTCAGCAGATAGTCCTCTTCCTCCACACTCAGTCCTTGAGATCACATGGGATGAGCCCGTCCCTCTGCAGAAGGGGACTGGATCATCTAGGCTGAGCCCATTCCCACATCACATTCCCACAGTGAATGGTCAGGAATGGGCACATGACTGGCTGGAGCCAGTGCAGCGGTATCATTTAGGATACTTTTGGCTGAATGCACTGTAAGAAACAACGGAACCAAAGCATACAGGCAAAAAAAAAAAAAAAAAAGCCAAGAGATGAAATAGCAAAAAAGATCAAATTCCTTTTTAACAAGAAAACTCAGTATAATTTAATCAATAAGAGTAATTTATTGTGTCATATCGCAAAAAGTCCAAAGGCAGGGTGGCTCCAGGGTTGGTTAATGCAGCAGCTCCATGGTGTCATCAAAGCCTTTGGTTCCTTCCACCTTTCTGCTCTGTGGTCCCAGCACATCAGCTTTGTCCGTGGTCTTTGGGGTAGTTCTATGGCCACTAGATTGCTGCAGTAGCTGCTGGCATCACATCTAGACAACATCTGGAAGAAGAGGCCATCTCTTCCTGTGCATTCCTTCTCAAGAGCAAAGAGACATTTCCCAAGAGCCTTCATCTGACTTTCTCTCACATATCCTTGGCCAGAATTGTGTCACTTATTCTTGCCTAATCAATCACAGTCATGAGAGTCTTGGGTGAACCAGAATTCACTCCAAGCTGGGCTGGGTCTAGCCTCCCTTGAAGCATTTGGTTGCAGGGAGATGGAGAATACTTGATACAAATCAAGGTTTCGTTACCAAGTAACAGCAATGCCAGCAGAAAGAACATAAGGAGGCTTTTGCAGGGGCTGCTGGGTAAAGAGCATATCCAATTTCCAGAGCTGCTCCTCTTTCCAGATACACAGGAAATCCAGTTGCATGAGGCTAACCCTTCTACCAAATGGCTGACTGCAGTGAACCCTGTGCAAGTGAAGCTGAGAAGAGATAAGTTTTGGAGGTTCTGCAGCCATCGTGTGAGTTTGAGGGGAGAGCCTGTCTATGAATGAGCCAACACCATGGAGAGAAAACACTCGTCAGAGAAAAGCCAACAGGTGTATATAGCGAAAGCAGTGGCCTTAAAGCACCATCGGAGCCTACCATTTAGCAGCACAAGACAGCCCTACCTCTGTGCTTTTTAGTTCTACAAGCCAATAAAGTCTCTTTCTGTTTGAGGCACTTTAAGTGGGGTTGACTGCCTCTTGCAACAGAAAAAGTCAGAATTGAAGTCAACAGCATGGCATATGTTACAGGAAGGACAGCATGTTAATGGAGTGACCCCGTGACCCAGTGCCCCTTAGACAAAGCACTGCTGAAAGGTCCCTCCCACCAGCTACTTCCAGCAATGCTTTTGCCATTCACCTAACCCTTCTGCTATTTCAACAATTGTGGGAAAAGCTCGTTGAGCAACTCTGGTTGTTCTGACAATTGATAGGAGCATTTAAAAATGAGCACTGGAAACACTCAGGCCCCTGTGTGATGTGGGATGGAATAGGGAAGGGAGCAGAAAGCTCACTGAAGTGAAAAGCATTTTTCTACCTGTTAACAGACAAGGTAGAGTGTTGTTAGAGAAACAAGTATTCGGGCACTTCTTTTAATCCAAAGTTTCCTTTCCCACGTGAGCAAAAGATGCCAGTGCCTGTGTGGAATCGTGGAGAAGCCCTGCACAGCGAGAACAGAAGGCAACTGGCAGAAGGGACAGCTATGGGAAGCCTTCCTCAAAGGACTTGGGCAGAGCCCAGATACCTTGGAGCCCTGCTTATATTCTTTGGCACTTTTCTCTAAAACGGATCCAAGAGAATTCCAGAAATGGAGATGTTAACCTTCAGCGCACCCTGGTGAAGTTCATAGGTGGGGGCAAAGCAAAATATGTCCAAAGACACCAAAGAGTTATTATTCTTGAATGAAAATTATGACTGAGGAGAAACAGATGCTGAAGAGATATACCATGATACGAAAACGTACTGTGAAAGGGGAAACAATGGAACTAGGGAAAGGTGTAGACCCAAGAAAGAAAGAGCAAAAAAGCTCAAATTCCCTTTTTTAAACATACAATTGTAATGTTTGAATATGCCAAGTCATAAAAATAAACGTACAGGCCGTTCTAACTTTGGCCTAAACATTTGATTTTCTGGGGGGCGGGGGGGGGGGGAAGATGTAATACTGCCCCCAAATCTCTGAATTGCCAAAAATAATTGTTTACATAGGACGGTGTGTTTTCAGGACATCATATATGTGCTGCCTTCCACATCCTATGAAGGTGGTGAAGCTAAGTGCAGCTTAGTGAAGCCAGTTAGTGAAGAAAAATAGGGAAGAGTGGGTACCGGGAGGGAAAGGAGAAGTTGAAAATGTTGAATCCCACCTGCTGGTCCAGGGGTAATCTGATGTGCTTTTGCCCCCTTGCAGTTTGACTCCTCAATGCAAAATGCAATTCTTTCTGGACATATAAATCATTTTACTTGGTTCTATCTTAATAATCGGTTGTTTGGTTTCATCTTAATAAAAAGTTTATTTTCAAGAGGAATTCCTGATATTGGCAGCTAAAGAAATCAAAATTGGATTTTAAAAGAGTCGATATAATTTTTTCTAATTGTTGTAGCTTTGGTAGATGGTTAGTTTTTAAGAGTGACAACGCAGTGGATTTTCACGCTGCCTACACATAATCTCAACAGGACAACCTTGCTGGATTTCCCCTCCATTTCTGATTATAAAATCTAACCCCTGAAGAATATCCTTTCCCTTGGAGGGAAACATTTAAAAGCTTCTTGGTTTCTTCAACTATTTTGATTGTCTGTGTAGATATGGCTTATATAGTATTGAAATATGAGGGGGTAGTGGGGAGAGTATTAGCGATAAAAATGGGAGAAGGCAGAAATGCAGGAAGTGTTGTAATGATTTTGCAAACGAAATTCCAGGATCCTTAACCTTAATGAAAAAAATGTGGCCACCTTATCACTTTCCATGATCACCCTGTATTTTCAAGTTCCAGTAAGTATCCTTTTAATGTGATTGAAAAAACTGCTTGACTTAGGTTGATATACTTAAATTTAAAGAAAAATCTTCCCAGTCCCTTTCCCTATATTCATCCTCATTCCCCTACACACATTTTTTTTTTCTTCTAAGGAATTTTCTAGTCTTGTTCCTCAATTTCTTTTCTGTTCAATGGTTGAAGAGGCATTGGGGTTTTATTCACTCTTTTATTTACTCCTCTCTCTCCCTTCTATTAATATTTTTTCCAAAGCTCCCTTTCCTATGGTAATTGTAATGAAAAATGTGGTGAGGAGGAGATTTGGGGGCCCACATGGTTCTTCTGTTTAGCTTTTGCTACAAAATCAGTATGGGTATGTTGTTGAAGGCAAAATTTCATACTGGGAGATTCAATAGTATCTCCAACTCTGAAACCCTGAGTGCTGCAAGGGAGAACTAAACCAGTTTTGAAAACTGGGCTAGTGCCTTCCCACATTGGCTCTCTGGGCTAGGAAAACAAGAGAAGCCAACAGATCTGCGTATTTTATTTGTCTGGTCATTTTAACCACTTTTGTTTCAAAATATTATTGAGAATGGTCAGAGGAGTTGAAATAAGGTAAGAGATGTTTTAAAAATAAAGATCGGTAGAACATGATGGAAGTGACTCATTTTTTTTTTCTCGGAGAAAAAATATAAAATATTTTCAAACATGTTTATATAAAAATATTATATTGCATATTTTAGCATAAGGAATATCTTTTTTTTAATTCTCATCATCTGTTTCTCTACTGTTCACTGTTTGTTAATTAACAAGTGGAGTCTTAGAGATGCTGATCTGACCATAAAACACAAATGGTCTTTAAACGTAATCAAATTTCAAGCTTTTGTTCAAAAAATCGTATGTAAATTTTATTTAATCTGTACTTTCCATTTGAAAATTGAAACCACATTCAACATGATCTTTAATGCCTCTGTTCAAATATCTACACTTTCTCAGAAGCTTAAATCACAGCCTTTGATGCATCATTCCTAGATAATGGTAGATAATTTGTTAAAGAAGCATTAAGAAATTCTTAATATCCTACTCATTTTAACTAAAAACAAAATCTCATACTTTGTAGCAGAATGTTAATTTTAATGCACAATGCTATTTAACAGTGGCTTATTTTTTAAAGAATTTTGAGTAACTATTATTCCAATGTCAGGGTAAAATATATGATATATATGATGGATTAAAAATCTACTTTGAAATCCCTTGTTTACTTAACACAGTTTATATTAATACTATCCTTCAAACTAAAACTGTTCTTTAGCTCCCTTAAATTTCCATGCTAATGTTTTGAATTCTCAAATTTAATACTCATAGGAGAAGCAATATAGTATAGAAGCTAACAGATTGGGCTCTTATGGATGATAAAAACATCTGCCTGGAAAGTCCAAGAGAATCAACTTAAAAACAATTAGAAAAAATGAGAGTTTATTTCAGATATATACAGTCACCATACAAAATGATTAGCTTTCCTATATGCCATGAAAACCAATTAGAAATGTCAGAAGGAAAATGGTTCAATTAACTCATACAACAACAAACCTACAAAATAATTAGAAATAAACTAGCAAAACATTTTCAAGACTTATGATGAGAAACTATATATAAAAAAAAAAAATCACTAAAAATTACAAAAGAAGACCTAAATATATGGTGAAAAATACTCCCTATTGGTTACAAGATGGCTGCTGTATCTCCGTGCAATAGGTCAGCATTACAGGAGGAAGAAGAAAAAACATTGGCAACAGCAGAGTTCTGTTACATGTCATTGTTCAGACTGCTACCATATGGCCATTGTTGGTTGAGTATTTGGTTTTTGTAGCATCAAGAGTAGAGACAGACAAAAACGGACAGGCAGAGTTGGAAATGGATGATGGGTCAGGCAACCTACAGTGTCTTCCACACAGAGTAAGGGGATAGAAAGCGATGAGGACTCTAGATAGGGTGACAAGATGGTGACACTTGAGCAGAGACTAGTGGGCAGTGGGGGAGTGAACCATGGAGCTGTGTGGGGCTGAGGGGAGGGCTGGGAGCCAGGCCACAGGCAGGCCTGTGCCAGTGGGGCTTGTGTGGCTGTGGCAGAGGGAGTGCTGGGGACTGGAAGGAACAAGAGAAAGTGCTAGGGCCAGATGGCAGGGGACCTTCTAGAAGGACATTAGATTTTTTTCTTACCTTTTTTTTCTTTTTGAGAAAAAGCAAACAGAAAACTTTGTAAGAATACTACAAAAGATTCCATGTACTTTTTGTGTAAAAATATTTCTCTGTCTCTTCAATAAATGGTTCTGGGAAAACTGGACACACATATGCAGAAGAATGGAACCAGAAAGAAAATATGAAATATTGTCTCTAGACTCAAAGCTCTCCCTCAATCTCTCTTTTTCACCATTTTTAAAACGTTTTTGAGAGTAAGTTACAAAGATCATGACCCTTAACTCCTAAATACTTTTCATGAATCTCCTAAATACAAGGGCATGTTATGTAACCATGGTATAATTATTAAATATAAATTCAGGAAATTAAACATTGATAAAATATTGCTATCTAATATATTCAAATTTCACCAAATGCCTGCTAATACCCTTCATAGACCCCTCTCTACTTTTTTCTGATCCAGGTTGCATTTAATTGTTGTATGCCTTTAGTTTCCTTGTTAACTTTAAACTGGGACCTTACTTTGGACTTAACTACTTAAAAAATTAATAATTAAACTTAATGAATAAACCATTAATAAATTGTTTTAATTAATAAATAAACCATTTCTCGGCCTTTCTTTGTCTTTCATGACATTAATAGTTTTTAAGAGTACAGGGAAGTCATGTGTGTGCTTTGTAGCCTTTCCCTCAATTTAGGTATGTGTAAAAATTCCCTCATTAGATTCATTCGAGTTTTTGACAGTGATGCTACGTAAATGCTGCGTCTTCAAGGCGTGCCATTAGGAGGCCACAGTGTCAGTCTGTCTCGTCGTTGGTGGTATAAACTTCTGATCACTCATTTAAAATAGTTTCTTCTGCATAGGTTCCTTTGTTTCTTTATAATTAATAAGTCATTCTTGGGGAGATATTTTGAGATTGTGTAAATACCCAGTTCCCCCAATGAACTTTGACCCAGTGGTTCCAAGGACTTGGATTTTAAATGACTGGAAGACCCCACAGGGTAATAGTGTAATTCCAATATTTTTAAAAATTACATATGTTGGCCAGGTGCAGTGGCTCACGCTTGCAATCTCAGCACTTTGGAAGGCCAAGGAGGGAGGATCGCTTGAGACCAGGAGTTTGAGACCAGCCTGGGCAATAGTGAGACCCCGTCTCTACAAAAAGTAAACAACAGTCAGCAGTGGTGGTGCGTGTCTCTAGTCCCAGCTACTAGGGAGGCTGACACAGGAGGATTACTTGAGCCCAGGAGTTTGAGGCTGCTGTTAGCTATGATGATGCCACCGCACTCCAACCTTGGGTGACAGAGTAAGACCCTGCCTAAAAAAAAAAAATTACTTATGTATCTAGGAGTATCTAAACCAGGATGGGGAACCTTTTCATGTTGGAAGGCTGCATTAATTTAGCTGTAATAAAATAAGGCTGAATTCAAGAAACTGCAATTAGCTATACTTAAAAATGTACATTATTTTGTAAAAATCTAACTACTATGTGCTTAATAGTTTCAGAAAATGAAAACCATTTGTTAATATTAAAGCTAACTAACCTTTTAATAACTTTGTTGTGTCTGCTTTTTGTTGGAAAACATTTGAATATTTGCTTGCAGCATAGAGAGAGGTCCACAGTTTCAGTTGATCTTCTAGATGGATACCAGTCATTTGTGACCTTAAGGGCGTTTTGATTTGGGTTAGGGAGGAGAATGTAGATTTGCAGCAATAAGTGGTTGAAAAGCAAGAAAGCATTTTTTGGGCATGTTGCCAAAGGCGTGGATATTCTACTGCATTTTTCCATATTTCAATTGGATCTTTCTTAGCATCAAACAATGACTTCAGAATGTCATCTACTGAGAGCTCAATCAATTCCAGCTGTAGTTCTTTAGGTACCTTGGTGATATCAACTAGGCGAGGCTGAAATGCTAACTTGAGTGTGATGTCATGATTCTCAAAGTCAGTGAAGCTTTCATTGTATTCAGGTCTATAACAGCTGCGTATTCTTAAAATGATTTGTATGTATCATTCTGCTCATCAATAACCTTTGCTAAATGGAGAAAATATTCATCCAAAATTTCCTTTTGAAGAAGAAGTGTTTTGAAAAAAAGATAGCTTTTCTCAAGATGCTGGGATTTTTTGCCACATATCATATATAGACTTAGTTTTACCTTGCAAAGACATATTCAAGTTGTTTTGATTTGACATGATATCATGCAGAAATACTGCATTCCTATAGAAATCTTCTTTCAATAATTCACATTGCTGATTCTATTCTTCATAAAATTTAACTATCTGTTCTCACAGTGATAAAATTTTGGCTAACACCTGTCCTTGCAATAGCCTATGCACTTTAGAATGGCAAATCCACACTGAATAACTCGTTTAATTTTAGCATGTTACAAAACTGATGATGTCGTGTTGCATTTGCTTGACTATAGTTAACAATACTTATAATTTGTTGCAAAGTGTCACTTAAAATATTAATAGTAGCTATAGAACAGACATTTTGCTGATGCAAGACACAATGAAAAGAAATGAGAGCATCTGGATCTGTTAATACTTTTTTTTTTTTTTTTTGAGACAGAGTCTCACTCTGTTGCCCGGGCTAGAGTGCCGTGGCATCAGCCTAGCTCACAGCAACCTCAAACTCCTGGGCTCAAGCAAACCTACTGCCTCAGCCTCCCGAGTAGCTGGGACTACAGGCATGTGCCACCATGCCCGGCTACATTTTTCTGTATATTATTAGTTGTCCAGCTAATTTTTTTCTATTTTTTTAGTAGAGACGGGGTCTCAGGCTGGTCTCAAACTCCTGAGCTCAAACAATCCGCCCACCTCAGCCTCCCAGAGTGCGAGGATTACAGGTGTGAGCCACCACGCCGGGCCCTGTTAGTACTTTTTTTATCTGTGCAATAAACCCTTCGTGTTTTCCTGTCATGGAAGGTGCACTGTCTGTACATACACTCACTAAATTTACCAAATTCAGTCTAACTTTACTACATTTATCTTGAAAGTTGTTGAAGATATCTATTCCCTGTATTCTTTTTGCAAGAGTGCCCAAAGCAAATAACTCTTCATAAAAGAAAATCTGTTATGACCCAAAAGAAGTATAAAACCTATGCCAAGTCAGTAGTATCCAAAGCGATTGAATAATATATATATATATTCCTTTTAAAGTATTGCATGAAGTTGTTCTGTTAAGTTGAAGCCTAATTCATGCTGCCAATCAGTTATGGTTCTTCTTGAAAGAGGCAGCTTTTGTACTTTGAAATGTTATCGGGGTCTAAGCATCATACAACTTCGACAATGCGTTCTTTCACAATTTCTACATCACTGAATGGCTTTCCTTTTTTCCAAATATATAAGCTTCTTTGTAAGTTGCTTCAGTGGCATTATTTCCAGGTCGTATTGCTGCTTGAAAGATTGTCTTTGCCTTTTCTTTTCACCTTTTAATTTCTACAATATAACCTTTTGTGAATCTCCCTCTAATTTAAAATATTTGTGGTGCTTATGAGTATTATAATGCTGATGAGCATTGAATTGCTCTAATGTTGATACTGCAGTATTACAAAGCAAGCAAATCATCTTATCTTTAGCAGAAACAAGATAATATTGCAATTCCCAATCCTCATTAAAAAATCTGTTTTCTTCCTTCAAGCCTTCTCTTGGTCTTCTTTGACACGATGGGTCTGGGTCGTTAAGCAGACAGAATTAAAAAATACTGTCTAGCTGTGCAACTATTCACAAATTCCACTTTAAACAGAAACACAGTGCACTGTTGTCAAAAGCTGATAACAGACTGGTGTACCAGACACCCATAAACTCTCACCAACCAGCCTCATGTGACAGTGGTGCCAGTCGGGCGGGGGAAGTTAGAACTGAATCATGAGTGCAGCAGCCGTCAATTTAGTCCTTATAACTTACTAATGTTCTAATTGTGCTGGTCAATCTAGGAGGATTATTTAATTGAAGCTTATTTTATTCTTTGGTATTTTAAATACATTCATTTTAAAAATAAAATAAAAATATAAGAGATGGACAAAAACGTATAAATAAAAATAAAGCATTTGTTCTGTAAAATTTGGATTCAGTCAAAAGGCCACATGTGGCCTTAAGGCCACAGGTTCTCTACCCCTGACAAATGACTAATCGTGGACCTATATATTGTTTAGGCATTTTACAAGAAAAATGTGTCCCTGAATTTCCTGTGTAATTTTTAAAAACCACTTTTACAAAACACAAACAAAGTCTGGAGTCAGACAGATGTGGACTCAGTCCCACAACACCTATTACTAGCTGTGTAAATTGAGCAATTTTCTTAAACTCTCTGATACTCAAGTTCCTTGTCTGTAAACCAGGGATAATATTAATATTATATGAATTAAATTTTAAAAAAGCACTTAGTGTACAAAGCCATCACTGAATTCCTTTTTAAGTTTTTTCTCCTCGTAAGTTTCCAACTGCACTCTTTATACTGGCTTCTTTTCATCAAATATGCTTGTTATTTTTCACAGCTTAAAAATTCCATCTTCCCTCAATCCAGCTTCCTTCCTTTCATGCTCCACTGAGAAGCACACTTCTGGAAAGACCTGCCTATTCCCCTGTGTTTACCTCCTCACTTCTGAGTCCATTCTCCCCCTGGGCGACCTGCCCTTCAGCTGTCCTCCACCCAGCATGGGGCCCCTCCCAAGATCCAGCCAACCTCCTTGTTGTAAATTCAGTGGCCACTTGTCAGTCTCCTAACCATTCTTGAAAAGCTCTCTTCTCCTGGCTTCTGCCACCTGTGCCTATGGTTTCTCTCCCAATTTTCTGGCTGGTCCTGCCTCGTGGGATCTCTTGTGTTTGGCCCAGTTTTCCTCTGGCTTCTGGTGTAACATTAAGCACACTGCATTTAGAATATTTCCGTGGTGTTTTACAAAAATTGCTAATAAGAACATCATCTACTGTGTACCTCAACAGCCATTATACAGAGGTTCACCCAGTGCAAATTTCAGTTGGCACTTAAGAGCATTGAAACGTTTGCCTTTCTCAGTGCACTACCATGGTCATGTCACACATCATGTTCCCTCTCTGCTTTAGCCATCAGAAACCCAGAATAATGTTTTCTGCTTAAATCAGATGCTTTTCTCTTGCTAGGATTTCTGGGATAATCACTTCCCCAATCTCTCCATCCCTTTACATTCTTACATTTTTAATATATATTTTCTTTGTTTTCAATCTTGTTGTAATGTCTTTCTGAGTAAAAGACCTGCATATTCTGTTATTAGCATCCTTGAAAACATGTTGGAAGTAGAGGGAGTAAATATGTTCCACTTTAAGACTGCAGTGGTGGGTTTTTTCACCCTGTATAATAAACAAATTTGCAAATAGGTTTTGATAAATATGCAAAAATCTATTGAAGAGATTTAAGAGCTATAACATCCAAATGTTATATATAGCATCAAATAGACAAATGGGAATAAATCAAACTTAAAAATTCTTGTGCATCAAAGGAAGCAATCAACAGAGTGAAAAGGCAACCTACAGAATAAGAGAAAATATTTGCAAACCGTGTAGCTGATAAAGAGCTAATATACAGAATATGCTAAAAAAAAAATCCTACAAAATCAAATGAACCAATTAAAAAGTAGGCAAATAACTTCAATAGAGATCTCTCCAAAGATGGTATACAAATAGTCAGCAAGCATATGAAAAGATGCTCAATATTATTATGCTAACCAGAGAAATGAAAATCAAAGCTACAAAGAGACATCACCTCACACCTATTAGGATGATTACTATCAAAAGAATAATAAAGCATTGGTGAGAAGGTGGAGAAATTGGAACCCTTGTGTACTGTGGGTGGGATTGTAAAATGGCACAGCTGCTATGGAAAACAATGTGGAGGTTCCTCAAAAAATTAAAAATAGAATTACCATGTGACCTGGCAATCCCACTTCTGGGTATATACACAAAGGATTTGAAATCGGTATGTTGAAGATATATTTGCATACCCATATTCATAGCAGCACGATTCTCTATAGTCAGGAGGTGGAAGCAACAGACGTGTACATTAAGGGATGAATGGATAAACAAAATGTGGTCTATCCACACAATGAATATTTTTCAGCCTTAAAAAGGAGGGAAATCTTGTCACATGCTACAACATGGATGAACCTTGAGGACACTACGCTAAGTGAAATAAGCCAGTAACAAAAAGACCATTATTGTACGATTCCACTTACATGAGGTATCTAAAGTCGTCAAATTCATAAAGACAGAAAGTAGAAGGATTGTTATCAGGGGCTGGAGGCAGGGGGAAAGAGTGAATTGCGTACGTTTTAGTTTTGCAAGATGGAAAACTTCTGGAAATCTGTTTCCCAACAATGTGAATATACTTAATGCCATGGAACTTAAAATACACTTAAAAATGATTAAGGTGGTAAATTTGAAGTTATATGTTTTTGTCACAATAAAAAAAGAAAAAGTAGAATAGGGAGAAGCAATTTTTTGAATCAAATTATGTATCATGGATGACATTCAAAAGAAGATAGGTTGAATACAAATAAACTTTCTTTGGTGTATGAAAACTCCTGTTGCAGAATTAACTTTGACACAATTCCTTTGTGAGAAAGTTTGTGATTAGGATCATTTTGAAGCAGTAGGTGACGATTTACAAATACTGTAGGAGCACCTACTATGCACTTCTGGTGCTGATGAAAACAACAGCTGTGAGGCCTTTTAACATCCCCAGTAACTTTGAAAGCATTGAAAGCACCGCAGGAGCATGCCACACATTTCAACCTTGGGGCTGCTGATATTGCAGGTTGGATCCATAGGGATATGAGGTGCTTTTAGTTACAAAATCTTAGTTCCAGCTTAAAATTTTGGTAGGTCTTTGTGGTGTTGAAGATGTGGTATGGCTAAGTATTTTGCTTAAGATAGAATGTTGGGCATTATGTAGCTTAAAGAGGTACCAGTCAGATGAGAGTGATAGATGTGGCTAAGGAAAGACATAGGTGTATGTGGCAAAGAGCAGGGTAGAAGAGAGAAAATTCACTGTCCTCTAAGCCACCCTCACCTCTGGGTGTAAATAAGGAAAATGGCAAATATGCACAGAGACTTGCTGTGAACCATCTCCCCCAGCCCTCACTGCAGCCCTAGGAAATAGAAGGGCAAGAGGAACCAAGGAGAGGCAATTGCTTTTGGTACAAAGGAGCCAGTCCTTTGGATAGCAAGGCTATTTTGCATATGCAAACACAGGCATAGGTGCATATATGCATGCTGTAGGTAATTGTGTCAGTATATTATGTAAATGCCAAATTATTAATTTATTGACGGTCATTTGGTAATTTGTCTTGTAAAGCTTATTTTCTTTAGCCTTAGCTACATAATTAGGGGTATGGACAAATAAATTACAGTGTATCATGCTAAGAAATACACCAAAACCGTTAAAAAGAATGATATACGTACAGCAGGTCCTCAAATAATGTTGTTTCATTTAAAGTCATTTTGTTATGATGTTGATGAAAACAAAAATCAGTTGCCACCTGGGCCACTGTCTGCGTCAAGTCTGCACCAGGGAAGGTTCCAGCCACCTGAGACCCTGAATGGGGGAAATAAAGATCTGACTTGCTTTTATTAATCTTTCTTTAATGTATGTACAGCTCACATTTATTTCAGTGTTTAATATCAGAAGGGTTTTGGTCTTTATTTAGAAGTTTGGTGATGTTTCTGTGACCAGAAATATGCCATAGGAACTTAATTCTTGTTGATATAAATGAGCCCATGATGAAATTAGTTTCCTTAAACCACTTTGCTCAAAGTTGCAATTTTGAAGGACCCATTAAAGGTGTTAAGTGAGGACTTATTATACTGACCTGGGAAAATAGCCAAGATATACTGTATTAATTTAAAAGTCACAGAACTTGTATATAATAATTCTAGTTATATTTTTTAAATTGTACAAAAAGGTACATATCAATTGCCATTTCTGATAATGGCAGAGAAGTCAACTGGTCACCTGAACCCTCCCTTCAAATAAAAACTGGATAAAATAAAATAAAAATATTTTAAGACAGTGGATCTGTCTTAAGTCTGGGTCTGGGCTGGGCACGGTGGCTCACGCCTGTAATCCTAGCACTCTGGGAGACAAAGGCGCGAGGGTCACTTGAGGTTAGGAGTTCAAGACCAGCCTGAGCAAGAGCAAGACCCTGTCTCTATTAAAAAAAGAAAAATCAGCTGGGTGTGGTGATGTGCACCTGTAGTCCCAGCTACTCCGGAGGCTGAGGCAGGAAGATCACTTGAGCCCAGGAGTTTGAGGTTGCTGTGAGCTATGATGACACCACTGCACTCTAGCCCAGCAACAGAAGGAGACCTTGTCTCCAAAAACCAACCAACCAAACAAACAAACAAAACAACTGTGTCTGACTGATGCTGCGGGAGAGCTGAGGCTCAAAAAACTACAATTAGAAGACATAAAATGAGTTTGTGCCTTTTTGGCCCAAGGGCACTGCCTGATCCCTATGGCTATGGCTGTAGAAAATTGTGGAAGAAAACCACATCTTTATTAGTTAAAGGTGCCAGAGATAAGAGTTGAGGGATGGAAAAGCAGCTGGAAATTTAAAGGGGCAATCCTGGCAGTGAAAGAACAAAGGAAAAAGTGAAACACAAATTCTGAACATAAGCTCTGCCCAAATCCCTAACAGCCAGACTCTGAAGACACAGAGGGGACCTAGGGCTCTAACACATAAGCAAGCAGAAGGAAACCTCCTCTTGAAAGGCAAAGTTACCTGAGGCCACATCTATGACTTTGCTGCCTTTTTCTTTTTTTTTCTCCCCCCCTCCTCTCCTCTCCCCTTCTCTCTCCTCTCCTCTCCTCTCCTTTTTTAACTGTCTACATTCCCCAACCATGCAACAACTGGAGATGCAGAAAGGTGAATGCTGTGGGCCTAGAGTGTGAAGAACAGAGCCTGTAGTCAGCAAAGCAGCTGGAAGCTACGGGGCATCCCTAGAAATAAAGAAACCACTGAGAGGGTGAGCCCAGCTATGTGCAAAGACTTGGCTGATTGACAAATAATGCAGAAGCCAGGCCAGAAAACAGCAGAGGAAAACCCTGAGAATAGAGCACAATTTCAGCTGCTGCATCTGTAGAAGGAAAATCTGCAGTCTGAATTCACACAAGTTAACTGTGTAGTTGAATAAAAACAAATCATCGCAGAAGAACCTCACAGAATCCAGAGTCACTATGATGTATTAAATAAAATATCCAGTCTCTAAACAAAAACTACTAAACATGCCTAGAAACATAAAAGTGTGACCATACTAAGGAAATAAAGGCAGTCCTTAGAATTTGACTACAAGTGGACCCAGATGTTAGTTTTTGCAGACAAAGACTGCAGACAAAGACAAACAGCAATTATAAATAGATTTAAAGTTTTAAAGGAAAATATGATATCAATGAATAATAGAATAGGGTATCTCCACATAGAAATGAAAACTCTAAAAAATAAAATTTCTAGAATTGAAAAGTACAAAAACCAAAATTAAAATTTACTATATGGGCTCAATGACAGATTGGAAATTGCAGGAAAAAAATAGATAAGTAGGAATTACCCAAGCCAAAACAAGCAGAAAAAATACTGAAGAAAAATAAATGGAATTTCAGAGAGATGTATGACAGTATCATCCAGTGCGACATATATGTACTTTGAATCTTAGAAGAAAAGGAAAAAGATAAAGAGGCAACAAGAAATATTTGAGGAAATAATGTCTGAAAAATTCCCGAGTTTGGCAAAAAACATGAATTCACAGATCCAAGAAGCTCAACTATTCCTAAATAAGATGAACTCAAGAAAAACCACTCCTAACTACATTAGAGTCAAAAAGCTAAAAGATGAAGAGAAAGAAAATCTTGAAAACGGCGAAAGAAAAAAACACGTTACATAAAGTAAGATAATAAAAATATGACCAGACTTAACCAATGGAAGCCAGAAGACTTTGGAGTGCCCAAGGGGAAAAAAAATGTCAACTAAAAATTCTACTGTTGCAAGTAGACCTGAACCACGTAAATGCAAAAAAAAATTTTTTTTGAAATATATAAGAAAAATTGAAGAACACCAGAGTGGAAATACATAGGTACCTAAAAATTACTATACAGATTTCAATTTCTTTAAAAGACATAAAACTGTTTAAAGCAAAAATAGCAATGTGTAAATGGGTTAAGACATAAAGATGTCATCTTTGTGACTCTAAGAACCCAAAGGTCAGAGGAATGGTAAATGGAAATCTACTGTTGTGAGATTCCTCTATTTTACATGACATAAGTCAATATTAACTCTAAGTAGACTGGACTATGTTAAATATTGTAACGCATAGATAAATAATAAAAATAAAGCAAAGAGTTATAGCTATAAAGCCAAGAAAAAATGGAATACTACAAAATATCTAATTTAAAAATAAAAAAGAAGAAGAAATAGGGAAACAAAAGCATAGATGAGACAAAAAACAAACAGCAAAAAGGCAGCCCTAGACACACCTACAAATGACTAATAAGAAATTATAAGCAATTTCATGTCAATAATTTCAACAATTTAGATAAAAATGGCTAAATCTCTTGAAAAATACAAGCTGCCAAAGTTCACTGAAGAAGAAATAAGTAATCTATTACAGAAAAGTATTAGAGAAATTAATTTATATCTGTTAGAGAATGTCTATAGTTAATAATTTGTAATTACATATAATTATATATTTATAATATTAGTATAATATGATCTATAGTTAGAGACTTTCTCATAAAGAAAATGCCCAGATGGATTCACTAGTGTATTCTACCAAATAATTAAAGAAGATATAATATCAGTTCCATGCTAATTCTTCCAGAAAATCAAACAGGACAGCATACTTTCCAATACATTCTATGAGACAAGCATCATCCAGTACCAAAAGCTGCCAAAGACACTATAAGAAAACTATAGACCTATGTCCCTCATAAACATAGCCCCCAAAATTATACTAAAACTTTGGCAAACTGAATCCAACAACTTAGTATAAAAAGTATGCTACATCATGACCAATGGAGGTTTACTCAGGAATGCAAAGTTGATTTAATATTCAAATATCATTCAATGAAACATACCATTTTAACAGTTTAAAAAAGAAAAACTATATCATCATATCAATAGATACAGAAGAGGCATTTGACAAAATTCACCATTTATGTCTGATAAAAACATGCGGCAAACTAGGAATAGAAAGGAACTTCCTCAGTCTGGAAAAAATGCCTGTATGAAAAACTGGCACCTATGCTATAGTACAGTAATGACTGAGTGTTTCTCCCTGAAGCCTGGGGACAAGACAAGGATGTTTACTATCACCGCTTCTATTTGACAGTGTTCTAGGAGATTCTAGCCAGTGCAATAAGTCAAGAAAAGTAAACAAAAGGCATCCAGATTGGAAAGGAAGAAGTAAAATTATTTTTTTTGTTTTTGTTTTTTTGAAAGAGGGTCTTGCTCTGTCACTTGGGCTTGATCATCTACGCAGAAAATCCATGAGAATCTACCAAAAAAATAATCACTAGGACTAATAAATAAGTATAGCATGTTTGCAAGCTACAGAGTGGTCAATACACAAAATCAATTGTATTTCTGTATATTAGCAAGAAACAGTTAGAAATGGAAATTCTAAGAGTCATTTACAATACACCAAAAAGTAAGAAATAATTAAGAATAGATTTGACAAAAGATGTGCAATACTGTACACTGAAAATGACAAAATATTACTGAAAGAAATTAAAGAAGACCTAAATAAATGGAGAGATAAACTGTGTTCATCAATCAAAAGCATCAAATACTGTTAAGATGTGAATTCTTTTTAAATCGATATATGAATTCAACATAATGTCATTCAGAATGTCAGCAGAGTTTTTCGTATACGTTGACAAGCTGACAATAAAATTCATATGGAAATTTAAAGGGCTTAGAGTATCCAAAACAGCTCTGTAGAAGAACAAAGTTGATTTCAAGACTTTTTATAAATTGTGGTAAGCAAGACTGGAATAAGCCAGACAAATACATCAATGAAACGGAATAGAGTCCAGAAATGATCCTACACATATATGGTCAATTGACCTTTGACAAAGTTACTAAGGCAATTAAATGGGAACAGAAAATCTTTTCAACAAATGGTGCTGGAATAACTACAGAAGATTTAGAATGACAATAACAATTCTGAAAAAGAAGACTGAAGTTAGAGAACGTACACTACACATTCATATTCAGATGATTTTTGACAAATGTACCAAGCCAATTCAAAGGGGAAAAGAGTCTTTAATAAATGGTGCTAGAAGTGTTCCAGCTCTTCTGGAATTTGCCTAGCCAAATATCAGAAATACCAGAAAGTCCCTTATGCAAAAATAATAATAATAATAATGGAGCTAAAAAACTAGACATCTATATTAAAAAATAAATATCAACCCCTATGTCATTCTGTAGAGAAAAATTAATTTGAGCTGTATTATAGCCTTAAATGTAAACAATCTGTAACCATACAGCTTCTGGAAAGATAGGGAAAAAAATTCCAATTTTTAAAATAGGCAAAAAAATTTGGACAGTTCACAAAAGAAGACATATCGAACAGCCAACAGCTACAAGAAAAGTAGCTGAACTTTTTAGTCATCTGGAAAATGCAAATTAAAACCACAATGTGATATGATTTCACACCCACTAGTATGATTTAAAAAAAGACTGACAATAACAAATGTGGGGAGAATATGGAGCAGTCGAAACTCTTAGACATTGCTGGTGGGAGTGTAAAAAATGGTGCAAGCAATTTGGAGAAATGTTTGGCAGTTTCTTATAAAATTAAACATACATGTCCCCAATGACTCAGCAATTACATTCCTAGGTACTTATCAAGAGAAATGCAAGCACATGTTAACAAAGACTTGTAAAAGAATATGCACAGCATTCTTATTCACAATAGCCAAAAACTGGAAAAACATACATGTCAGTCCGCTGGGAGAGTGGATAAACAAACTAGAATATACTCACAGAATGAAATACTTCTCCAAAATTTTTTTAACTGCAAAAATATGTTTGAATCTTACAGTTATTAATCTGATTGCAACAAATGAACAAAAAAAGAATACTTATTTGTACGTTTCAAAATTGGGGTTCCTATGACCTTTTGTCGTGTTATTATGCTCATGAATATGTTAATTACACAGCAAAGGGACTTTATAGATGTAATTAAGGTTACCTTAACATACAGAGATAATTCAGGATTATCCTGGTAGACCCAATTAATCACAGGAAACCCTTCAAAGCAGAGGCTGAAGGGGGAGTTAGTGGGATGTAAAGCTGGAGAAGAACTCAGACTAGCCCGAAGAGGGGGAGTCCGAGGAGAAAGTGTGAGAAGAAAGTAGATTCTGTCTACAACCAGTGCTTGGAAGAGGACCGTGACCCCAGATGAAACCCTCAGCTCAACCAGCACCTTGACCTTGGCCTTGTGAGAGCCTGAGCAGAGAATTCAGCCATGCTCTGCTGGATTTCTGACCTACAGCAACTGTAAGATAATAACTGGCTGTTGTTTTAAGCCCTAAGTTTGGGGCCATTGATTATGCAGAAATAGGTAACTAACACATTGTATGATTCCATTTATCTGAATTACTAGAACAGGCAAAACTCTTATGATGATAGAAGTCCGAAAGGACTTGCCTCTCAAAGGATAGAACTAACTAAAAGAAGCACAAGGGAAATTTCTGAGTTAATATAAATGCTCTGTATATTGTTTTACATGGTGATTAACAGATTTTATAAAATTGGCAAAACTCATTAAACATTATGTCTCCACTACAGAACACACACAGACACACACACACAGTGAGATATCACTGTATGCCCACTAGAATGGCTAAAATAAAAAAAGACTGGCAATAAGTGTTAGCATGAATGAGGAAAAACCAGAACTGTCATGCATTGCTGATGAGAATATGATGGGAAAAACAAACACCACATGTGCTCACCATTAAATTGGTACTAATTGATCAACACTTATGTGCACATATAGTAGTAACATTTATCGGGTGTCAGGCAGGAGGCAGGGAGGAGGGGATGGGTAAATTCACACCTAATGGTTCCTGTGCTCGCTGTCTGGGGGATGGGTATACTTGTAGCTCGGACTGGGGTGATGCACAGGCAATTTAGGTAACCACAGTGTTTGTATCCCATAATATTCTGAAATTAAAAAAAAAACAGTATAAGATGGTACAAACAGTTTGGAGAAATGTTTGGCAATTTCTCATAAAGTTCAATATACATTTCCCCCATAACTCAGCAATTCCACTTGTAGGAATTTATCTAAGAAAAATGAAAAGTTAGGTCCACAAAAGACTTGTGCAACAATGTTCATAGCAGCCTTGTTCTTATAATGGCCTCAAAACAGAAATAACCTCATATCCATCAATAGGAGAATGGAAAAGCAAATTGTAGAATATCCATGCAATGAAATACAACTTAGGAGTTAAAAGGAATATACTCACAGCAACAAGGAAGAATTGTAAAAATATTATTTTGAGCAAAATAATCTTTGCGCCAAAAAATGCATACTCTTCATTCAATTTATATAAAGTCAATGAATGGTAAAAACTAAAAACTAACTATATGGTGATAGAAATCAGAAAATGGTGCTTCTGGGTTTGGGGAGTGAGTAATTAATTGGAAAGGAACTTTCTGGGTGATGGAATTATTCTATTTTTTGGTTGTGGTGGTTAAAAATTATTCAGTGATACTTTTAAAGCATGGTAAGGAAGAGTTTATTCAGAACCATGGAGATAGGTATTTAAAGGAGTAAGTAAGTGTCAAAACTCATTAGACTGAATACTTAAGTCCTGTGTGTTATAGTGTCTGTAAATCATCGCATTAAAAGAAAGTAGGAGTAGTAGCTCTTTAGACATGATTTACTGTAGTTGATGCAGTTACTGGTGGAGTGCCTACTATGTGCCCAATCACTGCTAAGCCCTCAAACTGAAAGACCATTTTGGTTTGATATCTTCTGTCTCGTTATCTTAACAGATGTGCTTGGAACCAGTCATGTTCCCTTTCCTAATGATAAACTTCATCATTTCAAACAGGTCTTCATTACATTGACAGTGGAAAGTTATGTGTCATAAATACACTAAGAACCTGAAACATTTGTATTTCCAACAACTGTAGTATGAAACAAACTGTAGCTTATTTTCAGACGAAATGGAAATTGTGTGTCTAAGGAATGGTTTGAGTTAGAATTCTGAGTCCACCCAAACTTTATGGGTTTGAAAGCTTTGAGTTAAACTGAAAGAAGATGATGAGATTTGTGTTTCTTTTTCACTTATTTCTCTTCTAGCAGCATTTGTCTACTATGGACCATTTATTCACTGCTTCTATACTTCCCAATATTATCCAAGACATATTTTAAATATCATATTGTAGTGATTCTAAAATTCACAAGTTTGACAGAGAGTAGGGGGATTGTTATAGAAACATAAAGCTTATTTTAGAATTCCATTTTGCCTTTGCAGAGCATTTTGCTTCAAAATCTAAAGCAGTTTACAGTTCACAAAGGGAGAAATAGAAATGACCAATAAACATATGACAGAAGTTAAGATATTCTATAATAAAAGAAAAATAAGTTAAGAATTAAATACTATGTTTCTGCCTCTCAAATTGTCAAAGATTTTTGAAAGTGACATTATCCAGGGTTGGCTGAGTTATAGCATAGGCTACTAGGGGAAATGCAAACTGGCACAGTTTTTGGAAGAGCAACATGGCCATATGCATCAATAGCCTTTAAATGCAGGCAGCCCTTTCCTTGCAGGGTACCATATCTAACAGAAACTCAGTCACATCAGAACCACGGAAAATGAGGAGCATCTGTATTGCTTTCAATCCAGAAATTTCACCTCTAGAAATCTATTTTGAGATACTAAATAGGGATGATAAAAAGATTAACATATATAGAGTATATTGGGGCATTATTTATAATTTTTTAAATGGGAAGTGCTCCATACATCCAGCCATAAGAAATTGGTTAAGTAAATTATAGTATTTCCATATAGTGGAAACTATATCCCATATGCTCCCATAAAAACCATGTTTTCAAGCAATAAGTAAAGACATTTGGAAATACTCATTGTATAATCTTCAATAAAAATCAGGATACAAAAATTTCATACAGAATGATCTCAATTTTATGTGCATCTGTAAGATCATGAGCCCAAGCACATACACACGTGATACTAGTTGAAGTTAAACTAAAACGGTAAGAAGGCTCTTTCTGAGTGATGAGATTATGGATAATCTATAATTTTTCTTAAAGGTTTCTGTACCTTGTTAAAGAAAAAAATTATTCAATGATACTTGCACAGTTAGGCAGACTTTATTCAGAAGCATTGCAATAGGAACCACAGTGGGAGAGAGATTGGGCTCAATTTCAAATACAGCACGGGCGAGTGGGAATTTATAGCCGAGCAACAGGGTGGGGGTCAGCGGATGGAAAATTACCAGGAGGAAACATCAGGGGAAAGGGGGATTCTGGTGAAACCGACCTTCCAAGATTCTTGCTGAAGACAGGCCACATCACCTGGCGGGTAGAAGGAGGATGAGGAACCGGATCAGATATTGAAAGTGATCAGATAGCAAGGATGGGGGTTCTTGCTAAACTGGCTCAGCAGGGCTCTTGGCTAAAACTGGATTTTACAAGGAAGTGCACACACGGGCCTAGGAAAAGGTTAAGGAGCTTGATTAAAGTTTGGTCAAGCAAGAATCTTTGTTGACTTCCCCAATCTTTGTTATGAAACTGAATTTTTTAAGTTTATATTTTAATTTTTATAAGAAATATATTAATATCCGTTATAGCACATTTTAAAAATCTGAAACTGTATAGACTAAAATGGTAAAGTTCTCAGTCCACTTCTCTGTACAGAAGTAACCAATCATGTGTAAAAAGGTATATATATCCATTTTTTTAGAAATGACTTCATTGAGGTGTAACCTATATCTGCATTCATTTAAAGTATACCATGTAATGAGTTTGACAAATGTACACCTTCTTTAAACCTCCATCATAATCCACACAGAACATTCCCATCACCCTCAAAAGTTTATTTATGCCTCTCAGCAGGCTAACACACCCTCCGCTAACCAGTTTTTTGTTACTACAGATTAATTTATTTTTTCTAGAACTTTACATAAATGGAATTATATAGTATATAGTCTTCTGTATCTAGATTCTTTTACTCATCATTATGGTTTTGGGATTCATCCATGTGGTTGCATAGACAAATAGTTCCCTTATTTTCATTGCTGAATAGTATTTAATTGTATCAATATACCACATTCTGTTTATCCATTTACAGGTTGAAACGTGGGTTATTTCTAGCTTTTTACTGTTATGGATAAATCTGCTAATCTGCTACCATTTGTGTATAAGTGTTTATGTAGACACAAGTTTTCATTTTTCTTGAGTAAACATCTAGGAGTGTGTAATAGTGTAGGTTCTCCAGAGAAACAGAAGCTATAGGAGACACACACACACACACACACACACATACACACCCAGGTTGAGCATCTCTAATCTGAAAATCCAGAATACTCCAAAATCTAAAACTTTTGGGGTACTGACAGGATACTTAAAGGTCATGCTCAAAGGAAATGCTCATTGGAACATTTTGGATTTCAGATTTTTGGTTTAGGGGTGTTCAACCTGCATATATATATTAAACACACACATACACACACACACACACACACACACACACATATGCCAATTCCATATAGTACCTGTAAGGAGCTGGCTCATGTGATTATGGAGGCTGAGAAGTCTAAGACCTGAAGTGGGCAAGCTGGAGAACCAGCGGTATAAGATCCAGTCTGTGAGGACCAATGTCCCAGCTTGGAGGCAGGCAGAGAAAGAGAATTTTCTTACTCAGCCTTTTATTCTATTCAGACCTCCTGTGAATGTGATGAGGCCCACCCACCTTGGGGAGGGCAGTCTGCTTTACTCAGCCTACAGATTCAAATGTTAATCTCATCCCAAAACACCTTCATAGACACACTCAAAACAATGGTTTACCAACTATCTGGGCAACTTATGACCTAGTCAAGTTGACATATAAAATTAATCATGACAGAGTGGAATGGTTGGGTCATGTGTGGTAGGTGTGTATTTACCTTTTTAAGAAATGATCAAAAAATTGTCCAAAGTTGGACAATTTTACATTCCCACCAGCAGTACGTGAGATACTTCCTCCCCATTTTCCTCAACACCTGATACGGTCAGTCCTTCTAATTTTAGCCATTCTAATAGATGTGGTTTTAATTTGCATTTTCCTGATGACTAGTGATGTTGAGCATCTTTTCATATGTTTATATCTGTGTATGTCCTTTGATAAAGTGTCTGTTCAAATATTTTGCTCAATTTTTAATTGGGTTGTTTCTTTTCTTATTACTACATTTTGAAAATTATTTGTGTATTATGGATACAAGTCCTTTATCAGAATTATGCTTTCAGTGTAGTGTTTTTTTGTAGTGTTTTGGGCCTGTTCTTGTGCTTAGAGTAAGAGTGACAGACTCTTACAAGTTTCCCCATCTTATACAGAAGTGAAGTCTTGTCCCCTCATTAGGTTTTGTGCATTGTCCTCAGGTAGAGGTTGTGGACCTGTCACTAAGCTACCTTAAGTACACACACACCACACACACACACACACACACACACACACACACTCTTTTTAAAAACGGCTGAGTAATGCTTCAAAGCCTCTAAGTTCAACATCCATAATGTGAAGGAGTTTAGACTTTCTTTGGTCTTCCTCCTTAAGATCCCCCACATTTGTGATGGAATTCACATAATAAGTTTATGCAACACACATTTATTATGTACCTAATATGTGCCAAGGACTGTATCAGGACCTGAAAATACAAGGTAAGAGTCCCATGGAGCTTACATTCTAGTGGACTTCTGAAAACACTAAAGGTTCATGATTAAGCTGTGAGTGTTCAAACAATGCTCAAGTTCACCACAGTCTAACATTTGGAACGGCCACTTCAGGAGACAAATTACTAAGGAAAATGTACTTCCTATCTCTGCTGAAATAAATGATGCTTCTGAGTTCTAGACAGATGCATAGCCAGCAGGGAGCTGCCTGACTACATCAGTTTCTAAGCTTCTTTCAGCAAAATCAGAGATCACATGCAAAACAAAGTATTCCGGGGCCCTGATGCATATTTAGGTATGCCCTGGGGCCACAGGCTAATGAGGAGATCGCACTCTTCTGTGTGTGTAATTTTTTCATCTGTGACAGATTTAATGTGGATAATAAAGCTCACTTAATAAGCAATCCAGTATTATTTAAGAGAAGTTACTAATGTAAGGTCCAGTGAGTAATCATCTTGAATTTTAAGAATACCATGTGGATGACAGAAGAAAACAGTGGGTAAAGAGCTAAGGGCAGTAACATCCTGAACTACATTATAGCATTGATTTCTTTTGCTTAACCAAGTGAGACTATGAAAAGTGGAAAAAAACACATTTCATGGTAGATATAATTTGGGTTTAATACTATTATAACAGCTTAAATCAAAGGATTGTTCTTTTCACCTAACATACCGTAAGACATGCAGTCACGTTTGTCTGTGTAGTTACAGCTTATCAACTTAAACAGGAGTCAGCAAACTTTCTCTAAAGGTCCAGATTGTAGTTTAAGCTTTGCAGACTATGCAGTCGAACTGCTCAACTCTGCTCTTACAGTGTGAGAGTAGCCATAAACAATAGATAAATAAAGTTCCAATAAAACTTTATTTTCAACAACAGGCAGCAGGCTGGATTTGGCCTGTGGGCCATAGTTTATCCATTTAAAAAAAAAATGAGTTGGGAGCATTAGCATTGTAATTAGGCTCTCTAAAAGAAATTACAGGTTGTGCACAAAATGTCTTGGTCTGACTATAGGCAGAACTGGTGGCTGCCTGTGTGTTTCATGCTAAATATGACTGTATTATGGAAGTATTTCTAGACCTACGTGATGGAATTTATGGATGGGCATCATATCAATGCACAATAACCCTGTGTCTAAGGGTAGTTAGGGAGATACATTCTTTCTTTTTTTTTTTTTTTTTTTTGGAGACAGAGTCTCGCTCTTTTTTTTGCCCTGGCTGGAGTGCCGTGGCATCAGCCTAGCTCACAGCAACCTCAAACTCCTGGGCTTAAGCAATCCTTCTGCCTCAGCCTCCCAAGTAGCTGGGACTACAGGCATGTACCACCATGCCCGGCTAACTTTTTCTATATATTTTTAGTTGTCCAGCTAATTTCTTTCTATTTTTAGTAGAGACGGGGGTCTCGCTCTTGCTCAGGCTGGTCTCGAACTCCTGACCTCGAGCAATCCTCCCGCTCGGCCTTCCAGAATGCTAGGATTACAGGCGTGAGCCACCGCGCCCGGCCAGGGAGATACATTCTGAATAGACTCCGATGTAGTACGTTTCCTCTGGGTTGGAAAGAATTGATTAGGATGATATCACTTTAAAGCTATAGATACTTTCAACACCACTCATTCGTTTTTCACATCATGCTGGGAACTGGAGATACAAAAATAAATAGAAAATAATGTCTCTCCCCAGAGGCTCAGAGCCTAGGGACAGAAAGTGATGAAAACAAATAATTAGAGGAATGTAATAAATTCCATAGCAAAAGTGTGAACAAGGCACTCTGGTGTAGGGAAAGGGAAGCTCTTAACTTTGCACGAAGATAATAAAGAAGACTTTGTGAAGAAGATGTCACTGAGTTAGTCTTTACAGACTCAGTGTTTGCCAGACAGACAAACGGGGAGGTAATTCCAGGAAAACAGACAACCTCATTTTATTTTATTTGCTTTTTTCTCCCTGTCATCTGGCTTCTGCCTCCACAACTTTAGTAACTGTTTTATCCTGAAAGACACCAATGCACTGACTGTTTCTCAGGCTGCATTCGCTCCTTGGCTGTTCTACCTCATTGCACATCGTAAAGCACCATCTCTTCTTCTTTTCTTCTCTCTCCCTCCTCCTCCCCACCCCCCTTTAACAGATTCATGCTTTTGGACAATCACTCAACTTTGCAGTATGGAACACAGATGGTAAAAGGGAGACTGGTTAGGATTTTATTGAGTTGATCAAATTAAGAAATGAAGAGGGCCTGACCTAAGACTTGGAGTACTAATAGAGAGGGGGCACGATTCTGGAGTAATTAGGAAAACTGACTCCAGGGAGTAGGGACCAGTTGGATGTGGAGCTGTGGGACTTGGTGTCTCAGAGCCTACAAAGTAATCGAATCCCCTCTGAGAGGTTCAGAGGTGCTTTTACCCACTAACACATTACAAAACGATCCAAGGATAATTTTTTTCACTTTTTAAAATTATTATTTTTAAAGTTAAAATACACAGAGCATAAAATTTAACATTTTTTTTTTTTAGACAGGGTCTCACTCTGTGCAGTGGTATCACCATAGCTCGCTGCAACCTCCAACTCCTAGGCTCAAGTGATCCTCCTGCCTTAGCCTCCCGAGCAGCTAGGACTACAGGTGTACCAACACAGCTGGCTAATTTTTTTTTTTAATTTTTTTGTAGAGAAAAGGCCTCACTGTGTTGCTCAGGCTGGTCTCAAACTCCTGGCCTCAAGCGATCTTCCTGGCTCGGCCTCCCAAAGTACTGGGATTACAGGTGTGAGTCAACATGCTTGACCCACCTTAACTATTTTTAACTGTACAGTTTAGACGCATTAAGTACTTTCACATTGTTGTGCAACAATCACCATCATACATTTCCAGAACTTTTTTTATCTTGCATAACTGAATCTCTGTATTCATTAAATAACAACTTCCCTTTTCCCCCTCCCTACTGCCCCTGGCAACCACCTTTCTACTTTCTGTCTCTATGAATTTGACTACTCTAGTTACTTCACATAGGTGGAATCCTACAATATTTGAATTTGGGGACTGGCTTATTTCACTTAACATAATGTCCTCAAGATTCTTCCATGCTACAGCATGTGCCATAATTTCCTTTTTAAGGCTGAATACTATTCCATTGTAGGATATACTATATGTATCCATTCATCCATTGATGGACACTTGGGGTACTTTCACCGTGGGCTATTAATTTTATTCACTTTCTAAAGCTTAAACTAACATTTGTAAGATACTTACATTATTCCAAACTGAGAATATCTGCAAATTCTCAGTTTTTTAAAAGAGCAAAAATTTGTTATTTTTTCATAAATTAGCATACTGGAAAAAGATAAAATTACCAAAATTTTATTTCAACCCACTCAAAGTTTTCAAAATTCTCTTTACTCTACTTACTTACTTTCTACTTGTTCTTTTTGTTATTTTCTCTGCCTTTCCCTTTATTGTCTATTATGACATAGTTAAGAGATTGGCTGTTAAATAAATAACCCTTATAGTAACCAATATTTATTATGATTATTATTTTATATAGTCAATGCTTATTTTGTTTTACTTGAATCTTTGCCAAATTCCTTACCTACCATTATTTCTTGCATCCCATTTCTTTCATCTGGTTTCAATTTTCTTCTTCCCTAAGTACATCCTTCTGTAATTCTTTCAGTTAGGATCTAGTCAGCTTCTCAGGCTTTAGTTCTCTGAAAGTCTATTTTGCCTTCACTCTTGAATGAAAATAATAAGACCATCACTAAACATATAGTGAAACTTCAGAATACCAAAGAAGTCTAGAAACCTAACATGATGTATACATATATATAGACATTTGGCATATGACAGAAGCTGCATTACAAATTAGCAGTCTTGGGAAAATTGCCTATTCAGATAGATAAAAGACTTAAATGTAAAAAAGCAACATTAGAAAAGTTTGAAAGAAAATAGAAAATAATATATTTTTGACACTGGAGCAAGAAAGTATTAATACATAAGATTCAAACACACAAACCACAAAAAGTAATAAATTTGAATATCTGAAAATTTTAAAAATTATTTCACAGTAAGTCAAAGTGAAAAAGCAAGGTACAAACTAGGAAATTTATATAGCATGTAGCAGACAATTATTAATTAGTATATAAAGAATTCCAACAAATCAATGAAGAAAAAGTAAAAATCCAGTTTAAAAAATGGGCAAAGACATCAATACATGAGTGGATTAATAAAACGTGGTATATGTATACCACAGAGTGCTATTCAGCTATAAGAAACAATGGTGATCTAACACCTCTTGTATTTTCCTGGATAGAGCTGGAACCCATTCTACTAAGTGAAGTATCCCAAGAATGGAAAAATAAGTACCACATGTACTCACCATCAAACTGTTTTCACTGATCAACACCTAAGTGCACATATAGGAATAACATTTATCAGACATCGGGCAGACGGGGAGGAGGAGGGGATAGGTATATACATGCATAACGAGTGCGATGCGCACCATCTGGGGGATGGACACATTTCAAGCTCTGATTCGGGGGGTGGGGAACAAGGGCAACATACATAACCTAAACATTTGTACCCCCATAATATGATGAAATTAAAAAAATGGGCAAAGAATGTCAATAGGCAATTTATAGAAGCAGCTTGAATAACCAATAACCATGTAAAAAAAAAAGTGGTTAATCTCACTAATAGAAAAATTAAAACTAAAGCTGCATTGAGATGCCACTTTCCACTCATTTTCCTGGCAAAGAAAACATTTTAATCTGACCACACAGAATGTTGTTGAGGATGTGGGAGAAGGAGAGCTCTTAAAAATCATTGGTTAGAGAGTAAATTGTTATAATCATTTTGGAAAACAATGTAGTACTACTTAATAAAGTCAATGGCACACATAACCCACAACCTAGGTTTTCCACTTCTAGGTGCAGACCCTAGGGAATCTCTCCAGCATGTGTGAAATGAACATATACACAGGAATTCTTTGCACCACTTCTGTAAGTGCATAAAAGGACTAACATCTTAACTTGGTGTGTGAATAGATAAATGAAGTGTGGTTTACCACAGAATAGAAGACCATGTAGCAGTTAGAATAAGTGCTCTGGATACACATCGATATGGATAACTCTTTACAATATGATCTATGTCAGAAGCAAGTTGTAGAAGCCACTGCTAAGGTTCCCTGGGAAACAGATGCTGCCGCCATGAGATAGCATACAGATGGTTTATTGGTGAGCAGTGTCGGGATCAATACTTGTAAGGGATGAGGGAAGCAAGGCTGGCAGAGGAAGAAGTTGGACCCTAATGCAGTTGCAACAGAACCCTCAGTTAATTCTGTGGGGAGCTCAGAAGCTGGGCTCTCTCTTTAGAGTCACCTTGAGTTGAGGCAAGAAGGCCAGGTCTTTCTACTGGCCGCCCCTCTCCAGCCGACAGTCAGCTAATGCTTACAGGGAAGGGGTTTGACTCTGGGCAAGGCCTTTGCCCACAGGGAATTCTCAGTGAAGGCTTCAGCTGTAAGCTATTGTAAGCCAGTACCTCCCTACCGGAGAACAAATGTCTTGTTCTGAAGATCTGGTGGCCACACCAGCATCTCTGGAGATCCATGCAGCAATGTAGTTCTAGATGACCATTTAAATGTGTCTAGAAGCACAGCCCTTTAGAGGTAAAAGGAACTTTTGAGGCCATGTAGGAAAACTCATCAGTTCCTGGATGACATGCAGAAACCCAGACATGTTAACCATCTGCCCAATGTCACACAGCTCTGTGTTGGATCTCAAACCTGAATCTAGCTCTTCCAACACCCGGTTCAGTGACTTGTCCACTGTACCATGCCCTTTTCAGGACAGACATTAGGGGAGAAATAGATTTTGTTCTTTTTCATAAAGACATTGAGGCAGTTCTTCAGTTTCTTTATAAAGAAAAAAGGATCTTGCTTATGCACATGAGGGTCCCGCAGTTTGAGAAACCACTGTCTGGGAGTCCTGCCCAGGGAGGGACCTCAGGGCCGCACACCCGGACCGGCAGGCAATGAGATGCGGGATAGAGCATTCTGGGCCTGGGCTTAAAGGAGTCTATGAGGCTCTTGACTTCCCTGACTCTACATTTCTTTATTTATAAAGAGAGGTTAAAAATAATAATATTAAAAATAATACCTATTCTATTAATATTCTACCTATCTCCCACGGTTATAGGAAGGATCAAAAGGAGCACTGTATGTAAAAGTACCGGGTAACAGGGAAACAAATATTTTATAATAGCACAAAAGACCTCCCATGTGGGTCATCGGGCAGTCTCTGTGACTGAGACTCTGTTTTGTCTTTTCCAAGAATATGCCATGCCTATTCTAACTGTTAAGCCTTCCCTTGCATGGAATGCCTTCTCCCCTTGCCCCCATGTTGTGAAACCCTCAGCACCCTCTAAGCAAACTTCTTCCGCTAAGATGTCTTTCTTAAGGGCTTTGTTCTGAGTCTCTTTGGTGGAGTTTGTGCATCACTGTTGAGCACAGCTTTCTCTGCTCATTGCTTCGGGACTTTTTCTCCCTGGCTAGCCTGTAAACCCCTTAAGCCAGAACACTATTTTATATACCCTCTCCTCCCATAGGCAGTGGGCTCACAGTAGGTAAGTGCTTGTTGAGTAGTTTAATAATCCCTGAGCTGGCTGGTATCTGCCCCCAAGAGCCAATCGTGCACATTACTTTCTAACTTTGGGTTCAGCCATGTCAAGTTGGTAGCTTGAAACTGGCGGTGCTGGGAGTATTTACACCTCAGAAATCGGCAAATGCTACAAGTGTTTTTTCCCCCCTGAGATTCAGCTGTTGACGTTTATCAGCCCCTCGTGCACTAAGGCAGAGATAACATAGGTCTGCCACAGAGAAGTGAATATAGCTCTTAAAACAGGAGTCATAGCTGGAAAAGCTCCACGTGGGAGGGTAGATCTAGCTTTATGAAGGGTGCCAACAATAGAATTAGATCTTCACAGTCTAAGTAAATGGAAAAAGCTGCCAGATCTTTCAGTGATCTCATATTTTTATAAAGAATATCAAAAAATTTCAGTGATCTCATACTTTCTATAAAGAATATCAAAAAAGTGGTAGACATGGAAATAGGGGAGGTGAGGGTGTTTTTATCATTATTGTTGGGATATAGAAATAAAAGCTCAGTTTAAAAGTTCTTTAAAAATATATTTAAGGGTAAATACAAAGGTTTGACAAAAACTTTAAAACTATATAATTAGTAATGGGGGAAACGTGATTGCAAGGCCTTTGTATTTGAGTCTCACTCAGCATTCATGATATTGAACATTTTCTCAGCAAAAAGATTTTGTTTTGAACAAAAAGGATGTGGACGCCGATATAATCTTATACGTGGTACACATGGCAGCGTAAGGAAGCAAGAAATCGTGGAGACCCCTGCAGTGATCAGAAAGAGAGTGGATTGGGCTGGGATGACTCACAACCTTTTCTATTAGTTTTTTTAAATTCCATTTGTTAACGTCAAATACTCATTACATAAAAGCATAAAATTAGAGATTTATTTTCTAATTTAAGGAATAGGCTTATGTTCCACTTATATGAATAAACTTTAAAACAATGATCTTCAAAATATTTGCCTACAATCTTTTAGTGTCTGTGCTGCCACGCACAGCCCCCACCCTGCAGCCACGTGAGAAGCAGGTGTTGCTCCCTGGGCGGTGGAACATGGTGCCGGGAGGTGGTGCCCACTTACTTCCTTGATCTTGCCTTTGGTGTTAGAGCCTTAGCTGAAGCCCACAGGACACTTACCATGCTTTCAGAGAAATTGCTCACTCTGTACAAGAAACAGAGTGAAAGAGGAGAAAGGAAATCAAGGAAGACAGAAGTCAACAAGGAAAAGCAAAAAGAGAAAAGAGGAAGGAGAAGGGCCGTGGTTTTGAAACACAAGACCTGGAAAACTGAAAATGAAAACAGAATAAAGGAATACAATTTAAAACTATGAAACAAAGTAATGAGAGAAATAAAATCTTAAATCTGAACAAAGTGTATGATTTATAACAAATAACAAAAGGATGATTCAAGAGCATCCTGAAATCTCTCTGATTATACCGCAGGGAGACCTGGCGCCTAAATGGCTTCTCGTGATCATTGATGTCTATAAAATAAGGATGGTGGCTGTAAATTTTGAAACAATGAAAAACAATCTTGTAGGAGGAATCGAGGAGCAAGTTTGATCTAATATTGGCCGGTATGAGTTCAATGCATTCACTTCATTAAAGTGCTCTGCAGCGGTCAGCTGACCTGTCAGATTCTATGAGACCATTAGAATTCCAGCTCTGCTTAGGATTCTCTCACTTTATAGTGTTGGTACCAAAGCCTTACAAATGGCGTTTGTGTAGAGAAATCGGTGATGTTAAAAAAGCAGTCATCTGTAAGAAAAATTCCAAAGAGAGCAGGAACGTAAAATGATGAAAATGCCAAAGATATGAAAAATAAAGACAATCGTTACAAGACGCAATGGCTCTGAATGTTTGCTTTTATGTGACAGATGTTTTTAACCAAAGCTCAACACTGGCAGTTTGAGTACACTTCTGATTTTAATTTGGGTTCTATCCCCTTTTCATATTGATGTCTACTCACAACATCTGTGAAGGCTCTGTAACCTGAATGTGACAGGGGAAAGTGAACAGACTGCCTTTGGAGGGCTTCCATTAAGTCCACATAACAGACTGTTAACCAAAATCTTAAATAGCTATTCTAATCATCAACAGCAATCTTACACAAATTAAATTAGACCCAAAGGGCCCGATTAACTTTAAAATGCCTTACAGGCATGTAACATAAATTTAACTTTTTTTTTTTTCCCTTGGAGTAGAAATGGGGCTGCTCGATGTGAGTCAGAGGCACAGTTTAAAAAAAAAAAAACAGTTAGCATGCATGTTAGACCCATAATGACATGGAGACAGGGTTTCATTTTCTTTTTCAGGAAACCACACTTATGGGCATAGAAATTCAGTTAGGCCACAGCCAAGCTGCCTGTTTACATGCAAAGTAGTTGCATTGAGAGAGGTAGGGATTTTACAGATGGCACAGCTCCTCTAATCAGCTCAATGAAGTCTTGCAGCTGAAGAAAGGAGACATATATCAACCGGCATTAACATTAAAATGATGCCATCAGCTGAGGTAAAAGTTGAACTAGAATTTCTGCAGTTCAAACCCATCTACCAAAAAAAAAAATAGGTTAGATTCATGATTTATAGTATAATTATATCATGAATCAAGGAAAAAGCCTTTGAAAAAAAAATGTCTGCTGTTCTTAGCCAAATCTCTAGAGGTCTGTCCGAATGTATTTCTCGAATTTTCTCTCATCCCAAATTCTGGCCAGCAGGTTCATCAACTGTACATTTGCTGTAGTCTCCGAGCCTCACGTGTGTTTGATGGATTTTCTTAGGCAGCTTCCTTCCAGCTGCGTGGAACATGTGGTTACAGCCCAGGTCCACAGCAGTGAGGGAGAAACCCAATTCGCCAACAGAATTATCAAGCTCCACTTTGGAGGGCATGTTTGTTTGAGGAATATATGTCCTCTTAACTCTTACAAGACTCTTGTAGACCCTGTGCTTGTCAACAACCCAGTGCTCTGGTGCCTTCACGGTAAGGTATTTTCATTAACTAGAAGATTCTCCCTTTTCCCACAAGCTCAGACACTTTTCGAAGTAGTGGAACGTGTCCATTGTCTGCAAAATATTTACTAGTACCTTAAAGAACCAAAGTAGTTTTCAGGAAACTACCTCTTTTGCACACATCTCAGAGGAAATTGACCCCATTGGGATCACCTGGATTAAAACCTGATTGGTTCAAGCTGATGGCCGTCCCCCGTGCACTGAGATTAGGCCAGGGATGGGCAATAATCTGAGATGATATAGGCAGAATAAAAAGAAGGATTTATACTTCATGCTTTAATGTATTCCCCATTGCCATTGGCAGCCGTATTGCAGCACAAGGAGAACCAGACGTAGGATGAAACTAATGCTGCTCTCCCTTTGGAATCCAGTTCTACAGATGAATGTTCTTATTGCTACTCAACTAATTTAAGAGATTTTATGAATAATTTGCACCCCAGTGTCTGAATTTTTCCTAGAATTCAACCACTAGTCCACAGGGGCTAGGCCAGAAGAGGCTCTAAATAGTGGACAATATACTCAATATTGTTCAATATTGTTTTCTTTCTCCAGTTCTAGAGAACTGTGATTGACCAAAGTGTGTGAGCTCAACTCTCTTAGTGGGTTATTTTCTCAGGAGAATTCTGTCATCGCACAAGGAGACTTTTCCTACCCGCTGCCACACAGGCCCTGTTACGCCCTACAGTGTCAGGCTGAGCTCAAGCTGGAACCCCTGCTACATGAGTAAACGTAGTTTTATATAAAATTTGAGCTGAAAATTTTTTCTTTTAGTTTATCCTGGTTAATCCTCCTCTCTTTGGATGAAAGCTAGGGTGGGGAAATGACTTGATGAAGGAAAGCAGTGGGCTGGAGCTAGAGACAGGACAGGCTGAGGCTCTGGCTCTCAGTTCCCTGCTTGGCCTGCTGCCCTGGTACACTGAGGCTGGAAGCGCAACTCTGACACCCTTTTCTGATGTCACATGAGCATTATGTAAGCACTATATTGGGGATTTGAAATAAAACTGTTAAGATTTTATAGTTAAAAAGTCTGAGTTTTTTATATTTGCCATATTAGCTATTGTTATTGTTGTTGATGTTTTCTGAGAAATAAATAGCTTATGGTGCTTAGACGGAGTAAAAATATAAAGAAGAACAAACCACCAGGAAAGGGTTCAAAGCTCCAAGCTAAGGTTTAACATAAGTAGGCTGATTGACAATGAGGTTATCCAATTATACTTAGGCTTCTTTTCTTATGTGTGTTCTAAAATCATCAAGTAATCAATAACTTAAAAAAATCCCAATATTTTGATTAAAAAAAAGAAGCAGAAAAAGCATGCTGACCTTTTAGTTTATACTGAATCCATATGGAATACTTAATTAGGCAAATTGCTGCCAAAGAAATCTTTGAAACATGATTTTCAATATGTCCCTGACCTAGTCAAGAACACACACTTGCTTCTTTTCCCCTCCATCCTCAAGTCTCGAATTCTCTGGCTAAGTTTCAAAGCGTTCTGTGACCACACACCACCATTCATTCAACCATGTCCCCTCATCACCTCCCGGGCTCTCCGAAACATCTGCACTATAGCCAGAAGTCTCCATGTAATAACATGCTGTGATATTCATGAATATTCCTCCCTCAGCCGCCGTTAGCCACAGTCAGCCCCCACCTGAAATGCCCTCTCAACTCTTCTGTGACTGCTCAAGTTCAGTCACTCCCACAGGGCTCGTCACGCGTGCCTCGTTCTTCCCAAGGGGCCCAGCCCTTTACTGAGTTTCCTTATCTTCAGTAGCACTGTCACGACTGTGCTGCCGATTGCTGTGTTATGTTTTTCTCGTTATTTCCTATGTGTGGATCTCTTCAGATTTGATTGGAAACTTTTTAAGAATAAGCAATGATGTTTTTCTTTCTTATATTCATGCTACAGAGCATCTTGCTCAGTATGGAATTCAAAAGCTCCTCTGCAAGTGCTTATTGATTTGTGGATAGAAATAACTGGAGTGTAAGTGAAACAGTTCCCTCCCCCGTGTCCCTCCCCTCCCCAGAGCCTGTGTTGCCCCTAGGCCTGCTGAGACATCGTCATTTCTCACGTTAGAACAGGCCCTTGAAGCCTGAGCACCACGCTTTCTTGTTCTTTTCCACGGCATTCTTTCTGCCTTGCTGTAGATTCCGAGTAGCTCAGGTAAGATCTTCCTACCTAGTGGCAGACAGAATCTCAAACTTTAAAAGAACATTTATGACATTGATAATCCTTCTAGTTCTACAGAGGATAGGACCCAAGCTGTTACAGCAAAGTTCCTGTTCTCAAATTCCCCGTGCTGTCTCGAGTGTCTTGCAGAGATATGAAGTTATTTCTAATATCTAATCTAAATCTTTGGCTGCAACTCAAGTCTGTTCCCTTTATCACAACCCTAAGTGAAAACAGGAACTAGGACTTTCTTTGCTGAAAACCGTGTCCACACCACATCACTGTTTTAAACAAAGGTATTTATCAGCTTCTTTCCAAGTTAAGGATATGGTGTTGTGTTTTATATCTGGTCTCAGTTTTAAAATAAATGGCCATCTCCAGTACTGATTATAAAGAGGCAAGCCCTTTACATCTTCAAACATATAAAAGTACAGAGAAATTTTGTCATATTTGCTTTAAATATTTTATTTAAAAATTAAAATGTTACAGAGATAGACGTTGCTACCTTTGTACCATTGCTTCTTCTCCCTCCCGAAGGGCAATGGCTATTCAGAAGCTAGGTGCATCTTCTTCCTGGCATGTTTTAAAGTTATATATATGTATTATATACTTGTATATGTTATGGGATATATATGTATGTATGTCGTATATAATATGCATCATTTTAAAGTGTTCATATTTTTATGTAAACAATAGCACAGTATATATATCTGGAATTTACTTACATGTAAGAGTATGTTTTTTTTTTTTTTTTTTTGACAAAGAGTCTCGCTTTGTTGCCTGGGCTATAGTGAGTGCCGTGGCATCAGCCTAGCTCACAGCAACCTCACACTCCTGGGCTTAAGCAATCCTACTGACTCAGCCTCCCGGGTAGCTAGGACTACAGGCATGCGCCACCATGGCCGGCTAATTTTTCTATATATATTTTTTAGTTGGCCAGATAATTTCTTTCTATTTTTAGTAGAGACAGGGTCTCGCTCTTGCTCAGGCTGGTCTCGAACTCCTGAGCTCAAACAATCCACCCGCCTCGGCCTCCCAGAGTGCTAGGATTACAAAGAGTATGTTTTTAAGATTTCTCTAAGTTGGCAAAATGGATGTACAATCATGTGTCGCTTAATGACAGGGATACATTCTGAGAAATGCATCATTAGGAGATTTGGTCATTGTGTGGACATCACAGAGTGTGCTTACACAAACCTAGATGGTAGATCCTACTAAATGAACTAACGAAAATGAACTTTGAGTTTTGAAAGGGCAAGTTAACAGTTAGGAAAAGTACCAGTGCTTTATATACTCATAACATCATGCTGCTCGAAAACATTTGAAGAAACTCTCAAAACATTTTGAGATAAGGTTCTAAAATTTGCACTGTTTTCTATAAACAAATATATCTAAAGATTGGTCTGGAAATAATGAACCAAAAAAATCTATTAGCAAATTTACTAATTAGGATCATGTCTATACTTTTAGAGAAACATTAAACATTTGTTTATTTGAAGTAAAATCTCTTTAGCCAGCTACCATAAATATTGGCTGCCCGTCAGAAATGATGTACCCGAATTTCACATGCTTTACATTTCCTAGTGGTGACCCAGCCCACACAATATTTTTATTCAATGACAGCTGTCATGAAAGCAGAATATCTTATATATACATTGGATTTTGATTAATGAGCTAATGGTGGTTCCCTGTTTAAAATTACTAGCCCTAATGTGGATTTTAGCCAAAGAGTGCTCAGAGTTGACAATGATGTGATTATGTTATCCATGTGTTAGGGTGTAGCCAAAGCGATCACATTGCCTATAGCAATGCTTTTTCAACTGCAGATCATAAACCACTGTAAAATCAATTCAATTAGTATTGAATAATGGAAAGAAACCTAATAGATTAGAATGGCACCAAAAACATTAGTGTACATTGAACACAATGTGTATAGGTATTGATGTGTGAAATCTTTGTTTTAATTATGTGTGTGTCTTTGTGTGGCTGCTAAGTCATGCTATAAAATATATTTCTGACTTTGGATTACAGGGAAAATACTTAGAGAAACACTGTGCCTCTGTCAGGTTTTTCATCGTAACTGATGTCGTTCTAACTTTTCCCTTTGGCAGCATGATGATGAAAGTTGTTTTCTTATACACTTTTCGGCTTTCTTACTACTTCTTGGCCAGCCCTTTGAGGGAATTGCATTTTATCCCCGCCAATGGCATGCAAGGAAGGTCCTCATTTCTCCGACCTTACCTCCTACTGCCTTTTCCTCTTGCTCATTCCACAGCCTCCCTTGTGTCCTTGAACACACCATGTAAACTGCAGCTGCAGAGCCTTTGCACTGGCTGTTCCCTCTGCCTGGAACACCCTTCCCTCAGGTATTCACATGCCTAACTCCCTTTCTTCCTCCAAGTCTTTGCACAGATGTGACCTTCTTTTTATTTTATTTTTTACACCCCCCCCAAATACCTTGTTTATGAGGCTCACCCTAACCACTTTGTTTAAAATCACAACCATCCTCATACTCATGAACCCCCCTTTTCTGCTATATTTCTTTCCTCTATAGCACTAGCCACCTTCTGTCATACCCTAGGATTTATTATATGTATTGCTTGTCTGTCTCCCGTCACTTGATGTAAATTCCAGGAAGGCAGATATTTTTCATGTTTTGTTTACTGATATAACTCCAGCAACCAGAACAGTGTCTCACACAGAGTAGGTGTCAATAAATACTGTTGAATTAATTCGGATTGACCCAGTCATGAGAGAGAGTGGGGGGTGGGGGGCACTGGCCAAGCAGCAAATACAAATTTACAGGAGGTTCATTTGCATTCTTAGGTTATTTCCTGTCTTTTATCAAAAACTTCTAACTCTTCTTTGAAGTGCTATTCTATTCTACATTTTCTCCTTATAGAGCCCATGTTCATTTAGCTTTACAAGATATTAGAGCAAGAGCTTCTACTAACTTCTAGGAATCCATCCCAGAGGAGTGAAACTGAAAGTTTAAAAAAAATAAGCCTCTGTTAACAATTTATAGTCTCAATACAGCTAATGTAGGCAAAACCATCAAAACACATGCTTCTGCTGAACTTATTTATCCAACATGGAAAATGAAATAGTAAAAGGGTCAGAAAATAAATCTTGGGGTTGGTTGGTTTACAACATAAAACTAAGGAAGAAAAGTAATAGGATCAATGCAATGACCCCTGATTTTTTTCCCTGGAGTCACCCAGGTTAGGAAATAAACTAAACTGTGGAGTCGGCTCTGCTGCTGAAGCAGGAGGTTTATGTACTTGGGATATCTCATGTATTTCCTGCCTAAAAATTTCCAACATATTATAGTTAGAAAGAGAGGTTGTTACTTGCACATAATGAAGTCAACAATGCCTTTGTGTATTTACTTCAAAAAAGACAGCTTGATCCAGACATTGTTACAAAGAGCATATATGAAGTATAATAATTTCTGTTTTTGAAGAGTTAGATTATTATTAACTAAATCATTTCTGGAAAAAATGGTAGAAAATCCCTTTTCAGTTGTACATGGTTACCATAGCAATGTCATTTGTGTGTTGGCTTGCAGAAGACACAGCTGATGTTAGAAATAAAAGAAGGCAACTTTAAATAGATTAACATCATATAAATAGCAAGCAAGCAAACAACAACTCACAAAAGCTCAGCAAGTGGTGTCTAAAGATGTTAATCATTGTCTTAACCTATGTTATTTATTTTAAATACTGTTAGAATTATGTGAAAAACTGAAAGCAGTATCATTTTGTTCTTTTATTCTCAAATTTATACCTTCTTCATCCCAATCTATGCTTACGGTCTGAGCAATTTGAACATAAATTCAGTTGTAAAGCTCATTTCTAATTCAGTGTTTAATTCTGAAGTCAGAAAGATTGCACCATTGTTTGCTCATACTTCTTACTCTTTAAAATCTTAATCTACATTTTAAATAAATGGAAATGTATCTGGACAGTTCCCATCCACAAGGAAGGTGATAAAGAGTCTGTTTCATTACAGACTTGTAACTATTTAATTTAGGCACAATTTAATCAATTATTGCCAAAGCTATGAAACAAATGTAGTAGTCTTTAAGTATAAGGCAATCCCTTTTGATTTATTGTTTATATCCTTTTTTTAATCTCTTTGGTTTCTTCCCAACTCCAGAACACAGGATGCTTGCTTTTGTTATAAATTCTTCACCTCTGGTATGATCTTAGTAAGAAATATGGGCTGGGCACGGTAGCTCACACCTATAATCCCAGCACTTTGGAAGGCCAAGGCCGGAGGATCACCTGAGGCCGTAAGTTTGATACCATCCTGGACAACACAGTGAGACTCCAATTCTACAGAAAAAAAAAAAAAAAATTAGCCAAGCATGGTGGCCCACTCCTGTAGTCCCAGCTACTCGGGCCACTGAAATGGGAGGATCACTTGAGCCAGGAGTTCAAAGTTACAGTGAGCTATGATTGTGCCACTGCACTCCAGCCTAGGCAACAGAGCAAGACCCTGTCTACAAACAAACAGAAATATAGGAGACTCATTTACTCTGCCTAGAGGTTTTAATAAAGACATAAAATATGTGCTTCCTGTTTATGCTAAAAATTTAGAGAAATTATCAACACTTTTAAAGGATAATCCTTTTATTAATTGAATTACATCCTCAAAGATTAGAGCTATTTAATGAACTAATGAAGACTAAGTTTTCAAGAACGTTGTGCTTGCATGATCAATATAATTGCAATAGTCAACATGAAATTGACTATTATTCTGTAGAAGTTGCAACATTTCCTCTTTAAATAATCAATGTTGTTTACTTTAGCTTTTAAGCAAATCATTGGGTGAAACTCATGTCACCAGAAAAATTTGTTAATCTTTGGCAATCCATAAACCATATTTAGCAATTGCAGTTCCCATTTTTCAGATGGTTTGTTAGAATGAGTTAATACAATCTCTTATTACCATTTGAAGAATATTTTACTTTTATTGAGAAAGCAGCAGATATGGACTAGTTTGATGTTATAAATGTACATGTATCCTCAAGCCTCTTAGGTAAATGTCATCAGAATTTACCAAAAGAGAATCAGAGTATTATTGTTTAGGCACACAGAAGGAAGCACACAGTAAAACAAAACTATAAATTAATAGTATTTCCATTATCAAATTAAAAATATTAACTGAACAATTTTAGAAAATATGCTAAAGTAGAAAGAAATTATTCCAGGGCAATTATGGTTAGAGTTTAGTCACCAATTTTTATTTTTATTATTCTTTTTAGCTATAATCATATTCTTTATACAAGTTTATATACTAATTTTGAAAATCAATATTTAAATTAAAAATAGCCAACATTTTGATATTTCTCAATTTATTAATTTGTTGGGATATACATAGCTTGGAAAAAAAATCTCAAAAGCACTGCACTGTAGAAAATATTAATAGCATATATAAAAGCCAATTAAGTGAGAATAACTAGGACATCACATTATTAAAATTACATGAAGTGTATGATGATTGCTTAGGCTGCCAAGCAGCAAAATGTGTAATTATCTGATTATCTGTTTCACTTGATTATGGTAGTTTATTTTTACATATAGTTCAGGCACAAAAGTGTACTTTGGAGCTTGAATTGCCTGAATTTTCTAGCTACCTTGATTTTATATAAATATACATGTAATGTTTATAACTATATACATACACATATGGAAATGTGTAAACACAGTGTCAATACCCTCAGCCAAGGAAGCCAGGAAGTCACCTGTAGTTGAACTAGTTTGGTTTGTTACTTGTTGCAGTGAGAGCGAACACACATCTTAAGAATCAGGGGTGTCTCAGTAAGAGGAAGGCACTTACAGGATTTGGGCTTTGGTTGGATGATTTGAGGGAGGGTCTCAGGAAGCAGGGATTCACTCTAGATTGGATGCTATTCGAAAGCAGGACAATTTTGGGATTGGGGATCTCACGACTCTTATTTACCCAGAGTGGAGACTAGAGAGAGAATAAATCTGTCATTGATAAAGACATAGCAGTCACCCATTTTGGCTGAGAGATGAAGTGTTTGGTATTTTGTAGGTGGTACAGTGACTTTGTTTTTGTCTGTGCTTGGATAAAATTATGAAGTGCCCTTGCATTGCCTTCTTTATCACGTTCTCAGAGTCGCCTTGTCCGAGATTAGTATTCTGCAAGACGGTTCGTGTCTAACGGGAGAAGCACGGGCCAGCTTCAGGATGTCAGGGGATGCTCTTTTCTCTTTCTCAATAGCTTCGGTCATTCTTATCCTATAACTGGCAGATCTCACATGTTTATATGTGCCTATGTGTTACCCTGCCAAGTACAATTTTTTTGGGGGGGTTAAAAAATGAACATCTATTGTTTTTGGCATTTAGAAGAGTCTGTATGATTCTCTACTCAGAGGTGTTAAGGTTGCTTTCCCCTTACTCTTTGAAGAACGACCTGCTTGTCTCTTTGTATGCTAGTGTTACCAGTACAGGCTAGTATAAACACTAAGTCATGGAATATTTTATGATATACTAGATGTAATCAATTTGTTCTTATCTATAAAATTAGGGAATACCACAAGCCACTGACTGTTACCGTGACTATCTCTCTATCCACATATTTATTCAAAAAATATTTGCAGAGCACATGCTATGTTCCCATGCTACTTTGTCCTAGGCATCCGGGCCCTAGGAAGGGAGGGAAGGAAAGCAAAGAGTCTCTGGAGTTCTACAGCCTGGCTTGGAATTCCTACTCAGCCACTGGCTAGCTGTTCCATCACAGCAATTGATCTCTCTAAACTCTAAGTTCTTCCTCTGTAAAATGTGAGTGATGACAATAATACTTACCCTTAGGGCTGTTGGAGGGCTGAAAGAGATCCTCCAACTTAATTTCCTGGTGCAGTGCTCAGTATAATTAGTACTCAGTGAGAGTGTTGTTCATTTTCCGAGGATATAAGGGTGAATTACTAGATGCTGTCTTTCCCTCAAAGAGTTGACTGGCTCCACTACCTGCTGAGATACATAGGAAGACTGGAGGCACCTCACTTATTTTGGGGGAGGGTTTTAGGAGGCAGGAAGAGGAGTTAGGCAGAAGGGATTGCGAAGTCAGACCTGTCCTGGCGGTGGTGGAGGGTGAGGGAGAAGGGAGAGGAATGAGACTTGTGACAAGCAGGGCAGTCTCAGCATTGAGAACATAGTAGCAAGTGCGGGATGGAACAGAGGGCAGAACCTCAGGCCGTTCCCTGTGTCCATACTGTGGATGGAGGGTGGGGAGGCAGTAGGAACTGCAGCTGGAGGGTGGAGGACCAGATCTCAAGGGTTGTGTGTTCAAAGCTTAGTTAGTACCTTGGACTTCACCTTGAAGACAATAGTGGTGTAGAGTCCGTCTCCACACCATTACTGGTTCCTCTTTTAAGAAGGTATTTATATAATCAAAAAAAAAAAAAGGATAAAGGAAATTGTTTAGAGAAGGGGTAGAGAGTTAATCATAGTGTCATTAGCAGGACGCAGGACGTAGTGTCGGTTGCCATGTAACCTGGCCCCTCTCTGATTTCTCCTGCCTCTCATTCCTTATCCATCCCTTTTCTCAGTGCTCTCCATTTAAGGACATCCTTTTTTTTTTTTATGTGCTTGATACATGGCCTTAAATATGTATGTATCCTTGTAAAAGATACAGTGTTGTTTTATGTGTGTTACCTACATGGTAGTTTGCTAAAAATCATTTCCTACTCCAATTTTTTTCTTTCTACACAAAGCATCTGTGTTGCTATAGGTACATCTAGTTCATTGCTTCAAATTGCTGCATACATTGTCCATATAGAGTATACAATGTAGCATTACTTATAATAACAGTTTGAAATAGCCTAAATATTGCACACTAGGGAATGGTTAAGAAACCCCGGTACATAGCAGTGTGAAGTAACACCCCTCCATTAACAACGAAAGCTATGGACACAATGGCAGATATGTTTATGACAGTGTTAAGTGAGAAAAGCAGATAAAAACAACTACAAAAAATACATATTCACACAAAGACTAAAAAGGATCAGAGAAAAATAAAAACAGCTGCGTATGGCAGAGCAAAGGAACTGTGGGTAACATTTCTCACGTACAATAGTCCCTCCTTATCCAAGGTTTCACTTTCTGAGGTTTCAGTCACCCACGGTCAACCACAGTCCAAAAATATTAAACGTAAAATTCCAGAAATAAACAATTCAGGAATTTTAGATTGTGCACTGTCCTGAGGAGTATGATGAAATCTCCTGCAGTCCTGCTCCATCCCACGTGGGACACAAATCATCTCTTTGTCTGGCAGATCTACTCTGTCTATTCTACCCACCCCCGAGTACCTAGTAGCCAGCAGTGTTTGCCTTCAAGTCACCCTTATTTTACTTCATAATGGCACAAAGGGCAAGAGTAGTGATGCTGGCCTATTGTAATAATTGTTCTATTTTATTGTTAGTTGTTGTTAATCTCTTACAGTGCCTAATTTATAAGTTAAACTTTATCATAGGTATGTATGTATAGGAAAAAACATAGTATATATAAGGTTAGGTACTATCCGAGGTTTCAGACATCCACTGGGAGTCTCGCAACATATCCCCAGAGGATAAGGAGGGACTATGTGTGCATGGGGTATCTGGCCTATACACCATAGCGTTTCCCACAGTAGTCTTGGGAATGGGGTGATCAGAGCAGACCAATCTACTGCTGCCTGCCCCAACATTGGCATGGGTGCCTCTCAGCCAGAAAGGCCTGCTCTCCACCAGGTGTGTCCTGCAGTCAACTTCAGTGTTTGTCTCAATCCATGGGAAACAGGTTTGAAGTTAAAAGTCTTTTCAGAAGGCTGAGATGGATTTTGTGCTATATTGAATTTAACTATATTCAAGAAAAATAGGGAACTAATGCCTTTTGTAACAACCTGGAACTGGAGACCATCCTTTTAAGTGAAGTATCACAAGAATGGTAGAACAAAAACCATATGTACTCACTACTAAATTGAAACTTAATAGATCAACACTCATGTGCACCTATGGTAGTAAAACCGAATGGAAATCAAGCAGGTGGGAGGGGGGAGTAGAGGATGGGTAAATTCACACCTCACGGGTACAATGCAAACTGTATGGGTGACGGACATACTTATAACTTTGACTCAAACCGTAAGAAGCAATTCATGTAACGAAAACGTTAGTACCCCTGTAATATTCTGAAATTTAAAAAAAGATTAAACAAGAAAAGTGCATAAGAGTTATGTGCATTACTCTTCCATTTGTGCAAAAAATAAGACACATGAACTTGTATTTGCATGGAAAAATCCTGGAAGAATAGACAAGAAAAGTTAATAATTGCCCCAGGGGAGGTGGATTGGAGACCTGGGATAGGAGACAGACATACTTTTCTTTAAAGTATAACAGGAATATTTATTTTCTTCTTCTTTTTAAAAAACATATACCAAGCATTACTTTTTCAATTAAAATGTTAGTTTTAAATAAGTTTAAATCCCAAAATTTCAAGGCCCTTTTTAAACATCACTTTTTAAATGTCTTAATTTTTAATTCATTACCAAGAGTTCTCCAAAATAACAGATTCATATTGTGAGCCCCACATTGTGTATTTCCTTTTAGTGATGAGGACTAAATCCAATTTGAGGACCGCTGACAGGCGTTATGACTCACAACGCACACGTATTCTGACATTAATTGCAACGCAGAAAGCAACTGACGATCAGGATACTTTCAAAAAGAATTAAGCACCACGCCTAAGAGTTACGTTAGGATTCGGATGTGACTTGCTGCAGGCGAGTCTCCCAGTCCCTGGAGTGTGGCAGGCATCCCCCGTCCTCCGGACCCACATCCCGCAGACCCAGGCCTCACTCGCTCTCCCACGGGGAGTCCCACGGCCTCGCCACCACCTCGAGGGAAGGTCACGGGTGCTGCGACCGAGCGCCCCGGCCGCGGCAACCCCGCCCCGCGCGCCGCGTCACTTGGCGCCCTCCGGCGCGCGGTGAGCACCTACCACCGGCCGAGCAGCCAGGGGAGAGGCCGCGGCCCCTTCCCCCTGCCGGCGGGCTGTGAGCCGGTACTCCGGGAGCCTCGGCCTGGCGCTAAATTTAAAAACGTAACACGAGCAGCAGGCTGGTCCCAGAAAGGAAACGAAACTCGTCCCGCGGGCTGCCTCCCGAGCTCTGCCGGTCCCTTAGCGCGCCGCGCCACCCGGAATAGACCCTTCTCCCGCCATTTTCGCGCGGCTCGGAGGCTGAGGCCTGCGGCTGCCCGGCCTGCGGCGCCGCGCGGGCCCCGGAGAGGCGGGCGCTATGGCCGCGGGCATGGACGGCGGGGACGGGGTTCGCGCCCGGCAGCTCGTGTTCCTGCTTCCAGGTAAACACGCGCGCCCCCGCGGCGCGCCACGCCGGCGCCCTGCCCCGCGCGGCCGGCCCGAGAGCGCGCAGAGCGGCCCTGGGCGCCCGCACCCCGGCGGCTCCCACTGCCAGCCCCGGGCGCGAGACAGGATTCCCTCCAGGACACTGTGCTCCGCATCTTGGGCACACGTCATGGCCAGCCGCGGTTTTCAAACCCGGAAGCGCAGAATAGAACCAAGCGTGTTTCCCCCACCCTGATCCCCGGTGGACCGGGTGGGCGGGCGGCAGCCGACCCTGCCTGCGGAGAGCCACGCGGGTTCGGGGTCTTGGGTGCGCTGCGAGATACGGGGGCCTCTGTCTTTGGGGGTAACTTAGCATCCCTCATTCGGCGGCTTGCTATGCTTCTGCAAACCTTCTGGGTCGGAACCCGGGATCCAGTAGGCCCGGAGTGGCCTCAGAGACACGGTGCCCTGTCCTCACACGGCCCCTGCCTGCACAGGCCAGGGATGGCGAGGCAGGAGGAAAGCTGGGTGGTGACCGCGGTTAGGCCAATGGTGATTCAAAGCGATTGCGGGGGATAATGACCACAGGAGGGAGCCAGGCCTTTCAGCCCCCCTGTGGATGGTGACGGGCCATTCAGGGCATGCGGGGTCTTGGGTCAACAGCGGGACAGCTGGTGCCACACAAGGAGGGACCCATTAAGTGGCAGAATAAAAGGAATTGGGCCAGGGAGTGCAAGCCACCTAGGTTTGACCATTTTATAGATGATACATTTGACGGTATACATTGTAAAGAAGGAAAATCCCCTGTTCACTGTATTTAATTTTGAGATGGAGCTCAGCAAGTGCTGAGTGTTTTTGCAGTAAATATACTCTGCTACTGATATAGTTCCCCAGGAATCTAGATTTTTATGGTGGATATCGAAAATTGTTTCATGACAGCCTGTCAACAGTTTTTTGCCTGTATGTTTGACTCCTCCCCTTTACCAACAGGTAATTCACTGAACTTTTCATATGTATACACACCAGTAGCCATCCCCCAGGACAAACAGCATCTCCTCATGCCTGCTCCTAGATATCCTCAGTAACCTTTATGCGGACCTCTGTTACCAGAGATTAGTTTTCCTGCTTGAATAAGAGTGTACCCCTTTGTGTCTGGCTTCTTTCACTCCATGAAAGATTCATCCATGAAGTCTGTGAGAATCACCCATGTCATGTGTAGTAGTGGTTTGTTTTGTTGGTTGGTTGGTTTTTTCATTACTGCTTCTCTTTCACTGTGTGAATATCCATGATATTTATCTCTTCTATTGTGGATGGGCATTTGGATTGTTTCCAGTTTGCAAATACTATGAATTATACTTCTAAGGACAATCTTTTATGAGGCTTTTTGTAGACATGGGCACACATTTCTCGAGGGTATATATCCAAGAGTGGAATGCCTGGTCCTAGGTGCTCACTTGTATGTTTAGCTTTAGTAGACGCTGCTAAGTGGTTTTGCACAGTGGTTGTTTGGCAGTTTCCGTTGCTGCGCATCCTCACTAAAGATGTTTGGCTGGTAAAACAGCTAATGCCAAATTCAAGGTTTTGGCAGAATCTAGGAAAGGGCTACCTGTATACAGGCTTTTCATTAAAAAAATTCTTTCTTCTCACTTTTTGCCACTTAATACAATTATATTTTTGGAGTGGGAACTCTAATCATTCTTTCAGAATCAAGTGCATTATTGTTACTCAGATATACATAATAGCTGATGATAATTTGAGTTTTATTTATTTTGGTGTTCTGTTTAATCAGATTGACATCCTCATTCTTAAAGTGTGTTTGTATCCTCATTATATTAAACACAAAGCCTTTAAAAGAATTAAATATTGATTGCATCCCTGAAAATTGTATGTTTAATATATCTACTGCTCGGTTGTGAGAATAATTTCAGTCCAATTCCTGTACATTGGGGGAGGCAGAGCAAAGGTTAAGGAACTGATAGAACTGTGTGGTCAGGCAGGCAAGTTCTGTAACAGTTAACACATTGACTGCCACACTGGGAAAAAATTGTTTTTCCTTGGGGTCACATGGTGTTTTATTATGAAAATAGAACAAAAACTTCAAAAACAAAACCATCCTTTCTCATTTAATGAAAAATGTATTATTTTTTATTGTTTTCTGTGCGTGAGTTATATGCAACTTGAAAAATAGTTCAAGTGGCTCTCAAGGTAAAGAGACATGTGTTATATATGCCTCACGGAGCCCCACGCTCAAAACTAGCATGAGTTAAATGCAACTCATATGGCAGTTAATGTGTTAAAACTTGAGCCACTTTGTTTCCACCTGGCCTTTAGTGCCACCTGCAGGCTCTGAGGGTACAAACACAGTTTGCTAGCTAGTGCAGTGCAGTAGTGGTTCTCAAACTTGAGGGCATCAGTCACCTGGGGAGCTCCCCCACCAGATTCCAATTCTGAAGGTCCTGGGCTGGGGCCTGAGGATGTGCATTTCTAATGAGTTCCCAGGTGATGCTAATGCTGCTGGTTTGGGGACCCCTCTTCAGCCCCCTGAACTACTACAGGGAGGACCAGCTCTTGGGAACTAGATTGGGATCCAGGAATGGCCAGCCCTAGATTCAGTGCTCTATGTGGGGGGCCAGAATTTATATGGTCAGGGGAGTGCAGGTCAGTGCAGGGTATGAGGCTCATCTTCACAGATGTTTTTGTTTTTTCCAGCTCGTGGAAATCAGCCCACTTAGTTATGCATTCAAGAGTAGGAGACCATATACTCTTGGCTGAGTGAGCATCACAGCACCACATTAAGGGACCAACAGTGGAGTTTGAACCTTAATAAGTAAAGCAAAGATTATTAAACTTTTCATAAAGTATTTGGTGGAGGCAGTCTGTACTCAGTTTTAGACAACTTCTGGAATCTGAAGAACTTACTCTGTATACTGAAAAGTGAGCATATTAGCCAACAGGCCAACAGAACTTTAAAGGGATTTACCCATAAGTGGAAAACCACCTAACCTTGTAATGATACTTTTTTCTAACATTTAATTCATATTATTTATTGAGTTGCCTACCACAGCACTATGTTATGTCTTGAAAGATATATTTAAAAGTTCGATTTAGGTCTCTTTGCTTCTAGTTTTCAATTTGTTTGGAGAAACCAAACATCCCAGATAAACCAGAGCTGGAGCTTGGAAGGGATCCTTTTGAGGGATTCAGACTCAGGACCTTGATTTTCATAGGCAAGTGGAGACAGAACTGCTTCCCCTTTCAGCAAGGTAAGCACTTCTTTTAGTTTGGGACAGTCTTAAATGTTTCTCAAAAATGGCCTAGAAATACTAGCCTGTTTGCAGTTTTAGTTACTACAGGAGGCCATTAACATCTCTAGTTTTTGGAAGATGGTAAAAGTTTCCATCCTTCTTTGCTGCTCTAAAAGTAAACGTTCAAGTTATATTTTTAGTATTTTTCTCTGTTCCAAGTTATGTACGTTTGTCAATTCTGCTAAGTTGGGATGGATGCAGGTGTGCGAGGTCTGCTGATGCACTGAGTGTAGGGTAGAAGACTGTGTTTATTGCTGTTGGGACTGAACCATTAACAGGGTTCATCTCTAAGGAAATGTTAAAACATTGGGAAATCCTAATGTGTGAGGGAAAAAAAAGAACAGAAATGATTTCAGGACCTTTAAAAAAAAAAAAAGACAACAAAACTCACTTGGGTCCACTTAGGCTGATTAAAATGTTCCTTAATTAGCCCCCTGATTAAAAAGTCCTGAGAGCAATCTGGATTTCAAATTTTCAGTTATGGATAAGTTTTACAATAAAAGGATTCCCCTTTAGTTCATGAAAATACATGTTAAAAAGTATTTTAGGAAAGATTGTTATTTATTATTTATTTCTCCACAGAGAACATGAGTAATGGCCAGTTTCTTGGAGGTAGAGGCTGGATTGCTTTTTGGGAGATAAGAATCCCAGGCCTGCCCACCTTAGATATTTCAAATGCAATAACAGTGTTTTATATGAGGCATCATGATAATCGCAAATAATTATATCAGAGCTGTCTCTTCAAATGGAATGTAAAAATAGATGTGTAAAGATTGTATGAATTCATGCTTTAGAACTATGTTAGAATTAAAGGATTAAAAAAAGAAATCAAATTTAAAAGGAAAAACTAATTTTCTTATTTAATCATGGGGAAAATTTATATTAATGTTGTATTTTCTGATTATAGTCTCATAGCTTTTTATAAGGAATGCCTCTTATTTGGGGGGGGGGGAGGGGACAGGAGTAAAAGTTTAAAGTATATGGCAGAGGAAGAACTACTATAGATGACCCAAAAAAAATAAAAAATAAAAAACACCAAAACCTTTTTCATCCTCTTTTTTTCCTCCTTTACTTAGCTTAGGGCACGTGGTTGATCTCAGATGAAAAATTTAAGTTGGTTTTTTGCTCTTTGTCAAACCTGTTTGTATGCGTGTATGTTTGTGTTTAGAAATATACCTGTGGGCTGACATATTCTTTACTGTCGGAAGAGCTTATTCAGATGGGAGGAAACTGCACTTCACTCGGCAAATGCTAGGGAACCTGGCCAATTCACGTTTTCATTTCAGACAACATCTGAATAATTAGGCTCAGCTTTTTGGAAGCTATGTCATTTACTGAAGTCTCCTGCAGGCAGTCAGCAATCTAGGAGTCTCGGAGTTTTCCAGCATGGAGCCTGTTTAACATTTTCCACACGAATCCTGAGTCTGGCTGTGTCTTTATGGAACGTGTTTTGGTGGGACCCGACTGACCTCTCTCAGATGGCTGCTGGATCTGCTCCCCTTGCTATCTGAGCACGTCCCGAAGTGGATGGACTTAAGCACTTGCCAGTTGGTGTAATCAGGCTGTTTCCGGAGCCTGATCTTGTCCTCCTAGTAATTGTTCCAGAAGACCTGGGACATTTATAAGTAAGAACTCATGACTCCCACGTTTTTATCCTCCAAGTCAGAAAAAAAAATCCATGAAAAGAAAGTAAGCAGCGTTCATAATTTTTTATTTGAATAGCTGAATAAGGACTGCATGGGTTCTCCCACATCTTCTGATCTTTTAACTATGGTGTTAGAAAACAAACAGCTCAGTCAATGCTCTCTAAAGCCTGGCTATCATAACACACATTTAAAAGCTAGATTTATGCTATATACTAGCTCTGTGTCCTCGGGAAAATTGCTTCATCATTATAAAGCCTCAATTTCATCATCTCTACAGTGAGGAGAACAGTACCAGTCTTGTGGGGTTGTTATCTGTGGTTCAAGTTCCTTGTACCCTTTCTTATACCTCAAACTTTTGGCCCTGGGCCTGGGGCAGAGTAGATATTCAATAAATATTTACTGAAAGCATAAAAGTCTCACATTCCATTTCTTCCTACAGTGTCTTTGCTTACTCTGTCCTTTTTCCTCCCCTTCCTCTTCTGTCCAAAATCTACCCTTTCTTCAAGGCTTCATTCAACTTTATTTTCCACAAAGCTGAGCCATTTGTTGCAGCCCAACTTGTCTGTCTTTGGATGCCCATGACTTTGTGTCTGCCTGGAACCCTGCCTGCTCTTCCCCACTTTTATCTGCCTGGCAAATACCTACTTATTCTTTAAACGCAACTCAAATGTCACCACCACCAGTAAGCATTCCCACTGGGCCTCTCCTGTTAGTACCCAGGTCGGTGGTCACTCTTCGGCCACCTGCACATTTCGTCATGATTACTCATTTCATTGTCATTTCTGTATAAATATGGGTTGAACACCTAATGCATGCCAGTAGCTGGGGGGAGTCCAGGTGTGTTCTCCCTGAGTAGCCGTTAGCTTCTCAGCGCGGGCACCTCAGCCTCCAGCTGCAGAGCACACCTCTGGAAAGTGGAGCATGCCACTTAGGACTTCAGAGCTTCCTTTGCGACTTTCTTTTCTAGGGATGAATGGTGAAAAAGGGGATGTGATGGAACCAGATCTGCACGTTCTGGTGCCTGTTTGATTATCTGCCCCCAAACAGCGAGGCTGGAGGCTGGCTGAGGGTTCGCCGGTCAGCACCGACTCCTCCCAGGGTCTAAATCCCAACAACATCTGGTAAGGTTCTCTGGCATGATCTGCTACCTACCTTTATCTCATTGTTTTTAAACTGTTTGGTGGTGGTGTTGCCCTTTTAATCTCAGTTTTAACTTTTCATTTATACATTTTTCTCCCAAGTGTTTTTTTTAAATAACTTTTCTTCGTTAGAATAATAGCACTTACCTAGTGTAGAAATTTTAGTATACACTAAAATAGTAAAGAATAAAGTTATTTGTCCATCATCCTGCCTCCCAAAGATAGCAATTTTGGAGCTACTCCTTTCCAGTCCTTTTGTGTTGTACATATCACAAAATAAATTCCAGTGCTTTTAATTTTTTTTCCTTTCTATTTTTGCCTATTTCACCATTTACTCTTACTACTTATTTAAGGTAACGTTAAACCACTCAGGGAGATTGGGGTTACTGAAGAATTCTATATGTTACTGTTTACTTCTACATAGAATTTGAGAAAGACAGTTAAATTGATTTATGAAAGAGCTGGGGGCTAGGAATTTTTTTCTCTTAATTTTGATAAAGACAGAAACTTACACAGTGATATGAACCAAGTTGACAGAGAATTTATATTTTACACTTTGAGCATTGAAGAGGTATGAGTTTATTTGTATTATAACACATATATCAAATAAGTGTTGCTTCACATGGGAGACAGTGCATGTTTGGAATGGGTTATCTTTAAAAGTGGATAAAGATTGAAAATATAAATAGGTGCAAGAGAAGTGAAGATAAATTTACAGAACTATAATAGACATGACGGCAAACTAGGATTTTTTTTATATCCTATGTGTAAATCATGGGTATTTTAAAAACATAGTTTTCTAACAGAGAACATGGCAATTTCTCAATTTTATAAACCTGTTTAATAGTAGCATGTGCCAGGGAAAGGTGTAACACAAAGGAATGATGATCGTCTCTGCTTGGGATGGGCAGAAAAATCTTCATATAAGAGAAAGCAAATGTCTTTAGGCCTTGAGGAAGGAGCCACAAACTAGGATGTTTTGAAAGCCATTCAAAACGGGTTGAATTTTTGAGGACTTCTGCAAACACGCTTTGGTGTGCTTGCCATAAACAGGATGCCAATTTGAATGGTCCATGAGTCTGCCTTAGTATGGAAATTAATGTTTTTTAATGTGGGTGATCAGTGCATCTGGGTTGTGTGTTACAAAACTTGACTTAAACTTCTTTGGGAGTTCCTGGGCAGGTTCACAGGGGTGGTGGAGTGGTGGGGACATAAAGACATCTGGAACTAGGGTGCTGCGGCAGCAGGAGGTCTAGGGTCTCTGCCTCTGAGTGTTAACTTCCTCTTTGCAAACCAACTTCCTCCACTTAGTGGAAAACAGGCTGCATGTTCTACCCAAGGCTCAGATTTCCTGACAGCTGCTGGGAGGGACCTCCCCTCTAATCTTAGTTCCAGTTTGAAACCTTTCAAAGAAGCCTTCTGACTGGCCCCACTGTGGTCACATGCAGCCCCACCCTCCACTGCCTATCAGCTGTGGCCAGGGAGGGCGGGCTTCACTGTAAGCACAAGGCAGGAGAGGAGGGGGACACAGTGGGTGCTTGAGGACCCTGCACTCTGGCCAAAAGCCGTAGCCACATGAGACCTGGCCTCCTTAAGTCTAACATTAGGAGTTTCTCAGTACTGGTGGTCTTTTTGACTGGCTTGTATATAGGTATGGCAGAGGTTTATTTGTATGGAAAATTGGGTTCTGGCTGTAACTTATACTCACCTTCATGTACCCAAGATTTATATAATTTTTAGGAAGCCCATCTCCTAGCCCCTCTTATAACTTTGCAGTATACTTATTGTTGCTCATTTTTATGCTGTTGTATTTGACCCTCTCAGTGACCTTGGGAAGCAGTTAAGGCAAGATTTGTTATTACCATCTTACACATCAGGAAACCAAGACGTCAAATAATCTGTCAACAGGAAATAGGAATTCTGTGGCAAAGTCTGTCAGCTCTCTGGAGTCCTTCTGTAGGACCCCTGCTTTGCAACGAAGGCCATTCTGCTGACTGAATGATGGTATCTCGTCACCATAAGAGAAGCAAGAGGACCAGGAAGGGCTGGGGTTCCCTCTGTTCTCAGTTTGATGACCAGGGACCGGGCGTACTTCCTCTCCTAGAACTAGCCCTGGTTGCTATCATATACCCCAACCAGTTGGGTTCTAACTCTCCAGAATTTTCCTACTTCTCAGATAGTTTGTGCTCCGTCTCTATATGTTGCTGTTCTTTGTGGCCATGAGCCTGACTTTTTTCACCAGCTTCTTCTCTAGTACACAGGCCATCCCTAGAAACATGGCTGTTGATAGGGACAGCCCTGAAAGAATGGAGATTTTTGTCTTCCATGGTCTTGGTGAAGGCCAGTTTTTATTTTTTTGTTTTTTCTCTAAAGCTTCAAAAGAAAATAGACTTAGAGGAACCATTAGTTGGAAATAATTTTCCTAGTATATGCTGTTTCTTGCCTTCTTGGTTTGCTTCCTGTAGTCTTTGAAGAAACAGAGTTTCAAAGCCAGGAAAAAGACCCAGATCTCTTTGACAGCAATGCTAACATCTTGGGAAGGGCAGGCAAATAGTTATTACTAAAATTAATGTTCCTGGAAGCTGCAAATAACTTGAAAATTATGCTGATTTGTCTTGCCTGCATTGTATTTGTATTCTAGCAAAAAACTGTTTCCAAGGAAGTATCTGGCAGTTAGGCAAGAGGGAACCAGAGGGTCTGAATATATTCTAGTGGCTGAAGTCTAAAGAAAATGAACTGGAACCTATCTGGGGCATAGTATTGCATGAGAATGATAATATCATGTTTTTTTTTTTTCCTATTGGATCTTCTTAAGAAACCTGAATAGCCTTGATATGGTATCTGAAAATAAAGTGAATGGTGCTTTGATGTCTGTCTTTCTCCTCTATGCAATAGTGGATGTGTTTCTCAGAGCTTATCTCCTATGTGCCAAAAATCAGACAGGGTCATGAACAAATGTCCATTGCTTCCAAGTCATAAGAACACTTGGCAGAAAGGTGGCTCATTCTTTCTCATGTCTCATGTCTTTGAACTTGAATAATATAAAGAAACTTGTCTTAACCAAGACAGGGATAAGAAAGAACTGCCAAGTTTTAAAAAAACTGGTTGATAAATAACTTCATATCAACTGTACAACCTATACTATATAGTCTGTGGATGAAAAATAATATACCATTTTGGCTTGCACAATATTTCATGACTAACTTTTTAAAATTATGGAATAGTTAGGTCTATGCATCGATACATGCTGTGTAGCCTAATTTTTAACCATTAAAAAATGTCACAGATAACTTAGGGGGAGGATATATGCAGCTATATATAGAATATTGTAATCCTTAGTAGGAAAATCAGTTTTTGTTTCTTACCGTTGGTCAAACTTGACTTTATCTGTTTTTATCACTAGATGTTTCTCATAGCCCATGACAAATTTCCCTCTTCCTTCTTTTATGTATTTTTTGATCCTGCCCTTTTCTCTTTTTGGCTTTTCCCAGCCCTCCCTGTTTTCTCCCCATCCTTCTGCTGACTGGGTTGTGGTGAGAGCAGCTGATTAGTTCTTGAGGGTGAGAAGGACAGGACAGGAGGGAGGGGGACAGATAACTTTCAGATGTTTGTATCATAGGAGAACAGTCATATCAAGATAATTATTGTGCTTCCGAGTGGCAGTTTTTTTTTTTTTTTTTTTAATTAAGAAGTGTGGGACTTAAGATTAACAGTTTCTTTTTAGTATAATAGTTTGAAACATTGGCTCTTGGATAATACGTGCCTGAGTTCCTGAGTTTAAATCCTGGCCCTACAGTTGACTAGCTTTGTGACCCTTGGGCAAGTTTTCCATCCAAAAAAGTGGGAATTAATGTAGTACCTACCTTATAGAAGTGTTAGGAGGATTATGTGATATAACCAATTAAAGGACTTACACAATGCCTTAGCTGTTATTTTTTATTTTACATTCTTTGGACACAGTTTTGTCTCTTTGTCACTGGTATGTTTTCGTTAAAGTTCAAATGTCAGGAAAGTTGCAATCAGAGTTTCCTTTTTTAATTGAGGTATTTAGATTGGGATGGTAAACAGGTGGAAGATTTGCTGCCGGAGTTAATGACCAGTGGGACATACATAACAATTGGATCTTTTCAAGAACGTGTTGAGACCATAAGGCAACCACAACCACGGTGGAATCAGTTAGGTATGAGGAAGCTTGAGTGGCAGGGCCTGAGATAATTGGTAAGGCTACCGTACTGTTGAACCTGAAATGACCTACAAGAATGATACCTGCTTCTGATTTGTCTGAATCTTTTCTCTTTTTGCAAAAATACTCTTGTAGCCAGCATGGCCTATGTTATCTCTTGTGTTAAAGAGTCAAAAAGAGAAAATGTATAGCTATTCTTTTAAAAATAGAGTGTAAAGTCTTGATTTTCAGCATAGTCTTGGAAGATGTCTCACATGAGTAAATCTTCTAGATAAGGGAAGTTTGGTCTCAAAACTTGCTTTTACTATTTCTTACCGATTTTTTCTAAAATCAAATAACGCATTTATTTCACATTTATTGAGTAGATCTCATGTGCCAGAAACTCTGCTGGGAACTTTACTATATATTATCTTGATTTTTACACATAAAATGCATTGTGTTCTGGCTTTTTAAATAAGATATACTGGTCCTAATTTACTCTTTTCTTGGAAGGCTAATTGTTAAGCCCTTAGGTAACTCTGTGCTTGGAATTTGTGACTTTTATATTTTGATCTTATTATTCCCTATATATTTGACTTTTCTGTGTACTTGAAGTAAGGAAAACTTAATTGAGTGTTTATGACATATTCTAGGCACTTTCACATACATTTTGTTTCAATCTAGCAAAAACCTATAAAATAATCATAATTATGCCCATTTGATAGATGAAACAACTCAGACACAGAGAGGTTTAGTATCTTGCCCAGCGTCACATTGCTGAGTAAGGAGAGGAGCTGGGATTGGAGTATGGCCCTCTCTGGCTCCAGGTCTGGTGTTGTTTTTATGCTGACATTGTTGAAGAAATAGGCATCAGTTAAAAATACGTTTATAGATGAGGACCCTTCTTCACACTTCCCCCTCTTATGATTCTTTCCCATTACTCTAAAAGCAGATTTTTTTCTTTCCTAATTAATGTAGCTATTCTTTAGCTATACTAGATGCAGGTAAAAGAGAGTAGAAGGTAGAAAAAGATGGAGCTTCCAAGCCTGGTGGGCAAGGAGCTAGCCTATGGGATGACCCAGGGTTTTCTAAATTTAAATGAAGACTCTTTAACTTTAATAGACCTTCAATTCATAGTCACAAGTAATTTTGTGTGCCTAATACCAGATAGAGACTAAGGAATTTATCAGAAATATTATAGTAATGGGAGGTCTTTTTCATACTGAGCCTTCAAAGTTCAGTGAGGGTAAAGCCACCCCTCCATAAAAGCAATGAAAACACTGGCAAAGATGGTCAAAATCAACTTTTTCAGAACCTCTGAAATTAGCCAAAGACTTCCAAGTGTCTGAGGAGTGTTTATTCAAGAAAATCTGCTGAATCTCATTAGGAACAGCAGGGTTTGTGGCATTGTAACTTGAACTACTCCCATTTCCCTCTACTTGGCTCTGCAGTAGCCTTGAAAACCAGCAGCCTTGCAAACATGGTACTTGTAAAAACCAGCAGCCTTGCAACCGTTGGACAGGGCAGGCTTGATTGGAAAATCCTCAAAAAGTCTCATATCCAGAGCATTGTCCCTATTTGACCCATCTCACAGAGCTTTTTGGAAAAGTCTCATTTGCAGGGCATTGTTGTTCTTTGGTCTGATTAGGAGCTCAGCACTTGCTCTGTGGGGAAAGCCCTACCCCCAGCGTGTTTGTCAAAAACAATTCAGTGGCAGTTGTTTAGCATTGCAGCTTCTTAGGGGCAATTCCAGTTGGGCAAATAAAACCTGGTCAAAAACTTAAAGGGAAGATATGGGAAAAAAGATGTCCATAAATGGCTTTGAAAAACTCTTGACATATTCCTAGGGGATTAGAAGGCTATGCACATATGCAGGGCTATGTGCATGCCCAGGAAAGACCCGAGAGGCCTCAGTCTCTCACCTCAGATCAACCTTGAGGCCCTGGGAAAGCAGTAAAGGAAAGCTAAGGCAGAAGCTTAAAAGTACCTGAGTGTTGAAGGCATGCCCTAACACACACACACACACACACACACACACACACACCCCTTCAGCAAAGGTTGGGAGACTTACTGGTTCAAAGCATTAGCTAACTACTAAGCTAACTGAACAGAGGCATCAGTAGCTACACACTGCAAGGAATACAGACTTTACAGAATTAAGGTCACTAAACAAACAGCAACAACTATAATAACTTAAAAAAAAAAACAAATTCTGGGGAGTTGAGAGAGGGGAGTCTGATTTCCAGAATTGCCACATTTTTTTATTATATTATCTAAAATGTCCAGTTTTGTTTGAAAGTATGACACACACACACCCAAACAGGAAAGTATGACCCATACACAATGGGGAAGGTGGTCAATAGAAACTATTCCTGAGGGAGCTGAGATGTTGGACTTGTTCTACAAAGATTTTCATCAACCATTACAAATATAGTTAAAGAACCAAAGCATATCTGCAAAGAATGAATGCTAAAAAAAAAAAAAAAACAAAAACGGAGAAACAACAGGAAACCACAACTTGTTTTAGTTTTTTGGAAATGTTTTTAACAGTGGTAAATTATATTTTTTTACATTTTTATCTCGAAATAAGTTGTCAAAAGGAAAGTCTTAAAAGGTTCTTAAAATGGAATCTGTATGGTTCCATTTATGTAGCATTCTCATCGTGACAAAATTACAGAGACAGAGAACAGATGAGTGGTCGCCAGGGGTGAGGGGTGGGGCAGAGGGTTCT
>CM052445.1:17587240-17602618 GCA_028533085.1 Varecia variegata
TGCAACCTCTGTGGAAAGCAATATGGAGATACCTTAAACAGATATAAGTAGACCTACCATTTGATCCAGCAATCCCATTATTGGGCATCTACCCAAGAGGACAAAAGACATTCTATAACAAAGACATCTGCACCCGAATGTTTATAGCAGCACAATTCACAATTGCAAAGATGTGGAAACAACCCAAGTGCCCATCAATCCATGAGTGGATTAATAAAATGTGGTATATGTATACCATGGAGTACTACTCAGCTATAAGAAACAATGATGATATAGCACCTCTTGTATTTTCCTGGATAGAGCTGGAACCCATTCTACTAAGTGAAGTATCCCAAGAATGGAAAAATAAGCACCACATATACTCATCATTAAATTGGTTTCACTGATTGTCACCTAAGAGCACATTTAGGAATAACATTAATCGGGTGTCAGGCAGATGTTGGGGGGGGAGGGGATGGGTGTATACATACATAATGAGTGTGATGCTCACTGTCTAGGGGATGGACACAGTTGAAGCTCTGACTCGGGGGTGGGGGGTAAGGGCAATATACGTAACCTAAACTTTTGTACCCCCATAATATGCTGAAATAAAAAAAAAGATGTGAAAAAAAAAAGGACTCCTCATAAAGTAGTTTAAAAAAAGATGACTATCCCATTAAAAAACTGGGTGAAAGGACATGATTAGGTAATCACAGTTAGGGATAAAAAGGATAAGTGTCCACTAAATATTTATATTAAAAATGTTCTACTTCATAGTAGTAACAATTAAAAATGATAATACTAGTAATAATGGCTATTATTTATTTTACATTTCTGTTTGCCAGATTATGTTAAATACTTTCAGTAAATTAGCTAATTTAATCCTTTGAAAAGCAAGTATACTATTATTATCATTTTATAAATGGCATCTGAGACAGGAGATTAGGACCCTTGCCCAAAGTGACAAAACCATCAATCGGTTGAACCGAGATTATAACCCAGGCCATCTCTCTTCCAAACCGCTGCTTCCCCTCATTTCTCACAGAAATAGATTAAAACTACCTGAAATTCTACTGCAATTTACAGAGAAATGAGTAACTTGCTCAAGATCACATAGCTTGCAAGTGATAAATTGAATTAAAAATTTTAGAAAGAGAAATCCCATGAGCGGAAGAAAGGAAAATGGGGTAAAGTGAGTAAGGTGAATAACAAAGTATGTTTTAATTTTACAAATCCACTATTTCTTTTCAGAATATTTAAAAGATGCTTCAAAGAAGATGAAACGTGGGCTTATGTTTGTAAAGTTGGTTAACCCATGTTCAGGTAAGTTTACTCTTCTCTGGTGATAACTTGAATGTTTTTAAATATTGTGGCTGATGCCGATAAGTGTATATGTTTATTTTCCTTTGTATCTTCATTCTTTCTTAATAGCTCCTAAAGTTAAGATGGCATCATTAGGTGACAAAAGCAAGCTGCTGCCATTACTAGTCTTCCCATATAATTCATTTGACCTGAACAGTTTTTTTATTTCTTCTTATAATTTTAATCCACAGAATCGTTCAGTCATCAGAAATGCTGGCAAACCAAAAAAAGTAGCATGTTTGAGTTCTTTCTGAAAACAGATTAATTTTCTTTGACTTTATTAAGCCAACTTTTCTTAGAGTAGTTATCCAACATTAGCCTCCATTTATATTCATTATATGTTATAAAGTAAAATAAACGAGTGAAGAAAAAAAAAACCCAGAAGGCTTTTACTTGACATGCCAAGATTTTGATTAGTTTCATTTTTAGCTGTACTTTCCTTAAAAAGTAGTAGATTTTTCCCTTTCAATGGATGATTTTTTTAATTTAAAAACATTATATGTTGAAGAGATTCATATTTTATTGGAAAACAATTTTAACTTTATATTCAATGCATTTTCAGTTTTGTCTTCTAACTTTTAGGTAAAATATTATATACTCTAAATATGTAGTGATATTGATGATGTTATTTATCTCTGTGTAGAATAGTGTTTTCATTAATTTATAAGGTTTGGAGAAATACCTGATACTTACAAATTAGAGCTTTCTCCTGGTGACTATAATACTGAATAGTAAAAGTAAGTGAGAGCCAGTGGGCAGTGCCTGGTTGTTGGAGAGACATATAAATAAAAGCAACAAGAGAGGGAAAAAAATTTCTGTCTTCCTCCAGTGTTCTCTTCCTCAAAATGAAATTGAATGTAATTGATTGGTAGTATTTGGAATTCTTAGTTACACGTAAGACTAAGTTGAGGTGAGAAATATTTCTTCAAGAGTTTTAGGTAGCAGTAAAGGTTCTAAAGCATTTAACAAAAATACAGGTACAAAGGAAAAACAGTCTTCTTCTAAAATTTGTCTTCTCTAACTGCCCATGAACACATTTTTATTTGCTACATTGGCAGTCGAAAAATAAACGCTGACATTTGCTGAGTACTTACTGCGTACCAAGTACTGTTTTAGGAAATTTACAGGTTTTCTTTTTTTAATACTTATAAAAACCCTAGGAGATAGGTTCCATATTGCCCCATTTTACAGATGTGGAAACAGAGGCACAGAAAGGTTTATGTAACTTCCCCATGCCCAGCATGTGATGGAGATGGCCCTTGATGCCAGAGACTGTGCTATGCTTAGAAAAAAAAATTTCATGAGTCGAAAGGCTAAAACATGCAGATGTGCACAGTTTTCACTCCCTTCTACCCACCTACCCTTGTTTTGTTTTTTTTTTTTTCTGGAGAAAGAAAGAGAAGCATTCATTCCATTGAGTGGGGCATTACTCACTCCCTATGGCTCGAAGCATGTCCTTGCCTTTCTCACTTAGGGTTGGCCTGTGGGGTCCGTGGGCTTGGTGCCTATCTTAGTCCCTATGTGTGGGGAGCCACACACTACCCTGGAGACAGGGACCCACGTGCCAGCTCACATCATCCGGCTGAACCATTAATTTTGGTAGTTTAGGAGTGGGTTTTCCCTCCCGATATGATGGAGGATTTGATGAGAGGCTTTGTAGTGGTTAAGATAAACGACTTGCACTTTTTAATTTTTTGGTTTAAGTTCAGTGAGGATTATAGAGCTGGAAAACAAGCATCTGTGTATAATAGCTATAAACTTTCCTTGGAGTCAATTTGTAATAGAATGTATCTATATATGTTTATGTTCATATTAGGAACATTCCTCAGAACTAATGGATAGTCTTTTGATTTGTGTGTGTGCGCGCGCGCGTGTGTGTGTTTGTGTGTGTGGAAACTTAACAAATAAAAACCAGATTTGTCTTAACAGGGGAAGGAGCCATTTACTTGTTCGATGTGCGTCTACAGCAGCTGTTTGAAATAAAAGTTTTCAAGGAAAAACACCATTCTTGGTTTATAAATCAATCAGTTGAATCAGGTAGGTGACTAGTGTCTGTATTTCCGTTAACTAGACATATACTCCAGCTTTTCCACCCTGCACGTACGGGGCCGTGGGTCTGCCCACCTGGTTTGGAGTATGGTCGGTGGTTTAGCCTTCCTTGGCATCAGAGCAGCTTTGATCCAGGAGAAAGGAAAGATGATTTGAGCACTAAGTTTAGGTCATTCCCTATGTGTCTTCCATGGGGAAATTTTAAACTAGCAACTCTGATTTGTCTCCTAAAACACTGACACAGCCTTAGTCAGAAGTTAGATCACCTTTGTACCAAGGAGTGCACATTATGTTAACCTGGAAACTCTTTCTTTTGAGGCTCCTCAAGTTTTTGACATCTTTATTTCCTTGAAACTGGATACTGATACAGCTTCTAAAAAATAGACTAGAATAAAACAAAGTTTTAAAAAAGCTCTGTCATGTAAATTACTGTCCACACACACACACACACCACACACACACACACACACACACACATACACATGCACACGCTCCACCACCACCAAAGTTCTGTGTCTTTTGATGTTCTTTTAATTTGGGGGCATTGCTGACTGAGAGGGGAAAGGATCCCCAGAGCCCCAAGTTCTGCGTCATGTTCTGGGGCTCATTGGGGTGGGGGCAGTCGGTGGATGTTGGGGCATTCTGCATCCCTCTGCCCACAGACCGAGAAGGAACTGTGTACAGACAGAGTGATGCTGGCTTCTTCCTCAGAAGCACAGGAAGTTACGTTTCTCTGCAGCTTTATAGATAGACTGACTATCCAAGTTCCCTAATGTTTACCGGGTCCCCTTGACCCTTGCTTTTTTCAGGGGTGGGGAAGCTTTGTTAACAATGATTTCTAAAGAAGAAATGGAAAGTTAAAGACCAATTTCAGTGTCTTGGCTCTCCTCTTCACACAAGAATTTGAAGCTCTTTGGAGTAAAATTTCATGGAGCACATTCTACCTTTTGAGAGAGTCACGGAGAATCCTAGGCCTGTGTAAGAAGAGCTTCTGAGTTTGGGATTTCACATATATGTTTCAACAAATGGTTTTCACATTGAGATTGATATGAAATAACCAAGTTGTCTTTCCAAGACATTTAATTCTGTTTGTCCTATGAATCCGCAGGAGGTCTTCTCCACTTTGCCACACCCATGGACCCTCTGTTTCTGCTTCTCCACTACCTCGTGAAAGCCGACAAGGAGGTGGGTTGCCCCGTTTGGGGCATGTACAGTGAGGAAGCAGAATGGGCTGGTTTTGCTGTTTCTCCTCTCTCTCCTTTTAACGGTCCAAAGGTAGATTCTCTGCACTTCAGATTTAACATGGCGATTGTGTAACGTGTGTTGCATTTGCCAGGACGGGTCAGAGCACTGCCACACGGCCTGAGAAATAATATCTTAGTTTTGATCCAGCCTGGCTCTGGCTTGCCTGTAACCTCTGAATTGCCTAGGTCACTGTGCTGTGTGCTTACTGGTTGACAAAGCCCAACGCTGAAAACTTTTATCATGAAGTACTCATTAGATTTGAAATCCAAAGCAAATGTTAAAATATCAACCACAGGCCTTAGGAGAGGAAAGATTTATCTTTTTTTCTGACAGGCTGTGGAATTGGTAAACCGGGGCATGTCTAGTAGAAGCCCCTTAATGGGGAAGTGCTAGTAAGACTTAAGGAATCGGAGATGGGTAAAATTTACCTTTGTCATAGAAATAAAGACAGAGTTTACTATCGTAATAGTTTCAGCCAGAAGTTCTGAAACATTTTGTTTTCAGGACATATTTACACTTAAAATTATTAAGGGTTCCAAAGAGCTTATGTTTCTGTGGGTCTTGTCTATCAATATTTACTGTTAGAAATTAAAACTGAGAAATTTAAAAATAATTTTATTTATTTAAAAATTAAAAATAGTAAGGCCATTACACATTAACATAAATAACACATTTTTAATGATACAAACAACAAAATTTAATGAGGCATGTGGCATCATTTTACATTTTTGCAGATATCTTTACTGTTTGGTTAGAGAGAACACAACTGGATTCTCACATCTGATTCTACCTTCAGTCTATTTCCATATATTGTTTCGGCAGAAGTATATGAAAAATATGTGACCGCGAACATAGATGTAGTCAGAAAAGAGAAGAATAGTATCATAGCCTCTTCAGATAGTTGTGGACATTCTTCATTGATACTACATCAAAAGCAACAAGACGTAGTTCTTAAAGGTTAGTTGTAATATGGAATCTGAAACTTTGTCAGTGCTGTATTACATTAAAATCCACTGGTCTATCTTGTACTAAAAATGAGTCTTTTTACCCATGTATGATTTTGTAACAGCAGGCTTTGGTCATTTGGAAAAATTGGTTCACTGAGTTACGCAGATCTTCCAAATGTTGGCACATCTCATTTTATACACACATGCACACATACACATACACACCCTTTTGTTGCTATCGTTACTGATCTCATAAGAAAGTACTGGGAAGCTGTCATAGTGGCATATACAAATTTTCTACAATTCTGATTTTTGCTTGAAAGCTCAAATTTTGTCACTGGCTACAAATACTGCCAGTCTTTTCCGTGAAATGACAGGCTCACTTCATTCATGTTCTGCCCAATTCCCGAGTCTGAATAACCATCCTTCATAGTGGGTTTTTCAGGTAAAAATGATATCCATAAAAAGGCCGCTAGTTCCACTCGCATCTCAGACCGCCACACGAGCGTGTCTCGGCTGCAGAAGTGCTTTAGCCATACCCCACTTTTATCACAGAACGTTTACACAACTTGCACTCAGGGATCAAGATTTAGGTACAATTAATTGCCTTCATTACTCATTAAAGGATATTCTTGAAGGAAACTGGCATTTTTTTTTAACTGCAAGTACATGGCAATCCAAAGACAGTAAGACTTAGGAGATCTGTGCATTATTCTTACTATTTGAAGGAAAAAGGGAACATTTAAATTCAGGCATTTCTTGACACTTGCTAACCTAACAGAAAGTCTGACAAGCTGTTACACGTGCTACCAAACCCATGAGAAGATTTCACCCTTAAAACCCAAGGAAGCTGCATTTGCAGAAAGCAAACTGGCCAGGTGCAGTTTTTTGTCCCTTCAGAAGGAGTTGTCACTGACACAGAGAAGTAGCGTGAGCCAGAAGTAGGGCAGGGGCAAGGCCCTGCACCGAAATTGGGGGCATATCTTAATTAATTAATATCGTGATTTAGGCAAAGTTCACCTCCCCCTGCTACTAGTGAAGCTAAGAAAAAGTAAACCTAATTGTGCAGAATAAACAATGTTCCGAATTCTTACAGTCTGCACTTCTGGCCCGCCGTTAACCAGGCCTTATATACTTGGGCCGCTGACCTGATTCGGCCTGTCTGCAGCTTCTTGGGACTGAGCCCTCTGGCTGTCTGTTCTCGTGTTCTGGTCTACGCTGGGAAGCAGTGTCAGGCAGCTCTGCGGGAGCAGGTTCACTTTTGGTGTTTCTCTTTGTGTGGCGGCTGCTGCTTTCTTCAGCCCTGGAGTGAGGACGGGAGGCAGATGTGTGTCTGGGCCCAGTCTGGGCTCCTGTGTGAGGGTCAGGGCTCCTGCTCTGTGACCTAGGCTGGTTCTTCCGCAGACTGAATGTGTTGCAGCAGCCCTAGGCAATCTCTATCATCTTTGCAAGCTTCTATGGCTTCCAATGCTTTTCTAGGTCTTTGTCCCCTGTTCATCTGGTGACTGTGCCTGAGGGAGGTGGTGTGCCGCTGGGAACCCCAGTGCTCACAGAGCTGTCCTGGGGGGAGCTGAGGGTCAGTCCTAGAGCCTGGCCCTGGACAGAGTTCCTTAGATGGAACAAGTGGCTCTGAGCTAAGGTTTAAAGGCCCAGCCATGGTAATGGACCTTTTTCTCTTCTTTCTCTGTGTGAGTGGTTAACTGGAATGCTTGCCTTCTGAATAACTAACGTGTTTTTTCTCCCCCAGGGAAAGTTTCAACCCCTAGATCAAGTTGTGGTAGATGACATCTTTCCGAATTGCATCTTGTTGCTGAAACTTCCTGAACTTGAGAAGTTACTTCACCACGTGACAGAGGAAAAAGGTACAACCTACGGGCCTTCGAGGTCAGGCTTATGGCTGGTAGAAAGGGTGGGCCTTCGTCTGAGGACGTAGCCGCTTACAGGCCCATTGAATGCACTGCCTGTGCTGCGCTGGCCCTAGGGGAAGCTGTCACTCTGATTCCCTTCCGGTCAGTACCGTTCCCCACTTGCGCTGAATTGTTCAGTCTTTGGAACTGCAACTACTGGAATCTGGTGCCTGTCTCCCACAGGGCGGAGATCACAAGGCGTGGCCTTAGTCTCAGTTCTTCTTTGAACTAGTTCTGTGACTTTAGGCAAGTCACTCAACCGCCTTCTGCCTCAGATTTCTCATTCGTAAAATTACGTAAAATCTGTTCCTTAATTGATTCCAGAAGCATTTATTGAGCACCTACCAAGAAGTGTATGTTGCACACTAGTGCTAAGCTCTGGATACTTACAAATAAGACATTGTCCTTTCCTTCGCTTTGCTCTGAGCCTGAAGAGGGCATATGACAAGCTAGGCAGTCATGACAGTGGAAGTGAACCCTGGGTTTTCTGGGGACGCACAGCACAGGTTCCTAATCTGGCAGTGTCAGGTGGGGAGTGCAGTGGGTGGATATTGTGTTGTTGTCCTGAAGGAGATGACCTCTCAGTGGAGTCCTGAAGGATAAATCAGAGTAGCAGCATAACAGAGGCTTGGATGTGTGAAAAAGTTTGTCATGTTTAGGAAGTTCCAAGGAGTTCAGTGTATAGGATGCTGGGGAAGGCTTTAGGTTGCTAAGGAATGCTGGCAAGGGTCCAGACATTAGGTAAAGGTTTGGTCTTTACCTAATGGTAATGGAGTGTGCATGGAGTTTTAAGCAGGGTAGTGCTCTAGTGTGGAGAATATATTGGAGGAGCTAAGGCCAGGTCCATGGAGGCTGTTGCCATGATCTAGACAGGAGATCATGGTAGCCTGAGTGTAGGAGATGGAACCAGAAGGAAGTAGCCACATCTGGTGGTTGGCTGGTGGTCAAGGAGAAGGAGGAGTCAAGGATGATATCTGAGTTCCTGCCTGATTCACAGGATGTGTAGTGGTGACGTCCTCGAGACAGGGAACGTGGGCCAGGGCAGCAGGCTTGGGTGATGAAGAGGTGAGTTTTAGATAGCAGGCATTTGATTTTTGAGAGGAGGAAGTGAGGCAGTGTGTGTGATGTGTTTTGACAGGTTAGAACCACTATACAAACTTAGCATCTTGTCTCCAAAAATCATCCAAGCAGTTTCAGGATTAATATGGAAACAAAGTGTGGGAACCAGAACAGCAGGCTGATAAGCTGTGCTTATTTGGGTCACAGATGGTTTAGCCAACTGTGACAGTTCTTCTGGGACCAAGAAAGTGGTGCTTCCAAGAAGTGTAAGTTTATGGTGGGAAAGGAGAGAACCTCATTGATTGCCTTTCATGTTTGAGGGGTCTACAAATTCATAGTTGGCCACACTTGGAGCTCCAGTGTGGATCTGAGGGATGTGTGGTGCCAAGGTTTTATCAAACCAGTCCCATTAAAGACTTTCCCTGATGCTGAGTTTGGCATGAGACAGCAATCCTTTTGTGGGTGACAAATAAAGTAGGCCATAAACATTTTTCAAAACTAAAATAATACAGAATAATTACAAGTCATTTTAATTTTTGTCAATACAAGTTGAAAATGCAATTAACTCATTATCTAGAATTCTACCATTAGCTGTATAAGAGCAGTCTTCTTAAAGCAAAACCCAGAAACCCAGATTCAGAAACAGTGTCAGTGCCTCAGCATTTGTCTGCTTCCTGTCTGCAGCTGGGAGCAAGAGCTGCTCTCTCCCATCACTTCCCCATTGCAAACCAAACCCCTAACCATTTATTGCATCATTATCTGAACTTGTGTCCCAGTATCCTTTACTTCTCAACATTGCCTAACTTTTAGAAGTTCTGCACTTCCATTTTCAAAGCATCTATATTATCAGCCTTTATATTTGCCAGATTTCTAAAACCCTAGGCCTCAAAATTTTCCTTCTTTATTTTTAGACAATAGTAAGGCAAAACATAAAGTAATTCAGATTAAATTTCACACAGTAAAAGATGCATGTAATCTCTAGAGGCTTGGCAGTTTCTTTGTATCAAATTCTTCTCTTAATGAACTGCAGCTTGTAAATCTTGAAATAATGGAAGGCTTAAAAACACAACCAAAAAATTTTGTAAATGGGGGAAAAACAGAAATAATAAGATCTCAGATGCTTCATCCTTCAAAAGGCCTCTTCATAAAAAAAAAGAAAAAAACACATAAACAATTCCACATTACAGGCTTTGCCCCTTGACCCAAAACATAAAAATGTGAAATATTGTTCTTTATGTAAGGTTTGTATACAAGGATAATGTACTAAGATGGACATCTTTTTCCATGAAGATCCTCAGGGGAATGCTTAGCAATTGGAAATTTACAACTAGTTATGGGAGCCTGTCAAACAAGACTCGTGTAGGACATGCACTTCCAATACAGCAGAGCTTCCATGCTTATTGTTTTACTTATATTATTTAATCCTTGCAGCAATTCCCTTTCATTGTTATTATAACCTGCATTTTCACATATGTGGAAACTGAGGCTCAAAGAGTTTAAGTAACTTGACTAACATCACAGAACTTAAAAGTGGTAGGACCAGGATTTAAACCCATGTCTGTCTGACAGCAGCGCTTTTCCTTCCTTCTTACAGCTGTGTAACACTTCCAGTATATTCTGCTAGAGTTTTTGAGTGGTGTCTCCTGTAAAAATGGAAACTTCTTGTATTTTTTTTAACCTTGTATGTCCCCTCTTAATAATTTCCCTTTGTGTGGCAAAAAGAGGGAGTCAGGAAAGGAGAAAGAGAACTTCTGTAGCTTAAGGAAAACACAGTTCTCCTCTCTGCAGTGGGCTTCCTCCAGTTTCCAGGCACTTTGTGACCTGCAGGTTATCTTTCAGGGCTTGTCGTGGGTACTGGCTGCTGGTTTGAATTTGGATTATAGCCCATTTATAAATTAGTGTTTGGTTCCATTCTCTGTACTTACGTCTAGATTTTTAAGTAAGAAGCCAAGAAGACTACTACAGAGTGGTCAGTTAATATCCCTGATGGGGAGCAAAGGTAAAGAAGAAAGCTGATATTTTTTAACTTCCATCCTCTCCACAGGCACTTGCGCAGAGTAAAAACTGAAATACTCCAAGTCCCCAGCCAGCTATTTTGATAGTAAACTCCAGATGTGGTCTTGAACTTCTATGGCATTAAAGATCTGGTTAAGCCTGCTAGGTTTGTGAGAACCTTCCCCTCCTGCCTCCTCCCTGGTGAATAAACCCAGCCACGGTTGTTTGCACCCTGAATGATGATGGCGGCGACCTTAGCCCTGCCTGCTTTATTAGCAAAGGAAATGATGTGTCTCTATTTGTTAGCTCTGGGGCTCAGAGCATGTTTCTTGCCAAAGAAGCTCACATTCAGTGGAGAGATGGCATGGGAAAGGACTAATAAAGGGTCATGAACTTTATCTTGAATGTAACACTCTGTTTCACATTGCAAGCGAAAGCTGTACTGCGCTGTCTGAGGTGATTAACAGGAAGAGCCAGGAAAACTTACCTGATTAAAATACCCCAAGTACAGTTGCCAAGTTTCTTTCCCCAGGAGGCAGGGAAAAAAAGAGACCATATGAGCTTCTCAGTTATGGAAAACATTGAGAAACTAGAAGTGAAAATGTGCTCTAGGCAGTTTGTTCAACAATACATCAGGGAAATTCAAGTTTGTGAACTGATTACCCAATTTCTGAACGTGTTAGTTCATTGTGGACTCACTTTTATTCTGTCTTTATTTTGTAAACCCAGTCTTTCCAGATGTTTGAAACCAGTTTTATAGGCACCAGGCACATAAGGAAAAAAACCTTTCCAGCATATGCACGTATTATCTACCTTACTAACTCTTACAAATAATAAATTTAGGACATGAGTGAGTGTGCTGTGGTATTTTTCATAATTGTGGGTAGTCTGTGGCCTTCATGAATATTTTAAACCTTGTTTTTTGGAATTTGTAAATTTCAAAATTAAGAAGCAGTTTATATACTGGACCCTTCTATAGCATTCTGGGATATAGTGATCATTTTGTCCAGGGAGTGTTTAATTTATAAATAAATTTATAATTGTAAAACTTCCTTGGCTGGTGAATTCTACTATACTTTAAGGAAGAAATAACGCTCAAAGAAATAGCACTTGTTCAAATTCTTTCAGAAAATAGATGAGGAAGGAATGTTTCCCAACTAATGTTATGAAACCAGAATTGCCCCAATACCAAAATCAAAGTTATTACAAAAAGAACATTAGACCAATATCCCTTATGCTCAGACTGAAAAATGCTTAACAAAATATGAGAAAAATCAAATATATAAAACCCAAGTGGGATTTGTCATAGGAACGCAAAGTTGGTTGAACATTAGAAAATCAATTAGTGTAGTTCACCATATTTACACATTACAAAAGAAAAATTACATGATCATCTCAATTGATAGAGAAAAGGCATTTCACAAAATTTAGTCATGATACAAATTCTCAGCAAATTAGGAATAGAAGGGAACTTCCTCAATCTGGTAAAGAGCATCTTTGGCAAATTTACAGCAAACGTCATCTTCATTGCAAAGAATGAACACAATTGTCGCCGAAGACTGAATGTGAGACAAGGATGTCTACTCTTACCACTTCTATTTACCATTGTTGTAGAAGTCCTAGCAGGTTCTAGCAGACAAGAAAAAGAGATAAAAGGCTACAGATTGGAAAGTCAGTAGTCTTTATTCATAGACAATATTGTCATGTATGCAGAAAATCCAAAGGAATCTACAAAAAAAAAGTTACTAGAACTAATAATCAAGGTTTCAGGATAAAAGGTCAATATGAAACATCAGTTGTATGTTTATATACTAGCAGTGAACAATTGGGTAATGGAATAAAAACATACCATTTATACTATCATCAAAAATTATGAGGTTCAAGGGATAAGTGTAACATAATATGTGCAAGACCAGTATACTTAACGTTATAAAGCAGTGCTGAGAGAAATTAAATAAATGGAGAAATATACCATATTCATGGATTGGAAGACACAATATTGTTAAGGTGTGTGTATTCTCCTCAGATTGTTCTGCAGATTCCATGTAATGCTTAACAGGCTTTTTTTTTTTTTTTTGGTAGAAATTGATAAACTGATTCTAAAATTTAGATGACTATGTAAATTACCTATAACAACCAAAATAATTTTGAAATCAAAAAACAAATTTGGAGAACTTATACACACTGATTTAAAGACTTATAATCAAGGTATTGGTATAAGGATAAATATATAGATAAATGGAATACAGAGTCCAGAAATCGACCCATGCTTATATGGTCAATTAATTTTTTTCAAAGATGGCAAGATAATTCAATGAGAAAATGGATGGTCTTTTCAACAAATGCTGATGGAAGAATTAGATAGCCATATGAGAAATAGTGAACATTGACCCTCACCTTACACTCAGAAAAATTAACGCAAAGTGGATCACTAACTTAAATTAAAAAATCAAAACTATTGAACCTCTGTAAGAAAGCATAGGACAAAATCTTTGTTGCCTTAGGGAATAGGCAAAGATTTCTAAGGACACAAAACTCACTAACCATAAAAAAATTATAAATTGCATCAAAATTAATATCTTCTGTTTTTGAAAGGCACCATTAAGGGAAAAAAGGAAATTGTGAGTTGTGGGACAATTGGAACTTACCTGCCTGGCTGGCGGAAGCGTAAAATGGGTATAACCACAGTTCCTGATTCTTACGAGTCAGTCAGGAATTCTACTCCTAGGTATTTACCCAAGACTTAGGAAAATACAGGTCCATGCAAAGACTTGTGCAAGAATGTTCAGAGCAGCCTTTTTTTTTTATAGTGAATTTTTCAAAATGGGCCAAAACTGGAAACCACCTAAATGCCCTTCAGTGGGTGAATGAGTAAACAAATGTGGTATATCCCTACCCCAGGATACTGCTTCCGAATAGAAAGGAAGGATCTACTGCTAGCTACAACAAAGTGGACGGCTCTCACAGAAATTAGCAAGAGAAGATGGACACAAAAAAACACAGACTGTCTGATTTCAATTCTACGAAGTTCTAGAATAAAGCAAGAACTGATCTGTAATGATAGATCAGTGGCTACCTAAGCTGTAGGCAGGGGAGAGAGAATTGGGGTTAAGGGAACATAAGGGTTCAGGGGAGCTGTTGAGGGTGATGGTTCCATGACTGCATACATTTCTCCAAACTCCTCAAGTTGTACGCTTAAAATGGGTGTGTTAATTATATGAACATTATACCTAAAGAAAGTTGATTTTTTAAAAAAACGAAGTAATTGTCGATACAGCACTAGAAGCTAAGCCTCCTAATTTCTGACACAGTATTTTTTTCGCATCCCCGATTTCCCCAGAATAATGTTGGCTTTTTTCCTCTCTACACTTCCCATCTCCCATGGGACTGAGTGCTGGAAAACGGGAGGCAAGCAAGAGTGAGCACTGGCTCCAAGACTCGAGCCTGGGTAACCAGAGTGGTGTGGGAGGAGGATGAACAGTTTGGTTTTAGACACACGGAGCCTCAGCTTAGGGCTCTGGGCTCCCTGGTTGGTTTGTTTAGTGTTGTCGAGTCAGGACGAGCGAGGTCACTCCAGGAGAAAGGTACAGTTGGCCTTGGAAGAGGCTGAAGCAGAGCCGGGAAAGGAATCAGAGAAGAGTCATCAGAGACATAGCAAAACTGAAAGGAAGCAGCTTTTACAGATGCCAGGGAGGAGAGACTTTTCCCATAAACAACGGAGTGGTGAGCAGTACTGAGAAGGGTGTAGACCTGATTGATCTTGGCAGGGTGAACATCAGATCCACAGCTTTGAAGTCAGCTGGGGCGGAAATCCTGGTTGCTCCTGCTCCATCCTCAGTGACTTTGGGCAGTTTACTTAATGTCACTCAAAGCCAGTCTTCTAAGATGGGGACAAGTAATGGTTTTCGCCTGTTTCTGAGATTTATTCTGACTGCTTAAAAAGGAAATGTATGTAATGAACTTAACACAGGCCTGAATAAGCATTAGTTTCCGGCGCTATTATTAAGAGATCATCATTTTCATTGTTTTTTGTTAGCTCATGTTAAGTATTTGCAAGGAGCAGGTGTTGTGCTATAGGATCTGTATGGATTATCTCACTTCATGCTAAAATAGCCCAATGAGAAAACCCTCACTTTGCACATGGGATACGGGTTTCAAGAGCTAAGTGGCTCCCCAAGGGGACAGCGTGTGCTGGGGTGTGTGTGAGTCCAGGCCTCGTGGCTGAGTCTGTGTTCTCCACTCTTTCTGAGAGAGCATTTTCCGGAGGAGAGGAGAGACCTTGCCCAAGGGGCTCGGGGAGTGGGACACAGGAAGGAAAACTGGCCGATTGTAGATGTCCTTTCAGAAAATATGGAGTAGAGGCAAGAGAGAAGTGAACAGCAGAGTCAAGGTTGGATTTTGTAGGAGAAACTTGAGCCTTGAGCTTTTCTTGGAGATTTTTTACCTCAGGCAATGAACAGAACTTCTAACAACCGTTTAACAGTGTGCATTTATTGAGTGATTGCTGTGTGCTCTTAAAATTCCCCTGATTTGTACATAGGCTGGGATATCATGTCCAGAGAGATTGAGAGCAGTCTCATTGGCTTTTGTTTGCCCAGTCTTGGCTCCAGGGTAGCAGACGTTGCACCTTGGAATTCTCACACTTCTGATAGAATGCCATTTGCAACCGTCCCGCCTTTTTGTTACTGGAGGGACACGTGCTGAGGAGACAGGTGGAAAGGTCCATCCTGTCTCATCTTGCCCACAACGCTGACAACCACGGAAGGCTGAAACAGAGAGAAAAGGCACAGGAACTAGGGCTGGGGACCTCCCAGGCCTTCTCCTGTAACAATGCA
>CM052445.1:17603118-17619954 GCA_028533085.1 Varecia variegata
AGGGCAGTTTTTAGATTCTCTTGAACATTTCTTTGTGTTTGGTTTTTGTGTTCTTAAACAAAATATGGGAAAGTAATTTTGTAATTTCATGGCTATGGCCTTTGAAGTCTCATATGACATCATGAAAAGTATTCAAGTGAATAGAATTAACATATAGCATCATGATTTCCTCAATAAACTGACCTGTGACAATATTGGCGTGTATGCCTGTTATTTTATACAACTTTACAAACAGTAACTATAGCAATATGGTTTTCAATATACTGAGGGAAACTGAATAACAAAACTGTCCAGTAAATTATTATTTTTTAAAAGGCTTTAGTTTTTGGTAAGTCTTTTGATTAATGGTGTTTTTCTGTTTTTATGAATCCACGTTCTTTGTAGAAAATAAGAGAAAAGAATGACACGAAAATTGTAATCTTCCATTTCTTTATTACCCAGAGATAATATGGTACATTTTCTTAAAATAACATTTTTAGGCCAGGCGCGGTGGCTCACTCCTGTAATCCTAGCACTCTAGGAGTCCGAGGCGGGCGGATCGTTTGAGCTCAGGAGTTCAAGACCAGCCTGAGCAAGAGCGAGACCCCGTCTCTACTAAAAATAGAAAGAAATTATATGGACAGCTAAAAATATATATATAGAAAAAATTAGCTGGGCATGGTGGCGCATGCCTGTAGTCCCAGCTACTCAGGAGGCTGAGGCAGGAGGATCACTTGAGCCCAGGAGTTTGAGGTTGCTGTGAGCTAGGCTGACGCCACGGCACTCACTCTAGCCCGGGCAACAAAGCGAGACTCTGTCTCAAAAAAAAAAAAAAATAACATTTTTAAAAAGAAATAATGATAGTAATCTTATAACCTTTTTTTAAAACATCATTTGGTGAGCATTTTCTCTGGCTACTAAGTATTCTTCATAAATATGATTTTTTAATGACAGCAGTGTAATTTTCGATTATTTGGATATTTGATATTTCATGAATCTGTTTGGACATGAAATAGTTTGGATATTTGAAATTTGATCCCCAATGTTGGGGGGTGGGGCCTGGTGGGAGCCATCTGGGTCATGGGGGCAGATCCCTCATGAATGGCTCGGTGCCCTGCTTGTGAGAATGAGTAAGTCTCACTTTATTATAATAGTTCACTCACGCTGGAGCTGAGCCTGGCACCTCCTCCTTCTTCCCTTGCTCCCTCTCTCACCGTGTGACACACCTGCTCCCCCTTCACCTTCCACCTTGATCGGAAGCTCCCTGCACCCCTCACTACAAGCAGATGCTGGTGCCACGCTGCGTGTACAGACTGCAGAACCATGAGCCAAATAATCTTTTTTTCTTTATAAATTATCCAGCCTCCAGTATTTCCTTTATAGTAATACAAAATGGACTAATATAGGACATTTAGATTATTTACAAATGTTCGCTGTTTGAAGAATTGAATGAAAAGTAAATATTTGTCCACATCTTTTATCATTTACTTAGGAGGAATTTTTAGGTAGGGGCTTACAGGTTCAAAAATGAGATTTTCAAATGTGTGTTTGTGGGAATATATTTCACAGAAAGGTTACAGAATCTAGCAGTCTAACAAATAGTAGGTGTGAGTTCTTATTCAGTGCCACCTTGTTAGCATTGAATGGTGTCTTTGCAAATAAGTAGAAAAAAGGTGTCTTATTGTGGTTTCAATTCATATTTCCCTGATTAGTAATGATGCTGAACATTTTTTTACATTTATTGATCAATTGTCATCTTATAAAGACTTATGTATTTATATACTTTTTTAAATTACTGGGGTGTCACTATTTTTCTTATTGAATAAAAGTATTCTGTAACTTGAGGACATTAATGTTTTCCAACATGTTTACTGTAATTTCTTTTCTTGGTTTATACTTTGCCTTTAATTTTGTTTATAATTTTTTGACATGCAGTTGTTTTTAGTTTTTATGTAGACATACATACATAAACTTTTCCTTTACATAGATGTTATACTTAGATGTTTCTCTTTACAGAAAATTTAACCAGTCGCTTTTATTTTCTTCTAACTTTTTAATAAATTTTCTATTTATATTTACTTAAATCATCTAGAGAATTTATGTTTAAATATACTGGGAGATAAAGCTATGATTTGGTTATTTTCTTACCAGTTTGTTTTTCCATCTGTAGAATTATTTTGTCAGGTTCAAAGAATAAGTTTCAAAGGGATTTTTATTGAGATTTTTGTTAGACTCATAAATCATTTTGGGAAAAACAAGCATCTTTACAGACTGCAGTGTTCTTATTCTTCATCTTCGATAGGTTCTAGATCCTTGGTAAGAGTATGTCTGGGTATTTTTGTTGCTATTAATGAAATATTTTTTTTTTCAGTTAGGTCTACTAACTGGTCATTTTGTGATCAAGTTTTACATTTTTATATGATTGTCTTTTAAATAACCAATTTACTAAACTCTTAATCTAAAAATTTTCCATTTTATTTATCTTGATTTTCAATACATAAAGTATGTGATTTACTTCTAAAAATTGTGTGCAATTCTAATAATTATACCTCTTTTATATCCTTTTTTTAATTTCTTTTATTTTTTTTTGACTCAACACCCAGTGAGTCTCTTTTATCTCTTTTATATCATATTACACAGGGCAAGAATATCCAGAACAGTGTTAAATAGTAATAATGTCTTTGTCTAATTTGTGATTTTATTGATGGGCTTTATTATTAATTCAGATACTAGCTGTTGTTAATGTGATAAAGAATATCCATCTTTGATATTTTCTTTTGTATACTTAGTTTCCTTAATATGTAAATTAGTACTTGGTGTTGGTTGTTATCAAATATATTTTTGGCATTGATCGAGGTGACTATAGTGTTTCTACCACCATTAAGCTGTACTTGAGTGTCTGTAATAAACCCTCCCTGGCAGTAGATAAAGGGTAGGTAGCATGGTGGATGCGCCCCATCTGGGTTAGGCTTTATGGAATCTAGTTTTCAATTAGGCTTTCTAGGCTTATATTTAGAATTTTTGCCGCCATATTCAAAATCAATGTTTCTGTTAGGTTCTAGTGTTAGAATTATGCTAGCTTTCCATCTTTTCTAGTGTTCTAGAGGGATTAATTTTGCATTAGTAATAGTCTATTTCTGGAAAATTTTAAAGACCGTCAAAGGTAAGACTGTCTAGCACTGAAGCCTTTTTGTTGCTGTAGTTTTCTTTAATTTGGAAGCATTTCTCATCTTTTCTTTGTCTTACTTAACATTCTGAACAGTACAAGTGAGTTATTTGGTAGAACCTGTCTCACTGTGGGTTTGTCTACTGTTTACTCTTGATTAAATTCAAGCTATAAACTTTGGGCACCCACAGAAGTAACACTGCGTCTTTCTCAGCGCCCTGTATCGAGAGTCACGGTTTGTCCCAGTATCAGTGATGTTAACTTTGATCACTTGATGAAGGCAGTATCCACAAGTTTATCCACTGAAAATTATCATTGATTCTCTTTGTAATTAACAAGTAATTTGTGGGTAAATACTCTGGGACTTTGTAAGTGTCCTATTCCATATCAAATGTTTACCCACTAGTTTTAGGATCTACTCATGATTTTTCTAACTCTATCATTCTATATTTATCAGTTGGCATTCTTCTGTAAGTAAGAGTTTTCCCTTCTCTACTTACTTGCTCATTTATGAATTTATATCAGTATGGATTTATAGATTTTTATTTTACCTGGTGGGTTATATTATCATTATCATTATTAATTTTGATGCTCCCTTTGTCCCAGAAAAGCCCGTTAGAGACCCTTCTGGGAGCTGACTTCTGTATCTTTTGGGTATGTTTACATTATTGTTTAATACATCCTTACTTCTGGGACAGGGTGTTTCAGGCTCTTCTTGTACTTTCCCTGCCCAAGCCCTGAATCAGCCTTTCTTTCCAAAGAGCCCTGGTTCCTTTCAGTGGAGAATGGTATTTAGAAACCAAGATCTAGTTAGTGGATGTGCTCATTGTTATTGGTATGTCACTGCTTAGCGGCCAAAGCTAGGACATGTGTGTTTATGTGTATGCATGATATATGCACACACATATACACACTATATACATATCAATGTTTCTGAATCTATCTATATATGTATCAATATCTATCTATGTGTGTGATTTTTTTGTAGATTAATTTTATCAAGTTGAGGAAGTTTCCTTCTATTCCTAGTTCACTGAGAGTTTTTATCATAAATGGATATTGAATTTTGTCAAATAGTTTTTTTGCATCTGTTGAGATGATCATGTAGTTTTCCTTTAATAGAGGGTTATCTTTTAATATTTGAATTATAATGACTGATTTTTGAATGTCAAACTAACTTTGCATTCTTGTGATAATCCCTACTTGCTCACAATGCATTATTCTTTTCATATAGGATATGAGGTTTTATTTCCTAATATTTTGTTAAGGATTTTCATATCTATTCATGAGGGATATTGGTCTGTAGTTTTCGTATAATGATTTTGATGTCAAACTGTCCTTATTAATGAGTTGGAAAATATTCTTTTATCACCTATTTTCTGAAAGACTTTGTGTGAGATTGGCATTGTTTCTTCCTTATATGTTGAACAGAATTCACCAGTGAAGCCACTGGGGCCTAGAATTTTCTTTCTGGAGAAATTGTTAATTACTAATTAGATTTCTATAATAGAGAGCTATTCTAATTTTCTCCTTTTCTTGCACCAATTTTGGTAATTTATATCTTTCAAGAAATGTGTCTGTTTCATCTAGGTTGTCAAATTTATTGGCATAAGTTGTTGATCATGTTTTTATTATCCTTTTAATGTCTTTGGATCTGTAGTGATGTTCCCTCTTTCATACCTGATATTGGTCATCTGTGTCTTCTTTTTTGTTTTCTTGGTTAGTCCAGCTAAAGGTTTATCAATTTCTTTGATCCTTTGAAAGAACCATTGTCTTCAGACTTCCATAATTTCTGATGAGACATCTATGATTATTCTTATATTTCTTCTACTTTATATAATGTGTCCCTTCTCCCTGTCTTCTTTTAAGATTTTTTCTTTATTATTAGTTTTCAGCAAGTTGATTGTGATGTGTTGATTTTGTTTTCTTTTCGTTTATCTTGTTTGGGAGTCTTTTAAGCTTCTTGAAGCTTTGAGTTTATAATTTTCATCAAATTTGGAAAATTTCTGGCCAATATTTCTTTAAATACTTTTCTGTTCTCTCCCCCTACTTCTCCCCACCCTCTTCAGCTTTTAGGATTCCAGTTACTTGTATGCTAGACCACAGGGTACTGTCCTCCAGGTCCTGTTGCTGAGTTTCTGTTCTTTATTTGTAGACAATTTCTCTTATATTTTCAAGTCTTGGATGAGAGGAAAGGCTACTTAAACACTTGCATTATTGTCCCTCCTGAAGGTCAGCTCCTTAACAACAGAAACTTTTACTCTTCAAGTTTGTGTCTTGCACAGTGCTGGGCACATTATGCAATTGGTAAATGTTGAGTACATGATAGCCAGACAAGTTGAATAATCTAACCAGTATCTTCACTAGTTGAGACTTGACTGTTTTTTCCAAGGGACAAAGTGAAGATCTTTATCCACCTTGGTCTTTCAAATTATCTAAGCTGTTTTCTGGCCTTCTTTTTAGTTCTTGAACATGCCAAGTTGTTCCCACACTTCCACCTTTGTATGACTGGTTTGTCTCTAGACCCCTTCCTCCGGATCTTTATGTGACTGATTCCATCTTGTGATTATCACTTATCTCATGAATCACTGTTTCCAGAGGCCCAATCCCTGACCTTCCTCAACTACCTCCACCCAGCTCCTAAGCAGTCACTCTCCATCCCATTTTCCTGCCTTACTCTCTGCATAGGACCTTGCCTGACTGGTTCACAATTACACCCATGCCCTGCACAAGGACATTTTGGTCAACGACAGACTGCATATATGATGGGGTCCCATAAGATTACAGTGGAGCTGAAAATTTCCTGTTGCCTAGTGACGTCTAGCCATTGCAATGTCCTAGCACAATGCATTTTCTATGTTTATGATATGTTTAGATACACAAATACCATAGTGTTAAAGTTGCCTGCAGTATTCACTACAGTAACATACGGTATATATTTGAAGCCTAGGAGCAAAAAGCTACACTATCTAGCCTAGGTTTGTAGTAGGCTATCTCATCCAGGTTTGTGTAAATATACTCTATGATGTTTACATAGCTACGAAATTGCCTAAGGACACATTTCTTGTAATGTGTCCATCATTAAGCAACACATAACTATAGATGTATACATAGCATTTCACTTGGGGCAGTATACAGTAGGCCTTCAACAAGTATTTGTTGCACAAGGGAATTAACCAACCAACCAACCAATTAATCTATATTGGACACCCTGGATAAGCATTCTGCAATACAGTATTGGAGTTCTCAACAGCCTCTGGCTAAATCTTGAATTTCAAGATTCCTTCTGAAAATGGGTTTTCTGTGATTCACTAGTATTTGAAGTTGAAGGCCATCCTCATAAACTCGTTCATAAACTTGTATGGGCCTTAAACTTGTGTGTTAATGATGCTGGTGGTAAATGAAATGGAAAGTCTTTAATCTCTCTGGATAAAGGGCTGTGAATTTTCTTCTGTCAGTTGATTGAACTGCACTTGCTGCAGGCATTTTATCTACATGTGTTGCAAGATCCAAAGCTAGAATCCATTATTTACATCTGTGTGGCTGTGCTCATGCTGATAAGTTTACTTTTATGTGGCATTTAGAGATTATTTATATCAAGCCTCCAACCTAAATTATTATTTTTATGTCCTTTTTTAAAAAATTTCAGAATATTATGGGGGTACAAATGTTTTGATTACATGGATTGCTTTTGTCCTGCTTGAGTCAAAGTTATAAGTGTGCCCATCACCCAGAGAGTGTACATTGTACCCACTAGGTGTGATTTCATCCGTCCCCTCCACCCCACCTCCCACCTGCATGATTTCTGTTGAGTTTTACTTCCATCTGTGCACATGAGTGCTGATTGGTTAGTTCTAATTTAATAGTGAATACATGTGGTGTTTGTTTTTCCATTCTTGTGATACTTCACTTAGGAGGATGGTCTCCAGTTCCATCCAGATTGTTGCAAAAGGTATTAATTCATTTTTTTTATGGATGAATAGTACCCCATGGTGTACATATACCACATTTTATTAATCCACTCATGAATTGATGGGCACTTAGGTTGATTCCACATCTTTGTGATTGTGAATTGTGCTACAATAAACATTCTAGTGCAAGTGTCTTTTTGAAAAAATGACTTTTTTCCTTTGGGTAAATACCCAGTAGTGGGATTGCTGGATCGATTATTGAAGTTTGAGAATATATGTGGTCTTTATAAATGCCTCAACTTCCCAGGAGCTTTAACAGGTGCTCACATTATGACTTAGCCACAAATTAAGTGGGAATTTAGGAAATTAGCAGTTTTATGTTCTTGCATATTTGACTTTACATTTGATGCCAAAGTGAAATCCTAATTTCACTTGCAATGTACAATATTAACTAAGAGTTGAATAATAATCAAAAAATTAAAAATAAAAGGTGTTACACATGCCGAGTGCTGTTTTGGGGAATGATATTAGGAACAAATCAAGATGAGCTTATATACACTCCATAGACCCACGTAAACACACGTGTGTACACATAAGTACACACAGACATAAACACATACCCACATATATGTACAGATGCACACTTACATATACATAGCCTATCCTTTCAAATTCTTTAAGGAATTTCAAACTAGAACCTATTTAGACTTTGTTATACTAAACATTAGGATCCTTTAGCCTACTCAAATCCTTTGGCCCTTTGCTTCTCTTACTGACATCATTTTTCTTTTTGATTAATGTGCTGATTTTGGGAAAGCTTCAAAACATTTCTGTAAACTACAAAACTGCTTGGGTACACACATCTTTTTTATCAAACCATACATATTTCTGAAACTGATCCCAGATTACCAACATTCTTTCCTTTTTTATTTCTAATTTATCTTCAGTTCAAATTTTCCTCTCCCTCTTAGCCCTCAGGCCCTGTCATTTTTCAAGGTATTTCTCTGGTTCCACACTCCCAAGGAGATTCTCCTCCATATGGTTTGAGGTGGACGTCAAGTAGAATTGTCTTTTGCCGGGTCAGGTCTATTTCGTGGTGTACAGCAGTTCATTCTGCAAGATCCTATTTCTCTTACTTGGGGCCTTACCAAGACACAAGGGCAAGCTGTAGGTGAAAAACTAAAGTGTACCCGTTCACTTACTAAATATACAGTGTTGTTTATATTGTATGCAAACGTGTGACAACCCACAGTAGACATATCTTAATCTTTAAAATGTAAATGCAGTGGAAAAGGGACTTCAGCCACTCAACCATGTTTTAGTACTAAACAGACCAACTAATAGAAAGTGGCAGGATTGTTCCCGGTTGTCCTCCCAGTCTGGCCTTCACCCTGTGAGCCGTGGACAAATCATGGGCACTGCTGGCCCACAGCCACTCTCCGTGTGAAGTGGGACTAGATCCTCCAGTTTTTTATGTCTTTTCCTGCAGTCGCTGGTGCTTGAGGAGCTTTGTCTCCTTTACAACTGGGAGGAAAGTGCTTTTGGACTCGGCACGCGTGGAGTGTTTACCACCCACCAGGCCCTGCTCTAAACTCTTTAGATGGATTATCTCATGTGTTTCGCTGGAAGAAAATACACCAAAATGCTCGTACTGGCCATTGTGGTATCTGCGGTGTGTGTGTGTTTATGTGTGTGTATTTTTTTTCTTCATTTTCCAAAGATGACCTCACTTTGCAATGGAAAGAAATACAAAGAGCGCAATTATTGGAAAGTAATAACAAAGACTGGCAAAGTGCTTTGGAATTTTTTAAGCATCTCTCACATGAATTTATGTGTTAAACCTTCCATAAACCACATGGCACAGGGGGTATTTTTTCTCCCATTTTACAGTTGAAAAAAGGAAGCTCAGCTCATTTGCCCAAGGTCACACAGCTAATACTGAGCCAGAACTCGAACTCAGGACCTCTGACTCCCAGACTCTCTACTACACCAAATTCCCTTTCCCCACAGTCCCTGACCTCGACTCTGTTACATCCCAGAACATCACCTCTTCACCAGATTTGAAGGACAGCTTCTAGACATAGCTGAGGAATTGACTTTCTCTGTTCTCAAAGCTGATCTAACGTGACTAGCTGCCTTGTATCATGTATTTTCTCCCAAACATCCCTTTCTCGAGGACGAATTCAGTTTGGTGATCTTGAATTAGCTGCATCATACAGTCAAACCTCTTCCCAAAGAGCTCCAGGTCTAGGGAGGCAAGCGGAAGGGTGTTTCCCAAGTGATCCTGGAAGATGTCCACAGGCCTTGACCTAATCTGAATAATGGGAAGAAATGATGAGAATTCCACACTTTTGTATGCGCTGAGATTTACGCACCCCTCGGGATTACTTACACACTCCTCAGGGCCATCAGACGGACCAAAAGTTTTCCTACCTATGTTTAATAGTACTTTACAGTTTTCACAGCAATCGCCTACCAGTATTTAAATTAACCTTAAATTAACAACAGCCCTCCGAGGTAGAACAGAAGGGGATGGTCTCCCTGTCGCACAGACGGTCAAGTGAGGTTGCACAGACTGTGGGTGGCAGAGCCCGGAGGCCAGCCCTCCCTCCTCAAGCCCAGGTCTCTCCTTTTTGCTCACCCCAGGTTCTTGTTCATACCATTGCCCGTGTCGTTGATGGCCATTTATCCTGCAGTAATCTGTTTTAATTGCAAATTTTATTTTCAGATAGGAAAAATTCAGATGTATTCTGCTTTGTTCTTGTTTTATTCGTAATAAACTCTGCAGGTCAATTTATCCTCAGCCGTGGCAAACTAGAATTTAAGTAAAGCTTCTACTTAGCTTGTGCATTTGCATGTCAAATCTTTAATTCAGCTGTCAGCTTTTTAGCATTTACCGTACTTTTGTTAATAAATGTGACTTTGATGGTCTCACACCAATCAAGCCTATTTGAAGAGGGGGAAAAGCACCAAATGAGATTTATGGAGGAATCAGAGCTTCACAGATGTTAAGAGAATTGTTACCTTACACATGCATTTTAATCAGAATATGTGTAAAATTTGTCATGTTGTTAGTTCTTGCAAAAAAATTAAAAAAGAAGAATCCAAGGAATAAACTTAGATCATTTATTCCTTTAAGAACATGTACTGAGCACCTGTTATGTGCTAACGATGTTCTAGGCACTGGAAATGAAACTGTCAACGTGGCAGACAAAAATACCTGCCCTCGAGGTTTCCATCCGGGGTGGGCAGTAGGGTGGCATGTCAGTGCCCCAGGGGCTGCGGGAAAAGCTGAGAGGGTAGCAGGCAGAGTTCTGGGGTGCGGGGTGGTCAGGGAAGGCCTCACCTCCTTCTTTTCCACATTGTGGCATAGAAATCTGATTTCCAGCCACATTTTTTTTGTAACTTATAGCTCCAGAATAAATTACTTTTAACTTTGTACTCAATAAAAAACCAACTTATAGTAATTAAACTTGTTCAGTTTCATTCTTCAGAGGAATATTAGGTGCCACTACTTCTACAAGCAAGTCCATGCTTATCTGTTTTTTTATACACTGGTGTCTACATAAGGCTTCCTACTTTTTATAAAAGGAGCTGCCTTTTAAAAAAAGCAAAAAAAAGAAGAAAACAAGAAGGGAGAAAGAGGAGAAAATGGTTTAAGAATTGTTCATCTCAGAACGTTATTTTTGTGCATTTCTTGTATTTTCATTTTTTTCCTAAAATGACAGCATCTGTTCCATAAGTATTGGCAACCCTCACATTATATTGTATTTCACTCCCTTTAAACATTGAAAGAAAGATGTGCTTCTTGGCCCGCTCTGCAGGAGCCCGATATGAACCTAGCATGAGACCTCAGGCTGGCCGCAACGGGAAGCCCTTCCTTCTTCATCTGAGGTCGTCTCTTAGCAGGGAAAGTGCACAGCTGCCAACTCAGGACGAAAGCACCGGCTTTGCTTTTCTGTTCTAGAAGCTGCAGATGGTGCTTGGGATTTCAGGTGACTCTTTCTCCTCACCAGGACACAACACATGTTTTCCTTTCCTCCCTAGATGGCAGCACAAAGACGGAAAAGGGACAAGTGACTGTGGCTTCTCGCAAGACCTGGCTGCTTCCCCTGCAACTTCAGATGCGCCCAAAGAGCTCAGAGTTTTTCTTCTGCGCCAAAAGGTTTATTTTAAAGCACTAACCATGAACGCTCTATTGCTTTGATCGATACCACCAGTCTGTAGGGCAGCAGCATGTCTCCATGGAGCCCTCGGCAAGGCGGTTCTGTCCCACAGCCGGAAAGCACCCCAGAGAGTGCCTCTGCCCACAGCCAGAGGGGCTCCAGCCGCATCTCCCTTTGCCCTGGCCTCTGCCCCCAGAAACGTGGGCATCTTCCCGGTACAGTGCTTCAGATTCCAACCGTGCAGAGGACAAGGCTCATTGTGACATTCAGGTGGTTCATTAAGCCTGACCATGCTTGGGTCAGGCCCACATGTTTTAGGTATGACTGTTGGTGACTTAAGCACTTGATTCCACCCTGAAAGCTTTGGCGAACCAAGTTTCAACCCTTACTTTAAATACTTACAAACACCTGACCTTTCTTTACTCCATATCAATTTGGCAGCTTCTAATTCATAATAATGCCCAAACGTGCATTTTATGATCTCCTGGAGTTATAAATATTGCTTCATTTTAAATTAGATTTGTCAAGTGTGTCTATTATTATTATTATTATTATTTACAGTGAGGGCATAGGATAAGAGGAAAAGTTGGAGGTAGATGCCAGAAAGTAACTTAGTGGGGGATTCTGGTGCATAGTAAATATGTGTTAGCAGGCAGTGGGAGGTTTTGTGCAGTAATGATCCAGGGTTTGTGCTGGCTCATCCACCAGACATGCAAAAGGAACGGAGTGGGTGCTGCTCAGTTGATCTTCCTGCATTCGAACGAGACCACAGACCTCTTCTTCAGGAAATAATTTTGTTTCCAGATCTCTGACTCCAGGTAAGTAGAACGTAGTTCTGGGGAGAAGTCTATCATTTTTCCACGTCTCCTTTCACATGTAGAAATTGTTGTTAACCTCAAGGGATTCTTAACATTCCTGCACTTCTGTAGTTGATAGGTGAGTGAATCTTCCTCTCCAAAAACCCAACTCTTAGGCCAGGTGCGGTGGCTCACGCCTGTAATCCTAGCAATCTGGGAGGCCAAGGCAGGAGGATCGCTTGAGGTTAGGAGTTCGAGACCAGCCTGAGCAAAAGCGAGACCCATCTCTACTAAAAATAGAAAAAATTACCCGGGCAACTAAAAATAGAAACAAAAAATTAGCTGAGCCTGGTGGCGCATGCCTGTAGTTCTAGCTACTTGGGAGGCTGAGGCAGAAGGATTGCTTGAGCCCAGGAGTTTGAGGTTGCTGTGAGCTAGGCTGACCCCACAGCACTCTAGCCCTCCCTCTGCAGCCACACTGCTTCCTCAGACCCGCAGTCGCACCATGCTTCCTCTGGCTACATGGCTTTTAGATATGCTGTCTCCTCACCTGGAATGTTCCGCCAGCCCTCTCAGCTTACCTAAGTCCTGATCTTCCATCAGAGCTGTTCTTCCCTGGGCTGCCACAGGGAGGCCTCAGGAAGGCTCCCCTGACGTCCAGGCCAGGCCGGATCTTCCACTGCCGCTGTGCCCTTGACCTCTCCTTCGCAGGGCTATCGTGGGAACACTTTATATTTGTAGGTCTAATAATTAGATTGCTGTTTATCTCTCCAATTACACAGAGCTTCATGGAGACAGAGACCATTTTAGCTAACCATTTGTGCAGAAAAGGGTTAACATGCAGACCTGAGTCTGCTATCCTTAGAAAGGCCTGCTTGCAAGGCTGGCCTTTGGCTGGGGTCTGGGAACTCCAGTAGTAAACAGTTCCCTACACTGATATGAAACACTGACAGGATCAGAGCTGCTGCCATGCCTACACAGTTGGGATAAGCAGTGTGGTTTATGCTGAATACCCACTTTCCTTCTGGGGGTCTGGAATTTTGGTATGTGCCAAGCAGAGGGTGCCTACGTGACCAGCCCCCAAGAGCAGCCTCAGGCATGAAGTCTCTTAATGGGCTTCCCTGGGCAGAAACATTCTGTTGCTGGGGTGCACCCTGCGTGACCCCTCACGGCAGGGAAGAGCATGAGGAAGCCCGTACATGGGTATCTCTACACTCTGCCTGTGTCTTCTGATCCAGCCGTGTGTCCTCACAGCACCGCCGTAATAAATCTTAGCTGTGAATGCAACTCTGTGCCGACTCTTGTGAGTCCTTATAGCAAATATTCAAACAGGGGAGTGTCTTTGGGACCCTCAATACACTATTGTATTTCCACAATTTTGCACAATATTTGACATTTAATAAGTGGCTTACTACATACTTTTTAAAGTGAAAATGAAAATGACCTCAGAGGGCTAGGGCTAAGTCTATTCTGTGGAAATTCTCAAAAGAACTAAGAATTATTATCATTTATCAACTACATCCTAATGACCCAAACAGAGAATGTACATTCTTCTGAAAAAAAAGCAGAATAAAAAACGATTCAGGAAATTTAGCATGGTCAAAGTCCATCAGAATTTTTTTCTCAGGAGGATGAATTTTCTGTATCTGAAGTGGCAGCAGGTGAGAGATGGGCCTGGATGCTGTTCCACTGGCTGCCCTGTCTCTTCCCTCCCCAGCCTGTGTTTCCGTTGTTGGCCAACTCCTCACGCAGAGTGACACCTTGATGTTTTTGCCTCACGGCTCGCAGGAGTTCCTCCTTTGTGTTGAGTTTAGTCAGCCTGATGACTATGTGTGTTGGTGATTGCCTCTTTGCAATGAATCTCCCAGTTGTTTGTTGAGATTCTTGTACCTGGATGTCTAAATCTCTAGCAAGACCATGGAACTTTTCCTCAAGTATTCTCTCAAATAGGTTTTGCAGCCCTTTTGTGTTTTTCCCTTCACCCTCAGAGATGTCTATGATTCTTATATTTGGCCATTTTACACAATCCCGTATTTCTTGTAGGCTTTGTTAATTGCTCTTAATTCTTTCTTCTTTATTTTTGACTGACTGATTCAGTTCCAAAGAGTTGTCTTCAAGCTTCTGCCTGGTCTAGTCTATTCTTAAATATTTCCACTGTGTTTTGTATTTCCTTAAATGAATTTTTCATTTCTAGAAGTTCTATTTGGTTTTTTAAAATAAGTTGATCCTTTAGTGAATTTCTCATTCATTTCCTGAATTGTTTTTCTGGTTTCTTTAAGTGGTTTTCCATTTTCTCTTGGATTTTATTGAATTTCCTTACAGTCCATATCTGCAATTCTTTACCTGTCATTTCTGTATTTTCACTGGTTGGTATCCATTGCTAGAGAGTTTGTGTTCCCTTAGACAGGTGTCCTTTCACTCTTATTTTTCATACTTCCAGAGTTCTTTTGCTGATTCCTCCTTATTTGGGCAGCTGCCACTTCTTATTTTTGGATTTTCTTTTGTTTAGATGGGGCTTCCTCCCACCCTCACTTGAAAAGGAGTGTCTGTAGCGTATGTTGGGTAAGAACCTTTGGCTTTGCCTGTGGGTGCTTTGATGGCGATCTAGGTTCTGGATGGATGCCTTCGTTATAGATATCCTTAGTGTGGTGTTCTCTGTTGCCAGTTGTTTGTAGGCTATAGTAGTGGTGAGCTATGTGTGTGGGCAGATTCCCTGGCTCTCTTTGATGAGGGAGGATGGAGGTCTTTGAAATCCTTTCTCTTTCCCTAGCCCTGTGGTCTCCTTAACAGTGTGAATTGTATTGGAATACCCAGTTTAATATCTGAGACAGTAGGTGGTACTTGAGACAGTAAGACTCAACCACAGCCTATATGATTGAGTCAGTAAATGCTGTGACACACTGTGCAAACTGACCTCCCTATCAGTAGGTGGCGCTTGCCAGAAGGAACAAGCTGCAATGTTGTTTTGGGGACCTGTGACCAGCCCTAGCCCCTCAGGAGAAGCACTTGAATGCTCCAGGTAGTGGGTGGGGCTCTGGAACTTCCAGGTGCCTCCTTATTCTCCACCACAGCAGAAGCAGGTGGGGGAATGAGGCTGGGTGGGGCTGGGTTGGGTGAGTTGCTCTCATGCTCCACAAATGCTGGTAAGGTAGCTGTTTTGGCAGGGGTCAAAGGTCTGCTCCCAGCTTCTGGGGAAAGCTGCCAGGGAGGTGCTGAAGTGGCCCCACCCAGCCAGAAAGTCTGCTGCTTGTGCAGAGGGGACCATCTGAGATTCACAATCTGGCTGTCAGAAGTGGGTTTCGCTCTTCTCCCCCCTCCCCTGCTCTGTGGTCTCCCTCTGGTGTCTGCCAGCAGGGAGGACCTCAAACTAGCTGAGCTTCCCCAGGATGGTGCTGCAGGCTGGGAAGGATCCCACCCTGGGCTGAGAGCATGACCCGAGTGCACTGGGGCTGGGACCCACACTGTGCTCTCTTTTCAGTTCTGCCCATGTGGGCTTCCGATGATATTAATAATTAATTTTATTTTGCGTATTTGGTAATAGCTCATTATCAGTGATGTGGATGCATGTTATTTACTGCATTGGGAAGCTCCCTCTTCCAGTAAATGTAAATCCATCCCTTTGCTGTGTTTTAACCTTTCCGTAGGCAAGAGAGCAGACCATGAGATACGTGACCTGTTAATTGGCAGAGCTGTGATCATCTTTCCTTCATAGCACCCAGGGAGGTTGCTCAGGGAATGAATTATGTGTCTAGGAGGATGGGTAATAAGTTGGGTGAAGTAAGGCTATTCAGGTCTTTAAGTCAGGCAGAGGAGTTTGGCTGTGTAGTGGATGGAAATGTTTGTTCTCAAACAGAATAGAAAGGCCATAAAAAGGGAGTTACAGGGTCACCAGGTATAGACACTAGAGGCTCCATGGAGAAGGTGGGCCTAAGCTGGAATGAACGGGATTCCAGTAAGTATGGCCTGAGGCAAGGCCCCAGGGAGAGAAGGGAATAACAGCCCCTGCTCCTACTTTGTGTCCCTCCCCCACCCCCTTTTTCAAAATCAGATGCAGTGAGCATGCAGAAAGGCAGTCTCAGCTCTTTGGGTTCAACGAATCTCTTCGGGTATAGTTTCACTTTTTCTGTGCCTGCTGCTGCAGTCTAAAGGTGGCAGCGGAAATTCTAAGATAAGTTGTGGCTAGAACCTCAAGGACTGGCTAACAGGCCAGCCGGGACACAGCCTAGAGGGTAGAGACCCAGCCCAGAGGGGCAGCAGCTGTCTGGGGGCCCTGGGCTTGGACAGGCCCAGGCAGGGCAAGAGCAAAGTCAGGAGACTTCACTTACCCAGGTGCGAAGAAAGGCATCAGCTTTCAAAGCCAATCGAGGCAGCTTTCCATTGTTAACAAGCCGACCAGCGACCAGCGGCAACTAATCACTAAATGGAAACTAATCATTTTGCTGCTCATTTATTTTCCCAGTTAATGCTTTTCAACACAAGCCTTTACATTTCCGAAGAATAAAGACTTGTGAAAAGGATGGGGAGTTTATGGCTGCAGGAAACTGCCCCCCACTTTGCTCCGCTGACAGGTTTATAAGGCCAAGGAAGTTCAAGAGGTAAAAAGAATTTCTAAGCAAATATATTTTTAGGAAATACATGTTTTACTTTTTTTTTTAATACAAAGGTTATTTACATTGATTTCATAAGTGAACCATGACAGATGGTCAACAGGCAGTATGTTATTTTTAAATGTGAACAAAAGCACTAATGAGTTTTTGTTTTTCTTGTTTTTAAGAAATGATCTGGGGTAAAAATTACTTGGGTTTTCAAAGATGTCT